>CM050517.1:104165581-104530581 GCA_027563665.1 Antrozous pallidus
GCTCCCTTCCTGCCCTCCTCTCCTGTCCCTCCTCCCTCCTGCCCTCCTCCCCTGTCCATCCTCCCCTGTCCTTCCTCGCCTCCTCCCTCATCCCCTGCTCCCCTCCTCCTCTGCTCCCCTCCTCCCCTTCTCCTCTGTCTCTCCTCCCCCCTCCCCTCCTCCCCTCCTCCCCTTCTCCCCTGTCTCTCCCCCCCTCCTCCCGTCTCTCCTCCCCTCCTCCCCTCCTCCCCTGTCTCTCCTCCCCTCCTCCCCTGTCTCTCCTCCCCTCCTCCCCTTCTCCCCGTCTCTCCTCCCGTCCAGGCCAGAGGCCACTCACGCCCTCCACGCTCCCCTCTGGCTGGGGCTTGGCGGCCGGGCCTGGCAGACCACCAGCTGTCTATGCGCGCAGCGGCCCGGTGGGGTCACATTCCAGCTCCGGGAGGAAGAGTCTTCTCTGCAATAGAAACACAGACGGCTTCCGGACGCTCCGTCAGAAATTTATCAGACGTGGGGGCTTGGCCTGCAGCTGCGGGGCGCGCTCCTCACCCAGGCCGGTGCGCACGCCTCCCCGCTCCTGGGCAGGCCCTCGCGTCCCCAGAGCACACGCGTGCCCCCCCCCCACCCCAGGCCGCCGGCGTGGTCAGCAGGCCTGGTGTGAGGGGCCAGCGTGTCCCCAGAGCACACGCGTGCCCACGGTGGCGTCCTTCGGCGACACGGGCCCAGGTCCAACAGACCCGTGGGCCTCTGCCTGCAGCGGGCACACAGCAATGCCCGGCCTGACCCGCGTGTCTGAGGGGCCCGGGCCGGACGCGGGGACCTGTCTCCTCATGGGTGGCTCTGCCTGCCCCGTGCCCGGTCGCTCAGCAGCCACAGGGGCTGCGCTGAGGTGAACGCCGGCATCGGCTGCGCAGGCAACGCCCTCTCCCTGTGCTCCTCCTCAGAGAGGGATCAAGGAGAACCCAGCCCGTGTGGGGGCCTGGGCAGAACTGGGGGGGGGGAGGATGGGGTAGAGAATAGGGGGGGAGAACGGGGGGGGAAGGAGAACGGGGGGGAGAACGGACAGGGGAGAATGGGGGAGAGAACAGGGGGGGCAGAATGGGGGGAGGACGGGGGGGAAGAAGGGGAGAGAGAAGAGGGGGGAGAACGGGGGGAGAATGGGGGAGAACCAGGAAGAACAGGACGGCTGCAGCGAGCTGGCCTTTGCTGAGGCTGTGTCAGACCCAGTGCAGAGGGAGCTGTTGAGCATCTGGGACCCGGACCCCCTAGGGCTGCCGGTGGTCGGATCCTGAGTTCAGCCCGGCCTGGGAGCTGCGTGTCCCCCCCCCCCCCCCCCATCCCCTTCACAGCCCTGCCTTCTTCTTCTTCTTCTTTTTTTTTAAAAAATATATTTTATTGATTTTTCACAGAGAGGAAGGGAGAGGGATAGAAAGTCAGAAACATCGATGGGAGAGAAACATCGATCAGATGCCTCTTGCACACCTCCAACTGGGGATGTGCTCGCAGCCAAGGTACATGCCCTTGACCGGAATCGAACCTGGGACCTTTCAGTCTGCAGGCCGACGCTCTGTCCGCTGAGCCAAACCGGTTCGGCTGCCTTCTGCTTCTGATGGCCCCTCGGCCGCGGGCCAGCTCCTCACACGGCCCGGTGGGTGCAGGGCCACATCCGCGCACACAGCCGGAGGGTCCTTGTTGCTGGAGGCGAACTGACGCCCACGTGCCCGGCGCTACGGCGGGAGGAGGGCTCTCTGGCCCTTTCCTGGCCATGCAGGCTCACCCAGCGGGTGCTCACATTGGGCTGATTTCTTTGTCAGAGACGTAATTTGTGAGCATTTTGGGGAGCTCTGGGTAACTTTATTTTACCCTACGATGACTTGCCCCCAGGACAGCATCCTATTCACTATTCATGTTTTAAAATGCTCCTCCTGAGTGAGCTTCTGGCCGATGCCCCGAGATGAATGAGAGTCTGTGTGGACTCACACCCACAGCCTGTGGCGAGGGGAAACCAGCCACCGTGCAGCCTCTACGTGGAAAAGGCTCCGATGGTGGTGGGTGCGCGGTAGGACGGCCACTCCGTGGGGGTGGGGGTGAGGTTGGAGGTGGGGACCCGCCTCGCCTGGGCATCGCAAGCAGCCAGAAGACCACAGCCTGCAGGGGAGCTGGAATGATGATGCATTATTAAATCCCTGGGGTCCAGATACACGGATTCATGCACATCGAAAGGAAATTAATTAGAAGAAATATTTTAATATCGCTATTCACCCTTTATAATAGAAGTCTCAACCAAATTCACAGCAGACAATGACAGATCCAAACACACGTGTGATTGGCACCAGCGAGGGCTTTCTATGTGTCACGCGTGTGCGAGTCAACTTAGCCTTTCATATATTCTGTAAACGTGCTTAATTAGACCTGCTTTCTGATTTAGCTAAACTTTTCCCAGCCCAGTGAAGCACCCCAACTGCTCTTTCAGGTAATTGTCAGCAACACAGCAGTGAGTATCAACACAAGCAGATTATGATTGTAGATCACGCCAGGAGAACAAAGGGTGAAATATTTAACTGCAGCCGTGTCTGACTATATTCTGTGCAGTGAGAAAACCTGACATCATTTTCAAGGTTCACCATTTCTTACTTCATTTCAGTCAGGTCAAAGTTTCTAAGCTTTCATTCTCTCTCTTTCTCTCTTTCTCTCTTTCTTTCTTTCTTTCTTTCTTTCTTTTTAAAAAATACATTTTATTGATTTTTTACAGAGCAGAAGGGAGAGGGATAGAAAGTCAGAAACATTGATGAGAGAGAAACATCAATCAGCTGCCTCTTGCACGCCCCCCACTGGGGATGTGCCCGCAGCCAAGGTACATGCCCTTGACCGGAATCAAACCCGGGACCCTTCAGTCTGCAGTCCGACGCTCTATCCACTGAGCCAAACCGGTCTCGGCTCTAAGCTTTCTAAATCTCAGTTTTCCGGCTAATGAAAAGAAAATAGGATTCTACTGACTCTCCTATCTACCTACCCCAGGACTTCTGTGAGGATCAAATGAGATGAGGCAGGGAAGATGCTTCACAGACATTTGGCTCAAGTGTGAAATGTTTGCACCTGGCTATAAAGCAAATCTTGTTCATGGGCTGAAGAAACTGCAAGGAGGCTAGTTACTAGGAAGAAGAAGCTGAGTGTTGCTACGTGATGTCATTACCCAACATTGACAGCGATGGGCTGGGCTGTGGGCTCCATTTTGTGCCAGGAGGTCTCAGCAGTGTTTGCTGCGATTTGGTGGGCTGTCGCTCCGGGTGGTGGCAGGGCCTGTGTCCCACTTGGGGGAAGCCGAACATTGATTTATGGGTGCCAAGCCCGTGGTGCCATTTCTCTGTAAATGGCCAGTGCAGCTCCTGCATTGAGCGTCTGCCCCCTGGTGGTCAGTGCCCATCATATCAACCGGTCGGATGATCAGATGCTTAGCATGTTAGCCTTTTATGTATATAGACTAGTGGTCTGGTGCACAAAATTTGTGCTCGCGGCAGGGGCAAGGGTGCATCCTCTCCAATTGAGACCCCCGTGGGATCGGACCTAAACTGGCAGTTGGACAACCCCCTCGCACTCCGCTCCTAACCGCTCCCCTGCCTGACTGCTTGAGCACCTCTAACCACTCTGCCTGCTGGCCTGATTGCCCCAACTGGTCCCCCCTGTCCCCTCCTCCCCAGCCTGATCACCCCCAACTGTCTTCCCCTCCTGGTCTGATCACCCCCCAACTGTTGTCCCCTCCTGGTCTGATCAACCCTAATGGTCTCTGCCTTGCCCCCCCCCCCCACCATGGCTTTGTCCTCTGGGGCTGGGCTGCGATCTGGGACCCCCTGAGCCCACGGGGCCCTGGCCTGGGGAGCAGACTCTGCGCTGGTGGCCTGCCCCTCGCCTCGTGCATGCCTCAGTCCCCCCCCCCCCCGCCCGCTCCTGATTGGCTGGTAGTGTAGTGAAGGTAGGGTCCAATTTGCATATTACTCTTTTATTAGATAGAATGAGAATATAAGAGCAGGTAAAGGTGTAATAAAACGAGCCAGCATCTTGATGAGGAGATGCAGGCCCGGCCCAGGCCGCCTCCCTCCGGCTCCTCCCGAGAGAAGGCGTCCGCCGTCTCCGGTCAGCCCTCCTGTGTGCCTCGTGTCCAGGGACACGCAGCCTGCTTTCTGGCCTCCATTTTTATTTGCTTTTTAAAATACATTTTTATCGGCGGCCTCGTTCTTATACGTGAAAACCGCATCATCGCGCAGATTCACCGCTCAGGCCCCACGCCCCGGGCCAGCGCAGGGAGGGCTGCGGGCAGGGCTGCGGGCGGGATGGGACGCAGCGCTTTACTGTGAACCATGGGCCAGGTGAACTGGGGCGCCGGCTCCCCGCCTGGCCAGGCCTCCAAGGTGCCCCCCGGGGTCCCTCGATGAACCTCTATGGCACCCTCCCCTCCTCGGGGCTGCGGAGGAGCAGGAAACGTCAAACGGAGGAGAAGCACAGGCTGCGGGGAATTCACAGAGCGAGCTGCCCCGCCCGCTCCACGGACCTGCTTCCCCATGGGATCTGCTCTCTCCTGGGGGGGGGGGGGTGGTCCTCACTGGCCACGAGGACTGGTGTTTCCCAGAGCGCCAGTGGGTGCTGCTGAGCTCCTCAAGGCAGTGACCGAGGCGGTGGCTTCGGTCCCTGGGCTGGGCCGGCGGCCCGTGTTCTGGTCAAACCCGCCGGGTGTTGCTGGGGAGCCTCTGCTGGAGGAGAGGGCACTCAAACCCGCCGGCTTCGAGGAAAGCTGACTGCCCGCCACCGTGAGGGGCCTCACCTATCAGCTGAGGATGCTGAGAACCACCGAGGAGCCCCAAGAGGAGGGATTCTCCCCCAAACCCGCTGTGCCCAGTAGGCAGCTGCCACGCTGTGACTCCAATGGGCTAACGCACACACCTGTGAGCCAGTCAAACCTCACCCCCATTCCTGCTCCCTCCCCCATTCTTGCTCCCTCCCCCATTCCTGTTCTCTCCCCCATTCCTCCTCTCTCTCTCCCTCATTCCTCCTCTCTCTCTCCCTCATTCCTGTTCTCTCCCTCATTCCTGTTCTCTCCCCAATTCCTGCTCTCTCTCTCCTCCATTCCTCCTCTCTCTCCCCCATTCCTCCTCTCTCTCTCCCTTATTCCTCCTCTCTCTCTCCCTCATTCCTGTTCTCTCCCCAATTCCTGCTCTCTCTCTCCCTCATTCCTCCTCTCTCTCTCCCCATTCCTGCTCTCACTCCCTCATTCCTGTTCTCTCCCTCATTCCTGTTCTCTCCCTCATTCCTGCTCTGTCCCCTATTCCTCCTCTCTCTCTCCCCATTCCTGCTCTCTCTCCCTCATTCCTGTTCTCTCCCTCATTCCTGCTCTGTCCCCTATTCCTCCTCTCTCTCTCCCCATTCCTGCTCTCTCTCCCTCATTCCTGTTCTCTCCCTCATTCCTGTTCTCTCCCTCATTCCTGCTCTGTCCCCTATTCCTCCTCTCTCTCTCCCCATTCCTGCTCTCTCTCCCTCATTCCTGTTCTCTCCCCAATTCCTGCTCTCTCCCTCATTCCTGTTCTCTCCCCAATTCCTGCTCTCTCTCCCCCATTCCTGTTCTCTCCCCAATTCCTGTTCTCTCCCTCATTCCTGTTCTCTCCCCCATTCCTGTTCTCTCCCCGATTCCTGCTCTCTCTCTCCTCCATTCTTCCTCTCTCTCTCCTCCATTCCTCCTCCTCTCTCCCCCCCAGTCCTCCTCTCTCTCTCTCCCCATTCCTGTTCTGTCTCCCTCATTCCTGTTCTCTCCCTCATTCCTGTTCTCTCCATTCCTCCTCTCTCTCCCCCCCACTCCTCCTCCTCTCTCTCTCCCCAATTCCTGCCCTGTCTCCCTCATTCCTGCTCTGTCCCCCAATCCTCCTCTCTCCCCCCCATTCCTCCTCTCTCTCTCTCCCCATTCCTGCTCTGTCTCCCTCATTCCTGTTCTCTCCCCCATTCCTGCTCTCTCTCTCCTCCATTCCTCTGCTCTCTCTCCCCCATTCCTCCTCTCACTCTTGTTCTTGTGCTCGCTCTGGAGGACCCAGTACAGGACTGTTGCCGCCATAAAACACGGCACCTTCTCCTGAGATACGTGGCACCTCGCTGGGGTCTGACCTCACTTATCACAGTATCGACCGTTTCCCTCGCGTAAAATTCTGGCTGTCCACGGCTCCTCCTGGACCCGGGCCCAGTTCCGTGTTGTGCTGCCACCACTGTGCGCCTCCCGCTGTCCGCCTCTGCTGTGCGTCCCCGCTGTGCGCCCCCACTGTCCGCCTGCCTTCACACCGTGGCCCACGAGAGCGTGTCCCAGCCCCGCCTCCTCTGCGGTCACATCCAACCAGGCCCTGCCCGTGGGATCTGCTCCTGTCCCACGGCTGGCGACTGTGACCCTCCCAGAGGAACCGCCTGCTGCCCAGGCCCGGGCCAGCACCAGGGACCCCGAGACGCGGCCATGGGGTCTCTGGGCGCCGGAGGCAGCCATGAGGCGGGCTCGGGACTTGCCATCCGCACGCGGCGCACAGAGCAGCAGCAGCGGGAGGGAGGGAGCGCTCCGAGGGCGGGCGCCCGTCCACGGTGAGAAGCCCGCTCCGTCCGGCTCGGGAGCCGGAATAGCAGAGGCGTTAGTCAGAGGTCCCCAGAGCCAGATTCGGGGGCAGCCGGCCAGGTTCTGGGTTGACGAGCGCCTAACGACCGAAAACAAACAGCTTGGTCCCCGGACCGGATGCCCACAGACCGCCCAGGCCCCGGTGCACGCGGGGGCTCGGGGGGGGGGGGGCACAGGAGAGATGGCCTGGGACTTGGGGTGCAGATAGGACGTCGAGGCCAGAAGCCCACGCCCGGAGGGAATTTAAGTTCCGCAGAGCACCCCACTGCCAGCAAGGAGCCCTGGGTAGATTTATCTCGGCCATGATCACCGGCCCCTGCAGCTGCCTTCACCGCCATAGTGGGTGCACCCAGCCCGGGCCTGAGCCAGCGAGCGGGCAAGCACGGCTCCCGACCCCTGAGCCCCCGGAACCCTGGTCCCTGCGGCCAGGCCCCTGAGCTCGGGGGTCCTGTCACAGCCTGGACTCTGTGGGGCGTCTCTCTCTGGGCCCTCGAGGGCGGCCTCAGGCCCGAGCGTTAGCGACGGAGCCGATTTGTCACACAGGCCGGTCCTCCGAGGTGTGATGAGCCCCCAGCGGCTGCACTGGACGGACGGCTCCGGGAAGAAGGGCGGGACTTCCTGCCGAGGCTTCTGAAGCGGCGAGCCACATGGACACGGGACCGATGGCCGCACGGGACCGTGAGCTCCCAGAGCCGGGCTGGACCGCCGGCGCCGGGAAGGAGCCCGAGCGAGGCTGGGGGGTGGCGTGCCCAAGTCCCCCCACCGCAATGCGGTCCTCGCAGACGGAGAGCCGGTGGGCGGGTGGGTCCAGGCCGATGGTGTCTGTGTCACTGCCTCCAAGACGGGGGAGGGGGGTGAGGGTGGGGGGTCCTGCCGGACGGGGATGGACAGGGATGGGGTGATGTCCGTGCAGCCTGCAGCTCGGGACACGGAGGGGGTGGAGGGGTCACCGGGTGCCATCCTGGCAGGTGTGTGGGTGTGGGGCGGGGGTGCTGAGGGTAGAGAAAGGTTTCTTTATTGGGGTGCCTTCTCCCACCACTTCCGGTCGGTGTAACGTGTGTCTGTGGTCCCCGTGCCACTGAGGGTCCCAGGAACGCCCTATTTCTGTTGCCATTTTAACCGCCCCCCCCCCAAAAAAAGGCGGGTCTCTTGCGAGAAAGAGGAAGGACCTCCCAGAGCCATGGTCGGCAAACCGCGGCTCGCGAGCCACCTGCGGCTCTTTGGCTCCTTGAGGGTTCTAACGCCACTTCTTCAACATAGACTCGCCCGGGCGGGAAACCGGCTCCTGCGCAAGGGCCGCCGAGTTTCCCCCGCGCTGTCCGTGCACACCCGCCTGCGGTACTTTGTGGAAGGGCCACACTCCAGGGGCCAAAGAGCCGCGTTGGCTCGCGAGCCGCAGTTTGCAGACCCCTGCTCTAGACTGTGGTGTCAAGGTCACCTGAGGTCGGAAGATCTGGGTCCCCCAGGGTCACAGCGGGCCAGCCACCCCCCCCTCCCCCTCGCCGGCTGCAAACTGAGTGGGGCTCCGTGGTGGTTCCAGGGTCTGAGGCTCCAGCCTGGGGGTGGTTTCACCGGGGAGGGGAGTGGGGGGGGGCTGGCGGGGGGGGAGGCTCTCCGGCTGCTGCGTGTGCCACGGAGGGGCGGGTGGAGCGTGGCCGCGGCCCAGGACCCCGACCCTGAATGGCGGGCGTCTCATCACCTCGGCAGCCCCGGGCGATGGATGTCCTCGTGTGGAAGGAGCGATCCCGCCCTCCACGCTGTGACCAGAATGCTCTTGGGAAACGTTAAACCTGAACTTGGCGAGCAGGGTGGGAAGGAGCCTTCCCGAGCAGACGCAGCGCTGCTTTCTCCGTGTCTGTCGGAGGAGCGCAAACAAGATGCAGAACAGAACGGAGCCAGCCGGCGTCCGCCCGCTCACAGCTGCCGGGGGCCGGAGAGGAGGGGGCCGCCTGGGCGAGCGCATGGGGATCCTCTCCGCGCCCCCGGGGGGCCGGCGGGGCCGGGAGTGCCGGCCGCACCCGGGTGTCTGTGAGCGAGCGCCCCGCACCCTTGGTCGGACAGAACGCCCAGCTCGCCCCGGAGAGAGCCGGAAAGAGCTGGAGAGGCTGTCAGGACGCTCGCACGGGCGTCGGGAGAAGGAGGACGCCCTGTACAACGGCGGATCCAGACGCTTCCAGAGATTTTACTTAAATGGATGCAAATAGAAAGGGAACCCCTGGGTTAGGCTGGCGGTCAACACACCTGCCCACCCTGAGCACCACAGCCCAAAGACGCTGGTGGCCCCCCGCTGGCCAGCCCCCCTCCCCCGTCAGCTCTGTCCACCTGACAGCCCCCCTCCCCCATCAGCTCTGTCCACCTGCCAGCCCCCCTCCCCCGTCAGCTCTGTCCACCTGCCAGCCCCCCTCCCCCGTCAGCTCTGTCCACCTGCCATCCCCCCTCCCCCGTCAGCTCTGTCCACCTGCCAGCCCCCCTCCCCCGTCAGCTCTGTCCACCTGCCATCCCCCCTCCCCCGTCAGCTCTGTCCACCTGCCAGCCCCCCTCCCCCGTCAGCTCTGTCCACCGGCCAGCCCCCCTCCCCCGTCAGCTCTGTCCACCGGCCAGCCTCCTCCCCCATCAGCTCTGTCCACCTGCCAGCCCCCCTCCCCCGTCAGCTCTGTCCACCGGCCAGCCCCCCTTCCCCGTCAGCCCTGTCCACCTGGCATCCCCCCTCCCCCATCAGCTCTGTCCACCTGCCAGCCCCCCTCCCCCATCAGCTCTGTCCACCGGCCAGCCTCCTCCCCCATCAGCTCTGTCCACCTGCCATCTCCCCTCCCCCATCAGCTCTGTCCACCTGTCAGCCCCCCTCCCCCGTCAGCTCTGTCCACCTGTCAGCCCCCCTCCCCCGTCAGCTCTGTCCACCTGTCAGCCCCCCTCCCCTGTCAGCTCTGTCCACCTGTCAGCCTCCCCTCCTCCGTCAGGAAGCAGCTGATCCATGATTCTCATCATTGATGTTTCTCTCTCTCTCTCCCTCTTCCTTCCTCTCTGAAATCAGCAAAAACATTAAAAAAAAAAAAGAAGAATGCCAGACAGACATACCAATTTGTTAGTGTTTTTTAAAAAATATATATTTTATTGATTTTTTACAGAGCGGAAGGGAGAAGGATAGAAAGTCAGAAACATCGATGAGAGAGAGACATCGGTCAGCTGCCTCTTGCACGCCCCACACTGGGGATGTGCCCGCAGCCAAGGTACATGCCCTTGACCAGAATCGAGCCCGGGACCTTTTAGTCCGCAATCTGATGCTCTATCCACTGAGCCAAACCGGTTTCGGCTTGTTAGTGTTTTCAATAAATGTATCGATTTCCCCATGAAAATGGGACTTGGTTATGTCTCCCCCCCTCGGCTTCCAGCACCTGCAGCAGGTCCCGGAGGCCAGGAAGGCAGGTGGGGCTGGGACCCTGCGTCTGCAGTCGATGTGTGAACATGGGTTGAGATTCTGAATAAAAAGGCCCCCGGGGGCACCCACAGCCTCCGGAACAGTGGGCCGTGGCCAGCGCTGCACACCTGCCTCCGGTGGGGGCGGCCTCCCCGTGAAGCGGGGATAATGAACTCGACTCCTCGCCGGCCCTGGGGAAGCCGAGGAGGGCGAACCAGGAGCCTGTTTCCAATTGTGTGCGCGCCAGAGCCGGGGGCATGGTACCATAGCGCGCGGGCCGGCAAGCAGAAGCCGGGTGCTCAGCGGCGCGGCCTCAGCAGGAGCTGAGACAGCTCTGGGTGTCCACGTTCCGCTTTGGAGAATCTGAGCGTTTGCCTTATTTACGGTTTCGTTTTTACCTTAATTTTCACGGAGCTTCCCGAGGGCTCTCCTTGTTCCCGTAATCCCTCTCAGCTGCCCCCACCCGTCACCTGCTGCTCGAACCCAGGGCCCTCCTGGGCGTTGTATTGCCCTCTTCTCCCCGTGCCAGAACGAATGTGTTTAAACTTTAAAGGCTTAATAGGTTCTCTGGGCCCAGGCGTGTGGGTAGCCCCCTCCCAGGACAGGCACTCCGCATCCCTCCGTGGTCCCGTGTCCATCTGTCCATCACCTTGCTTGCGGAAGCAGGGAGCCTTCCCCATCGGCAGGGGGGCCCCCAGCCGGGAACACTCAGCCTTTGTCTCAGGGGTGGGGTGCCCCCCTCCCCGACCCGGGGCTACCGCTTGGGATTAAACACCCGAGGAAGGACCAGATTTGGATGTTCTAGCTTTTGTCCTCCCTCCCCCCGCCACACACACACACCCCTTCCCCCAGTCAATCGGTGCATTGTTCTGGCCTTCCCCGCTCTTCGTTTTCCGAGGAGCCAGAGCTGGGCTTTTTCCTGCAAAGCCGTAAGCCAAGGCTAAACTATGTCAGCAATGCCGTCTGCCATGGACGCCTTCCAGCGCCTGGGTGTGCAGCGTTCCCCCGAATTCCGCCGTCTCCCCGCGGACCCTGCACCTCCGCAGCCCCGCGTGCTCCCTGACGCACCCGCCACGGGGCAGGGCGGCCCCACGCAGGCACTGCCCAACCCCTCCTCCGCCCCCCCCCCCCAGGGCCACCCCCTACTGCGTGCGCCTCCGAACACGCCGCCCTGCGCGTGCGGATGAACCTGCGCAAGGACCCGAGGGCGCGGTGCCCAGCCGTTTCTGGACGCGGCGGTGTTGACAGCTGGTCTGCCTGAGCGCCAGCAAGTTGGAGCGGGACCTCTGGGCTGGACCAGGTGCAGTTGGGTCCAGAGGTTGAAGAGGCCGGGGGGCGGGGCGGGGGAGAGGGGAGGAGGGCGGGGCGGCAGGGATCTGACCTAGGCTTTTGGTTCACGCAGGGGGGAGGCCCAGGCCCGCGGGGGTGGGACTGTAGGGACGAGATCCTGGGACAGGAGGAGGGTGCAGTGCACCTTGTGGTTGGGTCAGGGAGCTCTCCCAGACAGACATGCACGCGTGGTGTGTGCACATGTGTGTGTAATGTGTGTGTGCGTCCGTGCGTGTGCACCGCGCGGGGAAGGAGGCGCGCACACGGCTCCCTGGGGGGTGGCCCCTGCGCCCTAGCGGCATCTGAGCTGAGCGGGCGCGCGCGCTGCGGGCGCAGGAGGTGGGGCTCTGGGCTGGAGGGGAGGGAGGGGAGGCGGGGAGGGAGGAGAGGGGAGGAGGCAGGAGGAGGCAGGAGGCTCTGCAGTTATTTGACAGGAACCAGGGAAGCCCTAAAGGACGCACGCAGGACCTCTCTGTGCCGGGAGGGCAGCTGGTCGAGCCGTGCCGCCCGCAGCGGAGGGGAGGCCGCCCGCAGCCCAGCGCCAGGCTCCCGCCGCCGCCGCGTGTCGCTGCCCCGCTCGGGCCGCCCGCGCAACATGCTGCTGCCCCGGCTCTGCTGGCTGCCGCTGCCGCTGCCGCTGCTGCTCGCGGGGCTGCTGCCACCGGCGCCCGCGCAGAAGTTCTCGGCGCTCACGGTGAGTCCCCCGGTCCCCACAGAGCAGAGCAGGTGACCCTGGAGGCGGAGGCGCCTCCTCCTGCCCTCTGGCTGGGCAGGTGGGACTGGGGCGAGCGGGTGCGCGGTGTGCGCTCCGGGCTAGACCACCGACAGCTGTCAGGGCGCACTGGGAGGGGTGGGGCCTAGCGCCGCGGGAATGGGTGGGGGGACAGTCGGAGTGCGCTCCCCAACTTGGGGCTGTGCGCGGTCCCACATGCCCGCCACCGGACACAAGGTCTGGGGTCGCTGGCGCCGCCCCCAGGTCTGTTCAAGGCACACTCTCCAGGGACTGGGTGCCAGGGGCCTCCAGAGCGCGCCTGTCCTGGGCTCTGAGCAAGGGCGCCGAGCAGATTGGAGGGGCCCTCCTTGTCGCCCCCAAGGTTCACAGGAGCCCTTCCCAGAGACCCTCCCCGTGTGTGGAGTTAGGAAGGGAGATGGCATGACAAGGAAGGATCATGGGTCACTGGTGTACACGGACAGAAGGGAGGGGAGTTGCCTGCACCCCCAGGGCTACTCTGCCCCGGGGTCCTCCCCAAGGGGCTGGGCTGTGTGAGCCAGGGGCGCGCGCCCAGCGCTTGGGTCACTGCGGTTGACCGCAGCGTGTTTTTCTTTCTTAGCTGCAGCTTCTAGGCCACGGCCCTGTGGGCCCACGCGGTGCCAAGCGCCGAGCTATGTCCCGGGGCTGCCAAGCCACGGCCGGCCGCGGGCCCGCCTGCAGCCCCCGGCTCCGCAGGCCTCGCGGCTGGCAGGGCCTGCACGCCGGTAATGAGTGCAATCTGCCCGAACGAAAACACGCCGCGGACATGTGTTTCCCAACAAGTGCTTGAGAAAACACGAAGGCAGGGGGCACACCTCGGGCGGAGAGGGGGTCCGTGGCGGGGACGCGCCCTCCTGCGTGGATTGTGTCCGAAACGGAGGCTGCGGTCCGTTCTGCTTTTGGGCAGACGCGAGGCTCTCCCCGCGCGGTTTCCCCGGGCGGTTTCCCCGGGCGGCTCGGGGAAGGCGTGTTAGCGGGCCTGCTGCTCATACCTAAGATTCTTCTGGAGCCGCCCGGTCCCTGCCTTGTGTCTCAGCGGCTGTCGGTGAGAGGCTGCTCCGGAGAGGCTTGAAGGTTTGCACACACTCAGCCTCCCCTACAGGCTCGTGTCTCCCCAGAGGGGACCACCCGTCCGCACGCACCGCCTGTGTTCATGTGTGTGCACACGTGCGCATACCGTATTTCCCCGGCGTATACGACAGCCTCTTAACCCAGGAAGAGCTTCTCACAAGTCGGGGGTCGTCTTATTCGCCGGCCGGGTGTAAGAACACCGTAGCCTGCAGTGATGATGGGCGTTGCTAACTCGCCAGGAACTCGCCCGGCATTAACTCTCTCTCTCTGTTGTTTGTTTGTTTGTTTTTTAAATATATATTTTATTGATTTTTTACAGAGAGGAAGGGAGAGAGAGAGAAAGTCAGAAACATCGATGAGAAATATCAACCAGCTGCCTCCTGCACGCCCCCTACTGGGGATGTGCCCACAACCAAGGGACATGCCCTTGACGGGAATCGAACCCGGGACCTCTCAGTCCGCAGGCCAACGCTCTATCCACTGAGCCAAACCGGTTTCGGCTCTCTCTCTGTTGTTTGTTGTCTTCCTCCCATCATCATCCGTTCCGGTCGTCTTAGACGCCGGAAACTACGGTACATGTATGCAGGATGCACACACACACACACATGAAAACAGACACCCCCCCCCTTATAGTGCATGAAAAGGTTCGAGAGGCTGAGACCAATGCTCTGCGAGGCCCACGTCGGCGGCAGGGCCGTGGCCGAGGGCTGCCCCCCGTGGCCACGGAGCCGACAGCGGGAGAGGCAGCTGTCGTGGGCCCGCCATCCTGGGGGGCCCGGCCGGGTGGTCCCGGGAGGGAGGAGCGGCAGGATTCGTGCGGTTAGTTATTGGAACGATTTAAATCTCCGCAGATTTTCTTTTCTTCTCTCCCTCCCCTCTTCCCACTTAACCGTTTCCTCGCAGCCTCTGCTGCTGCTCCTCGTGCGTCCTCGGATTCTCGGGGTCTCTGGCCTGGCAGCCACGCCGGCCACGCGTGGCGGGCTCCCGTGGCCAGGCCAGCCGGGTGGAGTCCCTCCGAAGGGGCACAGCCCAGAGGGCGTGTGGCTTCACCGCCGCGCTTTTGCCGACGGAAGGCGGTGCCGAGTCTGCACCCCCGGAGAGGAGTTTAAAGCTATAAATTATTTTGGCAGCCGGCTCCCCTCCCCCCCCGCCCCCTCACCCCCAGGACACCGGGAAGCCAGGGATGGGCTGGCGGGATGGGAGGTGCTGGTGTCTCTGCAGATCGCTTCCTGGGGTGCGGGGATCTCTTTGTTCCCGGAGGAAGGCGCTCGCACACCCTCACGTCTGGTGCTGCATAAATCAAAGTCCTCGGCCCTGGGCTCCGGGAGGCGGTGGCTCTGGGTCTTCTCTCCTCCATCCTTATCGGCGGAGACCCGGCGCTATCGGCTCAGCACGTGTGAGGAGCGGAGATAAGGGTCCGATAGCCACGGAGCATAGTCCTCCGCAGGTTAACCTGCATCTGATGCACGGGGGCGGGGGGTCCCTCTGGGGTATGATCCCCTCGGTATTATCCCACCGCCGGGTCCCATGGGCCTGGGAGCAGCCGAGGCCCGGCCCCCCCACCTGCTGTGCCCCCCCCCCCCCCAAGCTCGGCTCTCCTGGGTGTCAGCTGTGGGGCTGGACAGGCAGTGGGAGAACGAGTGCTCTGCCCTCCCCTCCGCCCCCCTTTGCACGCTTCTCACCTGGAAACAGGCTCCTGCACGAGGGGGTTAACAGTTTCTGGGTCTGGCTTCAGGCCACGCCAATTCCCTGCGGCCCCGAGTGAGGGGGCGGCGTGGCCAGAGGGCCTGGGCTTTGTGTCCGCCTCCGCCCTTTCGAGTTCCCCAGAGCGGCTCTCGGCCGTGCCTGTGGCCTGGTCCTCCTCAGCCCTCAGCCTGCGGCTGTCAGCAGGTGGCGTGACGGGTCCGTTTGCCCCATGGCCCCGCCTCTCCTTCTTGCAGGGGTGCCCCCAAGCCAGGCTTCTCCACTTCGGGGAGGCGCTGACGGTTCTCGTTCCATTTCTGTGCCTGCTCGAGACCCGAACACTCTCCCGTGGGAAGCCCTGGCTGGGCCGACAGGAACACAGCTCTGCACGGCCAGGTGCAGGCGAGTGAGCTGTGCCTGATGTCCTGCCGCCAGGCCCACTCCTGAGTGTGTGTTTGGTCCTACACCTGAGTGTGTGTGTGTGTTCTACACCTGAGTGTGTGTTTGGTCCTACACCTGAGTGTGTGTGTGTGTTCTACACCTGAGTGTGTGTGTGTGTGTTCTACACCTGAGTGAGTGAGTGTGTGTGTGTTCTACACCTGAGTGTGTGTGTGTGTTCTACACCTGAGTGTGTGTGTGTGTTCTACACCTGAGTGTGTGTTTGGTCCTACACCTGAGTGTGTGTGTGTGTTCTACACCTGAGTGTGTGTGTATGTTCTACACCTGAGTGAGTGTGTGTGTGTGTGTGTGTTCTACACCTGAGTGTGTGTGTGTGTGTTCTACACCTGAGTGTGTGTGTGTGTGTTCTACACCTGAGTGTGTGTGTGTGTGTGTGTGTTCTACACCTGAGTGTGTGTGTTCTACACCTGAGTGTGTGTGTGTTCTACTCCTGAGTGTGTGTTTGGTCCTACACCTGAGTGTGTGTGTGTGTTCTACACCTGAGTGTGTGTTTGGTCCTACACCTGAGTGTGTGTGTGTGTTCTACACCTGAGTGTGTGTGTGTGTTCTACACCTGAGTGAGTGAGTGTGTGTGTGTTCTACACCTGAGTGTGTGTGTGTGTTCTACACCTGAGTGTGTGTGTGTGTTCTACACCTGAGTGTGTGTTTGGTCCTACACCTGAGTGTGTGTGTGTGTTCTACACCTGAGTGTGTGTGTATGTTCTACACCTGAGTGAGTGTGTGTGTGTGTGTGTTCTACACCTGAGTGTGTGTGTGTGTGTTCTACACCTGAGTGTGTGTGTGTGTGTTCTACACCTGAGTGTGTGTATGTGTGTGTGTGTTCTACACCTGAGTGTGTGTGTTCTACACCTGAGTGTGTGTGTGTTCTACTCCTGAGTGTGTGTTTGGTCCTACACCTGAGTGTGTGTGTATGTTCTACACCTGAGTGTGTGTTTGGTCCTACACCTGAGTGTGTGTTTGGTCCTACACCTGAGTGTGTGTGTGTGTTCTACACCTGAGTGTGTGTTTGGTCCTACACCTGAGTGTGTGTGTGTGTTCTACACCTGAGTGTGTGTGTGTGTTCTACACCTGAGTGAGTGAGTGTGTGTGTGTTCTACACCTGAGTGTGTGTGTGTGTTCTACACCTGAGTGTGTGTGTGTGTTCTACACCTGAGTGTGTGTTTGGTCCTACACCTGAGTGTGTGTGTGTGTTCTACACCTGAGTGTGTGTGTATGTTCTACACCTGAGTGAGTGTGTGTGTGTGTGTGTGTTCTACACCTGAGTGTGTGTGTGTGTGTTCTACACCTGAGTGTGTGTGTGTGTGTTCTACACCTGAGTGTGTGTATGTGTGTGTGTGTTCTACACCTGAGTGTGTGTGTTCTACACCTGAGTGTGTGTGTGTTCTACTCCTGAGTGTGTGTTTGGTCCTACACCTGAGTGTGTGTGTATGTTCTACACCTGAGTGAGTGTGTGTGTGTGTGTGTTCTACACCTGAGTGTGTGTGTGTGTGTGTTCTACACCTGAGTGTGTGTGTTCTATACCTGAGTGTGTGTGTGTTCTACTTCTGAGTGTGTGTTTGGTCCTACACCTGAGTGTGTGTATGTTCTACACCTGAGTGAGTGTGTGTGTGTGTGTGTGTTCTACACCTGAGTGTGTGTGTGTGTGTGTGTGTTCTACACCTGAGTGTGTGTGTTCTACACCTGAGTGTGTGTGTGTTCTACTCCTGAGTGTGTGTTTGGTCCTACACCTGAGTGTGTGTGTATGTTCTACACCTGAGTGAGTGTGTGTGTGTGTGTGTTCTACACCTGAGTGTGTGTGTGTGTGTGTGTGTTCTACACCTGAGTGTGTGTGTTCTATACCTGAGTGTGTGTGTGTTCTACTTCTGAGTGTGTGTTTGGTCCTACACCTGAGTGTGTGTGTATGTTCTACACCTGAGTGAGTGTGTGTGTGTTCTACACCTGAGTGTGTGTGTTCTACACCTGAGTGTGTGTGTGTTCTACACCTGAGTGAGTGAGTGTGTGTGTGTTCTACATCTGAGTGTGTGTGTGTGTTCTACACCTGAGTGTGTGTGTGTTCTACACCTGAGTGTGTGTGTTCTACACCTGAGTGTGTGTGTTCTACACCTGAGTGTGTGTGTGTGTTCTACACCTGAGTGTGTGTGTGTTCTACACCTGAGTGAGTGTGTGTTCTATACCTGAGTGTGTGTGTGTGTTCTACACCTGAGTGTGTGTGTGTTCTACACCTGAGTGAGTGTGTGTTCTACACCTGAGTGTGTGTGTGTGTTCTACACCTGAGTGTGTGTGTGTGTTCTACACCTGAGTGAGTGTGTGTTCTACACCTGAGTGTGTGTGTGTGTTCTATACCTGAGTGTGTGTGTGTGTGTGTGTGTTCTACACCTGAGTGTGTGTGTTCTACACCTGAGTGTGTGTGTGTTTTACACCTGAGTGAGTGAGTGTGTGTGTGTTCTACACCTGAGTGTGTGTGTGTGTTCTACACCTGAGTGTGTGTGTGTTCTACACCTGAGTGTGTGTGTGTTCTACACCTGAGTGTGTGTGTGTGTTCTACACCTGAGTGTGTGTGTGTTCTACACCTGAGTGTGTGTGTGTGTTCTACACCTGAGTGTGTGTGTTCTACACCTGAGTGTGTGTGTGTGTTCTACACCTGAGTGAGTGTGTGTGCTACACCTGAGTGTGTGTGTGTGTGCTACACCTGAGTGTGTGTGTGTTCTACACCTGAGTGTGTGTGTGTGTGTGTTCTACACCTGAGTGTGTGTGTGTGTTCTACACCTGAGTGTGTGTGTGTGTGTGTTCTACACCTGAGTGTGTGTGTGTGTGTGTTCTACACCTGAGTGAGTGTGTGTGTTCTACACCTGAGTGAGTGTGTGTGTGTGTTCTACACCTGAGTGAGTGTGTGTGTTCTACACCTGAGTGTGAGTGTGTGTTCTACACCTGAGTGAGTGTGTGTGTTCTACACCTGAGTGTGTGTGTGTGTTCTACACCTGAGGGAGTGTGTGTGTGTTCTACACCTGAGTGTGTGTGTTCTACACCTGAATGTGTGTGTTCTATACCTGAGTCTGTGTGTCCTACACCTGAGTGAGTTGTCACACCTGAGTGTGTGTGTGTTCTACACCTGAGTGTGTGTGTTCCACACCTGAGTGTGTGTGTGTGTTCCACACCTGAGTGAGTGTGTGTGTGTCCTGCCACCAGGCCCACCCCTGAGTGAGTGTGACACCCCCGAGTGAGTGTGTCACACATGAATGAGTGTGTCAGTGTGCCCCAGGGGCAGTAAGGGCGACAGTGTGCAGAGGGTGGGCAGGAGCCACGGCCATGGCCACGTTGGAGCTGGCCCTGCCTCTGCGCCCACACCTGGAAGGCAGCGATGAGGGAGCCCCATGCCTCTGCTCCCTGCCCAGAAGGCAAGCGCCCCGAGGGCTCCTGTGAGGGCCACTGACCGGGAGGCTCTGTCTGACCATTGAACCTCCCTGCCCTGCCCCCTACGCCCCCACCCCCCACAGCCAAGGCACGCACTCTGGCGAGTCAGTGTTCAAGAGAAGAGGAAGCCGAGCCTCCAGAGACCCCATAGGAGCCCCGAGAGCAAGGTGGCCCTGGTGCTTCCCGATCCACGGCGGGCGCTGTCCATCCTGGGGTGCTGGTGTCCTGGCTCCTCTCGTGTCACCTTTAGACAGAGCTGGCGCCGCCTTCGTTCGGGACCCGTTGACCACGGTTGCCTTCCCACGTGGTCATGGGACGGGAGGGTCAGGACTGGGGTCTGGGGCGAGTGTGACAGGAGGAGGGGCGGACCGCCCCCCTCTCCCTCCCCGTGTACGTATTTGCCCGGAAAGAGCCGGGAGGAGGCGGGAACAGCACTTGCTCAGTGACAGGTTCAGACATTTCCCTGTGGGCGTGTCCGTGAGGGAACCTCCCTGGACTGTGGAGATCCCAGCCCTGAGTGTGTGTGTGAGTTCTACACCTGAATGTGTGTGTTCTATACCTGAGTCTGTGTGTCCTACACCTGAGTGAGTTGTCACACCTGAGTGTGTGTGTGTTCTACAGAGTGCACATGAGCTTGGGAACAGCGCAGCCGCGTGACCGCGCAGAGAGCACTCGTGACTTGCTCTTTCATTCAGGAACCTCCCTGGACTGTGGAGACCCCACACTCTTCTCCGTCTCCCGGTGGGTGCTGGTCCCACTACACTGGGTCCGTTAGGAGCGACTGCGGCTTCTCCTCTCCCGGTGTACACGCTGGGGGGTGCGGACACACTGGGGGTGCGGACACTCTGAGGGGTGCGGAGACTCTGGGGGGTGTGGACACGCTGGGGGGTGCGGACACTGGGGGGTGCGGACACACTGGAGGTGCGGACACTCTAAGGGGTGCGGGGACTCTGGGGGGTGTGGACACACTGGGGGGGTGCAGCATGCTGGGGGGTGCAGACACACTGGGGGTGCGGACACGCTGGGGGTGCGGACACGCTGGGGGTGCGGACACTCTGAGGGGTGCGGAGACTCTGGGGGGTGCGGACACACTGGGGGTGCGGACACTGGGGGGTGTGGACACGCTGGGGGGTGCAGACACACTGGGGGGTGTGGACATACTGGGGGGTACGGACACACGGGGGGGTGTGGACATACTGGGGGGTACGGACACACGGGGGGGGGTGCAAACATGTTGCGGGGTGCGGACGGCCTGGGAAGGCAGCTTTGTTCCTGGGCACAGGCAGGACGGGCAGGAGGTGGCTACGGAGAAGGACCCTAAACCAGTCGGGGCACCCCACCTGGGAGCCCCGTCATGGTGGCCCAGGACCCAGGTGTCTGGGTCGCCACTTTCATGCTGATGTGGAGTCAAGACCATGGATCAAACCCGAAGCCGCTTCTGGCCCCAGGGAGGCTGCACACAGGGCCCGAGGGGCCCGAGGGGGCAGGGGCGAGGCCACGGGGCCGAGGGATCCTTACCCTCACCAGCCCCCCACCTCCACGGGCCAGGGCTTCCGTGGGGCTGCGTGGAGATGGCGTGTGACCGTGTGGGCCGGGGCACGCGTGTGCTTCTGAACGGAGAGGTCCCTGTCCGCGCGGACAAGCAGACGTGGACTCGGAGTTTGGAAGGAAATCGAGGCCACGTCTTCTGTGTCCACGGGAGGGCAGGTGGACATGGATGACATCATTTGGGGGGCCACGCGACCCGCTCAGCTTAAAGAGGAGCCTGCCTGTTGAAAGCGGGAAGGGTGGAGGTAAAACACCTATCTTGCCGCCATACACAGCAATTTCAAAACGACAACTTAACGAAAGAACAAACACCATCCAGAATCACTGGAAAGCTGGCTGAGTGAAAATTCCACAAATGAAAGTGAAGATAAGACACTGTGACTTGGAGGAGCAGCGGCAGACAGCGTTGAAGATACGTGCAGAGTCAGAGGTTTGGAACTCACGCCAGCGGAGAGGGCGGGCGGCTGAAAACCAGCCAGTTTTCTTGAACAGGGGAGACAAAGACATCCCACTGGACTGATTCTCCAGCTCTGGGCGAAGTCCAGGGAACCCACAATCATACGGGATAAAAACTGGACAGTGGGAGAGCACGCCGAAGGTCGGGTGCTGCAGGGGTCGGCGGGCTTGTGGAGAAGGCGAGCTTGTGCGGAGTGCACATGAGCTTGGGAACAGCGCAGCCGCGTGACCATGCAGAGAGCACTCGTGACTTGCTCTTTCATTCGGGAAACCGTCAGACTGCATTGTTTTGCGACCCTGGGTGAGACGTTGGGTGTGCAGACTCATTTGGGGAGCAGCTGAATTCTCCAGCAGCTGGTGGAGCTCGGCAGCTGCTCTCTCTCAGAGACCCTGGGGCCACATAGGGTGGAGCTGACATGGTCTGCTTGGCCCGAAGACTCCGCCCATCCAACCTGAGCAAAACTGAACGTCACAGACAATTGGCCTGGAGGTCAACCCCTCCAAGTGCTAACAACGATTAACCTGAGCTTAACTTCAGCAAGACTGTGCAACCCATATCCACCTCAGGTAACTGGGGAGGTTGACCCACTGTCCCTTGTAGGACGTCTACCACACAAAGCTAATTGACCAACCCAGGGAAGCAGCCACCATGCAGAGACATGGAAAGAAATCAGATGGGAAAGAAATGAAGGAAAAGTAACGACTAGACATGGAATTCAAAACCACGGTTATAGGGCTTTTCAAGAGGCTCATAGAAAAGGTCGAGACCTATAAGGAAATAAGCAAGACCTACAAGGAAATGAACGAGACCCTCAAGGATATGAATGAGACCTGCAAAGAAATGAACAAGACCAATGTGGAAATGATTGAGTCCTACAAGGAAATGAACGAGACCCTCAAGGATATGAACGAGACTCTCAAGGATATGAAAAAGGACCAACCAGAAATTAAGCATACACTGACTAAAATAAAAAATATTATACAAAGAACTAAAAGTACTCTAGAGCACCCCAAGAACCAAGTTAAAGATTTGAAATACAAAGAGGTAAAATCCACTCAGCTGAAAAAGCAAGAAACCAAAAGAATCCAAAAAATTGAAGATAGTGTAAGGGGCCTCTGGGACAACCTCAAGCATACCAACATCCAAATTATAGGGGTGCCAGAAAAAGAGAGAGAGCAAGACAATGAAAACCTATTTGAAGACATAGTGACCGAAAACTTCCCACACCTGGTGAAAGAAATTGACTTAGGAGTCCAAGAAGCACACGGAACCCCAATATATAGGAACCCTAAGAGGACCACACCGAGGCACATCATAATTAAAATGCCAAGAGCAAAAGACAAAGAGAGAATATTAAAAGCAGCAAGAGAAAAACAGTTAGTTACCTATAAGGGAGCACCCATACGATTGTCAGCGGATTTCTCAACAGAAACGATGCAGGCCAGACGGGAGTGGCAAGAAATATTCAAAGTGATGAACAGCAAGAATCTACAACCAAGATTACTCTATCCAGCAAAGCTATCATTCAGAATTGAAGGTCAGATAAAGTGCTTCGCAGATAAGAAAAAGCTAAAGGAGTTCATCACCACCAAACCAATATTATATGAAATGCTCAAAGATATTCTTTAAGAAGAGGGAGAAGAAAAAGATAAAAGTGTAAATTAGGAACAACAAATACACATCTATCAACAAATGAATCTAAAAATCAAGTGAATTAATAAGCTGATGAACAGGATAAACTGGTGAATGTAACAGAATCACGGACATAGAGAGGGAATGGACTGACACTTCTTGGGGAGAAAAGGGGTGTGGGAAGTGCAGCAAGAGACTGGACAAAAATCATGCAACTATGGGAGAGGATAGTGAAGGGGGGTGAGGGCGGAGGGTGGGATGAGTACCAGGTGGAGGGGAGTTATAGGGAGAAAAAAAAGGGAACAATATAATTAATAAACTGAACAATAAAGATTAAAAAAAAAAAGAGGAGCCTGCCTTACTGGCTCACACCCATACCCACGCACCCCAGCACCGGGGCGGGGCCAGACCCAGTGACCCCGTGGGCCTCAGACAGCGACAGGCCTCACGGCCCCACCTTGATGCTTCCCCGAGCAATGGCGTTGGAAACGGGACAGCCTTCCTGACCGATAGCCGTTCGGCCTCGGAGTTTGGACCACACAGCCCGGGGCACGTTTACCGGAAGCCCGGAAGCAAGGGTTCGGGCACAGAAGGTTGATTTCACCCGGAAGCGAGGTAGGCAATCCGAGAGCCAAGGTCTGGGATTAAAACACAGATGTGTAAAAGCACGCGAAACGCCAACTCGCGTGTACGTGGCCCAGGTGGGAAAGAAGAAATTACACGTGGAAACTTGGATGCTGTGAGCTCTGGCCAAATTTAATAGAATTCTCCACGCCTGGGCATGTCAGAGCAACCCTAAAACCACAGTTACCATCAGGTGTCTGCAGGGTGTGGCTGTACCGCTGCCCAGGTGTGCTCGGAGGAGGGGCGTTGACAGAGGGCATGGTGCTTTCTCCCTTCGTGATGGATCTTCCTTCCGTTACTGGGTCTTTTTCTCGGGCAGGCAAGCGGGCGTCTCTCCTCTTCCTCTCCCCCACGTCTCCGAATCCCATTCCCCCGCGGCTCTGTGTCCCCGGGCGCTGACGGGCTAAGGCGATCAATCGTTTCTGAGCCAGCACCCGCTGCGTTCCAGAAGAGGGTTTTTCAGTTTCTATTCCTCGTATACTTTTTGTTTTTTAAAATGCATTTTATGGATTTTTTTTACAGAGAGGAAGATAGAGGGATAGAGAGTCAGAAACATCGATGAGAGAGTAGCATCCATCAGCTGCCTCCGGCACATTACCCCCCCCCCCCCCACTGGGGATGTGTCCCCAACCAAGGTCCATGCCCTTGACCGGAATCGAACCTGGGACCCTTCGGTCCGCTGGCCGAGGCTCTGTCCGCTGAGCCACCCCGGTTTTGCTCTCCCCTGAGCGCCCTCGCCCGCCCCCGCGCCAGCTGCGTCCGGGGGGGCCGGCGTGATGGTGGGTGGGCCGCGCTGTCATGCCATCCCGGCGTCGGGTTACCGACCCGTCCGTTAGCCTGTGGTGCCCGCGGCTTTTGTTCTGGGGGGATGGTACACCGACTCCTCACGTAGGAGGTCGCTGGCAGAGAGTCCGCCGATGGTGACGCCGCTTCAGGGAGCGTGAAGGGCTGCGGGTGAACGTGAGCCGAGGCGGGTTTGACCTCTGGCCCGGGCCCATCAGGGGCGGGGAGGGCACGGTGGTGGGGCCTGGTCCCCTCTGGGTACCTCAGGTTTGCTGAGTTCAGTGGCTTCTTACAGAGCCGGCTCCTCGGTGTGTTGGGGAAAAAGCAGGAATGCACGGGTTGAGCCGGGGGCTTATCTGTTAAATATGTTTTTGTTGATGTCAGAGAGGAAGGGAGAGGGAGAAACATCCGTGATGAGAGAGAATCGTGGACCGGCTGGCTGCCTCCTGCACAACCCCCCCACCCCCCCACCCCCCAGGGGTCAGGCCTGCAACCCGGGCGTGTGCCCTGACCGGGAATGGAACCGTGACCTCCCGGTTCTGTGGTCGGCAAACGGCGGCTCTCGAGCCACAGGCAGCTCCTTGGCCCCTGGAGGGCGGCTCTTCCACAAAACACCACGGCCTGGGCGAGTCTATGTTGAAGACGTGGCCTTAGAAGAAGTTTGAGTTGAAAAACTGTGGCTCTCTCTAAAGACATGTCGGGCGTTGTGCTGTTGATGTTGGGCTCTGCGGACGGATGAGTTTGCCGGCCACGGGTCTGGTCCACAGGTCGACGCTCAAGCCCTGGGCAGGCCGGCGGGCTGTGCCCGCGCCTTCGGCTCGTCCTCAGCTGCGAGGGTGTGCTCGCCTTCCTCCACCGCGTCTCGTCCCGGGTTCCGATCACGGGCCTGCGTGGGGCCGGCTCATCTCTTCCGAGGCCTTCCCCTCGCTGAGTCCTCCTGCTCTACCCTGTGGTCTTTATAACCTCGAGGAAAAGCATGCCACTCAGAAGAGGGGCGTGACTCCGTACCCCGCCGTCTGTGCCACAGGAAGTGAACACGCCAGCACATGTGAGGTCCTGTGAAAACAGGGACTTTCCGCAGACGCAGCCCTTCCCTGCCGTGCTGCGGGCTGGCAGGGCCCGGGCTGTGGACGGAGGCGATCGGGGCGGGCGCGGGGGGGGGGGGCGCAGCCAGTACTGGGCTCAGGGTTCCGGGTCCGCTCCCTCCCCGGTGCCCTTTCGAGGAAACCCCTCGAGCTCCAGGGCAGCCACATTCCACGCTGAGCTTCCCCACCCCACGCTGCCCCGGAGAGCAGCCCCTCCGTATTCTGACAGGCGTGTGAGAGGGACTGCGTCCTGCACCCGTGAGTGGCGGGAGCAGGCGTGGCCCTGTCCAGCCCGTCGCACCCCCCAGGGCACAGCCCCCAGGTGGCCCCGGCTCTCCCAGACACAGCGTCCTCCGTGCACAGTGCTGGCGGCTCCCTCAGAGGCTCGGCTGCACAAGCGGGTGGGGGCCCTCACTGCCAAGCCCAAGGCAGCCCCTCGTCTTCAGAAGACGGGGAGCGACCAGGCTTTGCAGACGGACAGAGGCGATTGGCCACCAGCCACTCTGCCCATCCCCTGCTGGGCGAGGGGGTGAGGCTGGGAGAGGCCGGGAGCCGGAGAGGGGGAGAAGGGGTGAGGGCCGGAGAGGGGGTAAGGCCGGGAGAGGCCGGGAGCTGGAGCGGGGGTGAGGGGATGAGGTCCAGAGAGGCCAGGAGCCAGAGAAGGGGAGAGGGGGTGAGGTCTGGAGAGGCAGGGAGCCGGAGAGGCGGCTCTCATCAGGAGGAGGGTCATGCCGCTGGGACTGCTCAGCTGCCGACAAATCAAGGACTGACTGCTCCCCGGGCATCGAGTGGCCCCTGAAGAGGGCAGTGTCGTCCACAGGCAGCCCTGTCCTGCCGGCCTTCCTCCAGGGCCGAGCTCTCATTCCACCTTGAGGGGCTCTCGCTCCATCTTGGGGGACTCTTGTTCCACCTTGGGGGGGCTCTCTCTCCACCTTGGGGGCTCTCTCTGTTTTGGGGGCTCTCTCTCCGTCTTGTGGGGGCTCTCTGCTTTGGGGGGCTCTCGCTCCATCTTGGAGGGCTGTCACTCTGCCTTGGGGGGCTCTGGTGAAGAGCCTCCTCCCTCGGGCCCTCGCCGCCAAGTGCTGCTGTGTCGGGGCAGCCCTCAGTCCGGCTGCAGCACCCCGAAGCGTGGCCCCCCCCCCCCCCCCCAGCACCGCCTGTCCCACCGCCTGTCCCAGGTTGCAGGCTGGATCCCCAGGGTGGGGCGCGCAGGAGGCAGCCAGTCTGTGATGCTCTCTCATCAACGTTTCTCTCTCTCTCTCCCTCTCCCTTCCTCTCTGAAATCAACACAAATATATTTAACCATTAAAAATAAATAACATAGCCAAGACCGGTTTGGCTCAGCGGATAGAGCGTCGGCCTGCGGACTGAAGGGTCCCCGGTTCGATTCCGGTCAAGGGCATGTACCATGGCTGTGGGCACATCCTCAGTGGGGGGCGTGCAAGAGGCAGCTGATCGATGTTTCTCTCTCGTCGATGTTTCTGACTTTCTATCCCTCTCCCTTCCGCTCTGTGAAAAATCAATAAAAATATGTTAAAAAATAAATAAATAACATAAATGCTGCATCCAACTCCCAAGGCCATGTGTTGTGAATCGCAGTTGAAAACCTTCCCACCACCCCAGCGATGGACACTTGGGGGTGCGACCACCCCCCGCCCCCCGTCCTCGGGCACAGACCGCTGCCCGGACGCACCTCCGCCCGGGCCAGCCTCGCCTCGGCCCCTCTCCCAGGCGGCGCCCGCACCCTGTGCTCCCGCGATGGTATCTCTCCCCCCTCGCACCTGCCGGCGGGTGCGGCTGGCTGGGGTTCGGGAGGCACCGCGGGGTAAGGAAGGCGAGCACGGCTCCAGCCTGCACGCACACGCCTGAGCCGAGCTCCTGGCCCTCGGCCTTCCTCCCGACAGCCGGCGCTGGCGCAGGGGCTGCCTCCCATTCAGAGATGTGATGTGGGCGGCTCCCCTGGCGGCTCTCCCGCCTGGACGGCCCTGAGCACAGGTGCGGAGGCCGAGCCCGGGGCGAGGGGGGGGGGCGGGTATGTGAGGGGGAGCCCCCTCCTGGGTGGGGACTGCGGGTCCCCCTCCTCCTCCCACAGCCACCACCGGAGGGAGCTGGAGAGCAGCGGCCCCTCCTTGGGGGGACAGGAGCTCGGGGGAGGGGCTGAGGTCGGGGCTTCGGACCCGTGCAGAGCTCCCGGCTTTAAGGACTCGGCTCTGAGGCCGAGATGCTGCAGCGGGGAAGGAAAACCGGGCCCCTCCGCCTCCCGGCACCTACCCTGTTTCCCCGAAAATAAGACAGCGTCTCATATTAATTTTTGCTCCCAAAGACGCACTAGGTCTTATTTTCGGGGGGATGCCTTATATGACAGCGAGTAGGTCTTATTTTCGGAGGATGTGTTACTTTTGGGGAAACGGGGTAGATGTGGAAGCCGGGGACCCACGTGAACTCAGAGCGAGGACTCAGCGGGGGGGGGGGGGGAGCCGCCACCTGCAGGGGTGACAGAGGTCAGAGGTCACCGTGTGCGGGAGGCGTGGCTCCCTGTGCAGCTGCTGAACTCACTGCATTCTGGAGACGCCAGGACGTCGGACAGAACCTCGGCGGCCCCGTCAGCTGCTGTCAGCTCAGCCCTGTCTCTCGGAGTGTTTCCGTCCTCACCCGCCTGGGACCGGAGGGGCCCAGGGGACGGCCAGCTCCGGGGAAGGAGGCAAAGTCACATCCTCCCCGCAGGGGTCTGCGCTGCTCACTGGCCAGGGGCGTCCGGGGAGCGACATGGGATCTCTGGGTCCCCAGCAGAGCCATCAGGAGAGGGAGGAGCCTCCTGAGGGTCCTGGCGGGTGTGGGGGTGAAGGGCTAAGGGCAAAGGGCAGGTGGGCGGGCATCCTGGGAGCCTCCCAGGTGCCAGAGCTGGGGACAGGCCCCTGATGCAGCCATGGTGTGGGGTGCAGGCAGGCCCCTGGTGCAGCCATGGTGTGGGGGTGCAGGCAGGCCCCTGGTGCATCTGTGATGTGGGGGTGCAGAAAGGCCTTGGTGCAGCTGTGTGTGGGGGTACAGACAGGCTCCTGATGCAGCCGTGATGTGGGGGTGCAGGCAGGCCCCTGGTGCAGCTGTGTGTGGGGGTGTAGAGAGGCCACTGATGTTGGGCCTCGCCTTCGAGTTTCTTTAAAATCAGAGCATTAAGTACAAACCTCCTGACAGGCTTTGTCTCCTCGTTGAGGGTCAGGGCTGGCGGGTGGGGCTGAGCCAGGGCAGCCCTTGGTCTCTGCCTGGGGGCGTCTCGTCTCCTGAAACTCACTCCGGCGAGTGGCTGCCGCCCGGCGTCACATGGAGGCCACCGGGCGGAGCAGGTGACAGCGGCGCCGGTTTCCATCACCCGGGGGTGGTCCCGGCCAGGCCGCAGGGGATGGTTCATTTGGGGGTCACACTGTCCCTGGAGGGGGGGTCTTCAGAGCCTCAATCCTGGGAACAGGACGCGGACGGCAGCTGGAGGAGGTGCCTGCGGGTACAGTGGCCGCAGCGCGGGAAGCGAGGTGGCACTGTGACCCCAAGCCAGTGTCTCGCACCCCCACTTCGGCCTGAGCTGCGGGGGCAGGGCCCTCCCCGCGGGACCACAGCCTGCGGGTGCGTCTGCGGGACCTGGTCCGGCCTGGGACCCATCGGTCGCGTGGGCCACGCGGAGGGGGGGGACCGGGGACGGATGCTGAGTGCCGAGTCCCCGGGCCATGGACAGCTGGTCCCCACGTCCCTCCTGCGTGCTGTGGCGGACATGGGGGAGCAGGACGTGCGAGAAGGCTCGCTAGCTTTCAGCCTTAGGGTTTGGGGCGCTGCTACTGTCTGCAGGGAGGGCTCTTCCTTCCAGGCAGGTGAGCCGAGTGGGGAGGTAGCTGCTTTCGGTGGGGTGGGCCCGGGAGGGAGATAGTGGGTGGTCCCCACCACGTGGGGGAGCCCCGGCCTTGGCTGTGTGCACAGGCGGGAGCAAGCCTGACCTCCCGCTTCCTTCCTGCCCGTGAGATGCGCACGGGACAGCAGGAGCCCCCACGGGCCACACGCGTGGGCAACGCCCTCCCTGCCTCTTGCTGGCTCCGCTCATTCCTGCCCAGCAGGACCCGGCCCGGGGCCCTCGGTCCTCCCGAGACTCGCCGTGGCCACATCCACGCCCGCCGCCTGTCCGACCCGGCGGGCCCCACGTCTCTGCTCCCACAGGCATCCAGGGGGGATGCGTCAACACGGAGCAGCCTCGGGGGGGCAAGCCCCACTCTTCACTGCTGAAATCCAGGCTGCCAAGCCCCTTCCTCCCCCTTGGGGCGCCCGCCGGCCCCTGTGCAGCCGCCGTGGGGAGGGGGGCGGGGTCCCCAGAGCCGAGGGTGGGCGGCTGGCGGAGGTGACAGGTGGCGCTCGCGTGGCACGCGCTGAGCCGTAATTACTTAATCCGTGTTTGCCTCTGGGCCGCCTTGTAATTACGGCGACCCGGAGCGTCACGTCAAACACGGGGCGTGCCAGCGTCTAACCACACGCACGTGGCGGACATCCTCCCGGCCGGCAGGGGCGGGCGGGGGGGCGACACGCCTCCAGCTGTCCCCGGCGCTGGCGGGGGTGGGGGGTTGAGGGACAGGGGAGGGGCGTGAGCCTCCAGCAGATCCTCCAGCAGATCCCCAGCAGATCCCGCGCACGCAGGGCAGGAACACGGGCATCTGGCTGTTTGGGCATCAGAGGTCGGAGGGTCAGACGTGCAGGTCCGTTCCTCTGGCAGCAGCTTGGCTCTGTCTATTTTTTATTTTTATTTTTATTTTATTTTATTTATTTTTATTTTATTTTATTTATTTTTATTTTATTTTATTATTTTATTTTATTTTATTATTTCATTTTATTTTATCATTTCATTTCATTTCATCATTTCATTTCATTTCATTTCATTATTTCATTTAATTTCATTTCATTTCATTTCATTCCATTCCATTCCATTTCATTTCATTTCAGTTTTTTCCAGAGCAGAAGGGAGAGGAATAGAAATTCAGAAACACGGATGAGAGAGAAACATCGATCAGCTGCCTCCTGCACGCCCCCCACTGGGGATGTGCCCGCAGCCAAGGTACATGCCCTTGACCGGAATCGAACATGAGACCTTTCAGTCCGTAGGCCGATGCTCTATCCACCGAGCCAAACCGGTTTCGGCTATTTTATTTTTAACATTTATTTATTTGATTTTTTTTTTTTTTTAAGCAGAGAGGAAGGGAGAAAGGATAGAGAGTTAGAAACATCCATCAGCTGCCTCCTGCACACCCCTTCTAGGGATGTACCTGCAACCAAGGTACATGCCCTTGATCGGAATCGAACCCGGGACCCTTGAGTCCGCAGGCTGATACTCTCTCATCCACCACAGAGCCAAACCGATCAGGGCCTATTTTTTATTTATTTATTTTATTTTTAAAAGTATGTTTTTATTGATTTTCTTAGAAAGAGGAAGGGGGAGAGAGAGGTAGAAACATTTGTGATGAGAATCACTGCTCGGCTGCCTGCTGCACGCCGCCCCCTGGGGACGGAGTCCACAGCCCAGGCCTGTGCCCTGACCGACTCGAGTCCTGACCTCCCGGCTCCTAGGTCGACGCTCAGCCCCTGAGCCACGCCGGCCGGCTCAGCTCCCTGTAAAGTCAGGGCGGGTTTGCAGATGAGGAGCTCCCCCTGAGACTCAGGCCTCAGGGACCCGGATGTCGAGGTCAGAGGCCCCGGATCTGCGGGCTGGGCTCCTTCAGGCCCAGGAAGGGCAGCCCGGGACAGCCTGGACTGGAACCACCGACTGCATCTGGAGGGAATGTTCTGGAAACAGATACGATCTTTCAATTAGTCACCCCTGGGACGCGGCCCTGTTCGCTCACCTCCGAGGGAGGAGCAGGGGGAACGTGCCATGGCGGCAACCCGGGCGTGTGGAGGGCTGTGTCGTCGGTGGGGGAGGCTGGGTGTTGGGGCCCGGTCGGGGCGGGGATGTTGGCTGATGTTTCTCCCTCAGCTCGTCTCTGATTCACATCCGTCCCAGGGGGCAGCGTATCCTCACCGTGACTCACCCACACGCCTCTCGCTGAGAATGTGAACGACTTAAATGCATCTCCTGATTCATTGTCGATAGATGAAGGTCACTTTGATCGGTACTCCAGGTTTCTCAGACTTGCATGCACCCTCGCATGACAGTTAACGTGTTAGGACGTGTACCACTGGGAGTCGCAGGGTTTGCAGGGCTGCCGGGGCCATGAGAAGCATGAGCTGGGCAGTGGGCGGCGGGCGGGCAGCCCACATGGCCACCAGCTTCCTGCCATCCTCCTCTGCTCACTCCATGTGTAAAGGGCATTTTAAAAATATCCTATATAAGCCGAACCAGTATGGATAGAGCGTCGGCCTGCAGACTTAAAAGGTCCCCGGTTCGATTCCCGGTCAAGGGCATGTACCGTGGTTGCGGGCACATCTCCAGTGGGAGGTGTGCAAGAGGCAGCTGATCGATGTTTCTCTCCCATCGATGTTTCTGACTTTCTATCCCTCTCCCTTCCTCTCTGTGAAAAATCAACAAAATATATTTTAAAAAGATAAAAAAATTAAAAATATCCTGCATAATAATCCTGTCTAATAAAAGGCTAATATGCAAATTGACTGAACGTGGAACAACCGGTCGCTGTGACGGGCACTGACCACCAGAGGGCAGATGCTCAATGCAGGAGCTGTCCCCTGGTGGCACCGCTCAGCCAGAAGCTGGGCTGACGGCTGGTGAGCACAGCGGTGGTGGCTCCTGCTCCCCACTCGGGCCTAAGCCATCAGTCGGACATCCCCTGAGGCTCCCGGACTGCTAAAGGTTGCACCAGGCCGTGTGTGTGTGTGTGTGTGTGTGTGTGTGTGTGTGTGTATTGATTGATTGATTTCAGAGAGGAGGGATGGAGAGAGGGAAACATCCATGATGAGAGAGAATATGATCGGCTGCCTCCTGCATGCCCCACACTGGGGATCCAGCCCACAACCCAGGCCTGTGCCCTGACCGGGCATCAAATTGTGACCTCCTGCTCCCCGAGGCGATGCCCGGTCACTGAGCCACGTGGCCTGGGTTAGAGCGCACTTGATGCCAGCTTTCAACCGGACGAGGTCCGTGTCCAACCCTCTGTGATGCCTCACGCTTGTTATTTTGGCTGGAACACGTCAGTGGACACCGGCATCCCTTTTTAAAATGAAAGAGGCAGCCGAAGCCGGTGTGGCTCCGTGGATAGAGCGTCGGCCTGCGGACTGAAAGGTCTCAGGTTCGATTCCGGTCAAGGGCATGGACCTTGGCTGCGGGTACATCCCCAGTGGGGGGCGTGTGCAAGAGGCAGCTGATCGATGTTTCTCTGTCATCGATGTTTCTGACTTTCTATCCCTCTCTCTTCCTCTCTGTAAAAAATCAATAAGCTATATTTTAAAAACATAAAATGAAAGATGCAACCTATTGTGCGTACAGCCGTGGGCGTCCGTGGGTTCCGTGGGCTCTGCCAGGCCCTGGGTCAGGCTGCCTCGGGCCGTGTCCCTGGATTTCCCATCTCCTCCCCCCATAACCGCCCAGAGCGTCCCTTCCGGGGTGATGAGCTGTCCTTGCCTCGCGGCCCAGATGCTCCAGGGCTGCGGTCCAGCCCCATTTCCGGAGAGTTGTTGTTTCCTCATGGAGGGCGAGACGGGAAGGGGCAGGACCCTGTGGGGTCGTTAGCCGGTGACGGGCTCGGCAGGAATGCCTTTCGTGAGCGTCCCACCCAGTTCCCGTGTCCCCAATCACGCCCTCGGCCTCTGGCTCGGGAAGCGCGAGCCAGACGCTCCGTCACGTTCCCACCGCCTCCGGGCACGGCTGTCGGGTGATTAGGACTGAGCCGGTGGGCTGTGACGCCCGGGCCCCCCCGCCCCCCCCCGGAGCTGTGCTGGTGACCTCACCCCCCCTGCCCGCCCCCCCAGCAGGTGTCGGCAATCGTGTGTTACAGCCGACGAGAGCATAAAACCCAGAGCGCGGGTCCGAGCCGATGATGTGTGACGGGACCACACCCCTGAAGGCAGCTCGCCAGCCCCGGACAAAATACACCCTGTGCATCCCACCTCCCCGAACGCGGGGGTGGGGCCGGGACGGCATCCCACAGGGCCAGGGCCGGACAGACGGCCCCTCCGATCCGGCACCTCTCTGAGCTGTGTCTGCTCATGGACAATGCCCGATTTCACACACCTCCCGTTTCTCGAAAGCGGCCTTTCTCGGGGACCTGGGTCTGGTCGGTGTCGAACGTCTCGGGGTGGGGCCGCCAGCACCCATCGGAGCCGCTGCGCTGGCTCTCTGAACCAGCCGGGACCCAGCGATGGAGCCCAAAGAGGGTTTTGTAAAGCCAGTTCTGCCCGGCTAGCATGGCTGGGGGGCTGAGCGTCGACCTATGAACCACAAAGTCACGGTTCCGTTCGGGTCGGGGCACAGGCCCGGGTTGTGAGCTCCGTCCCTAGTGGGGGACGTGCAGGAGGCACAGACCCGTGATTCTCTCCCATCGTGGGTGTTCCTCTCGCTCTCCCTCTCCCTTCCTCTCTGAAATGAACCAAGGACACATTGAAAACAAGAAAGCGGGGTCCCTGCAGGCCCCATGCTCATCAGCACTCAGGAAGAAGCAGCGAACAGGAGAGGCCCCCGGTGTGCGTACATTTCTGCTGTGCCCGGGGGGTTCATAGTCCCCGCGTGACCTCCACGTGCACGTTGGACAGGTTTTCCACGTGCTCCCGTGGGCCAGAGCCAGCGCGGTGGCTGGCAGGCGGGCAGGGGGCGCCCCCCCGGCGTGGGCGGCAGGTGACCCCGCGCGTGATGACCCGCATCACGGGACACTGGGTCGCGGTCAGCTCCGGTCCTGACCCCGTGGGAACGGTGTGGTAAGACTTTGCCAGATGAGATGTTAGGTGACGTCCCTCCTGCAAATAGTGGAGCCGGGCTGGTCCTGTGGCACGCCCCCCCCCTGGGGGGGCAGAGAGGCCGCTTCTGACATCGAAGTTGCCTTTGGCGTGTTACTGGCGCTGCCGGGTAGAAGGGGAAATCCTCACGGCTGACTCTGAGTGTCGCCAGGAACACGCATGCATGTGAAAGCCGTGTTCTTCCCGGCTGTCTTCTGTCCCCTGTGGGGTTCTGATAGCAGCCAGGACTGCCGGGCCCCTGGGTAGGCTGAGCTCACACACACACACACACACGCACGCACACACATACACACACATGCACACGCGCACGCACGCACATGCACGCACATACATGCACACAGAGAGATACACACATACACAAGCAAGACAGACACACAGATGCAGGCACACACACATGCACAGACACACACATATATACACAGACACAGACACACGCACACACATGCACACGCACAGGCACACATGCACACACATGCACACAGAGAGATACACAAGCACAGACACACAGAAGATGCAGGCACACACACATGCACACACACACGTACGCACATGCACATGTGCACACACAGAGATACACACATACACAAGCACAGACAGACACACAGAAGATGCAGGCACACACACATGCACAGACACACACGCACACACACATATACAACACACGCACACACATGCACACACATGCATGCATGCACACACATGCACACACATGCACACAGAGAGATACACACATACACAAGCACAGACACACACAGACGCAGGCACACACATGCACAGACACACACGCACATATACACAGACACACGCACGCACACGCACACACACACATGCACAAGTGTTGAGCGTGCAGGAGGCACAATCAACTATTCTCTCTCACCATTGATCTCTGCCCGCCCTTTTCTCTGACATCAGTGAGAGCACGTTACAAAGGAAAGGCCACGCCGTGGGAAGGTGGAGACGTGTTCAGACGTGACCTCATGGAAGGACGGGCGGCCGGAGCCCGGTCTCTCTGGGTGGAAATCTCTCAGGAAAACCGTTCCCGCCATGCCACCCTCTCACCTTGGTGGGACGCCGGGGGCCGTGCGCAGGGCCGGGGGCCGGCGTTTCCCTGGTAATGTGCACGCTCCAGACGGGGCCCAGTTCCGGGAGCCGCAGGCAGGCTCCCGTAGAAATGAGATTCCGAACACGAAGACGGAGCCATGGTGGGGGGGGGGGGACACTGTCGTGTCGAGAGGCCCCTCACAGCACCACCATTCACATGCATGTTAGCTAGGAATATTATTACCAAACTAGAGGCCTGGTGCACGGGTGCAAGGGGGGGAAGGGGGGATGTCCCTTAGCTCAGCCTGCACCCTCTCCAATCTGGGACCCCTCGATCCTGGTAGGGCCTAAATGGGCAGTCGGACATCCTCACAATCCAGGACTGCTGGCTCCAAACTACTCACCTGCCTGCCTCCCTGATTGCCCCTAACCGCTTCTACCTGCCAGCCTGATCACCCTCTAACCACTATCCTGCCAGCCTGATTGATGTCTAACTACTCCCCTGCCAACCTGTTTGCCCCCCAACTTCCCTCCTCTGCCGGCCTGATCACCCCTAACTGCCCTCCCCTGCAGACTTGATTGCCCCAACTGCCCTCCTTTACAGGCCTGGAACCTCCCAACAGCCCTCCCCTGTTGGCCTGATCGCCCACAACTGCCCTCTCTTGCAGGGCCTGGAGCCTCCCAATGGCCCTTCCCTGCTGGCCATCTTGTGGTGGCCATTTTGTGTCCACATGGGGGCAGGATCTTTGACCACATAGGGACAGCCCTCTTGTGGGTTGGGGTGAGGGTCAATCTGCAAATTACTCTTTTATTAGATAGGATGTTCAGGGAGCCTAGTAGATACTGGTCAGTGAGAATTAGCTTTAGATGAGAGTTGATCATGTGGGTATAATTTCCCCCAGAGAAGAGTGTGAACCCTGATGCCCTCCTTCTTGTGGGTGACAGGTGGGGTGACTGACAGGTGGGGTGACAGACAGGTGGGGTGACTGACAGGTGGGGTGACTGACAGGTGGGTGACAGGTGGGGTGACTGACAGGTGGGGTGACTGACAGGTGGGGTGACTGACAGGTGGGGTGACAGGCAGGTGGGATGACTGACAGGTGGGTGACAGGTGGGGTGACTGACAGGTGGGGTGACAGGCAGGTGGGATGACTGACAGGTGGGGTGACTGACAGGTGGGGTGGACTGACAGGTAGGGTGACTGACAGGTGGGTGAGAGGTGGGGTGACTGACAGGTGGGGTGACGGGTGGGACTCGGTTTCACTGCCTGTCCCCTGGGCTCTTTTCTGGTGTCTCCATCCCTGTGGTCGCCGTGTCCACTGGTTCTTGCTGTTCAGGGGTTTTTGACATGAACCTCTAAAGAAGTTGCTGCTCACAACACATATGCTGATTCTGTGCAGTAGCCGTGACGTTTGCGTGTCAGCAGTCGTAGGCCCCCTGAGTCTGGACATCAGGTGGTGGAGTCACTCTGATGCCGGGAACCGCCCGAAATGGAAGCATAATCCGCGTTCCCCTCTCCGGCCGCCTGGTCTGGGCAGAATCCTGGCGAGTTTGTGGGGTGGAGGCACCGAGTGTTGTCAGGAGTAGCCCCCAATTCCTGGTGAGTTTGTTGTTACGTGCAGGGTGCGGGGTGCGGGGTGCGGGGTGCGGGGTGTGGGGCCGGGAAGCTGGGCCTGTTGGGGGGCGCTGTGTGACTCCCCTTGCATTCCCATCAGGGGTGTCAGGCTGCGGAGTGCTCATCCTCTGAGCGAAGAAGTAAAGGGGAGCAGGTGCCCCCCTTCTTCCCACGGCTTTTTCTCGGCACTTCCTGCGGCTCTCCCAGGTCAGAGGGCGTGGCCCCAGGGTGCAGACCTGGCGGTGGCCTCTGGTCCTCCGTCCATGGGGGAGACGGGGTCCGTGAGCCTCGGAATGGCAGTGTCTTGGTCTGAGTGGGTTCTGGGCGGGGAACCCCAGGACCAGAGCAGCCCGCTGGGTCCCAGAGCCCCCCTGAGTGGGGCGGGCCCCCTGGGACAAGCAAGTTGTTGTTGGTCCGTGTCCTCACCCCCTGCCAGAGGCTCTTGGGAAATTGGGGAGTCGGCTCACTCAGGACCCAAGTGCTGGCCCCAGGCTCCCCAAATCCTCTGCCACTGGCCAGGGTTTGAGGCCACGCAGGACCCACGCCCGTCACGTGGACTCGCCAGGCCGGCCCTGTTCCTCTTCGAGACGCGTGGACCGGGGCATCTCCGGTCGGGGGCAGGCTGGGCCACCTGCTCCCCACTGTCCTTCCTGGGCTGGGGCTCCCCGAGGCTGCGGGTGCCCCTGGGGGACCGATGAGCCCCTGTGACTCTGGAGTTCTCGTCTCTGATGGCTGGACGGCGAGTCCACTGAGCCATGGCTGTGGCGGCGGGTCCAGCGCCGCCTCGCCTCTAGAGGGTTCCGTTCTGGCGCCGCGCAGCAGCTCCTCCTCCCGAGGACACGGAGGGCGTGCCGGCCCCTGAGCTCCGCCTGAGCAGTGGCGTGAGCCGACACACGTGGCACGCTGTCCGTGGTTTGTGTGGCACGCTGTCCGTGGTTTGTGTGGCACGCTGTCCGTGGTTCTCGGGGACACGGGATGTTTGGTGACGCCGTGGTTTGGAGAAGCTCCCATGACGATGGGTGGGTCTGTGTGCCCCCGGGGGCTGCGTGACTTACGGCGAGGGCCCCACACGCCCCGCCTGCGCCCCCTTCACCGCTCAGCTCTGTGGGGTGGCTCTGCTCTGGGCAGCAGGCTCAGGCGTCTCCTCTCCTGCCCCCCGATCCCTCTGGCCCCTCACCCACTGGTTCTCTCTGGACTGTGGGCCCCGCAACCTACAGTGTCTGGGGTCCCTCACAATCCCCCACACTCCTCCACAATCCCCCCGCTCCTGTGCAGAAGCCCGAGTTTCCAGGTGTTTGGGGGAGATGGATGGTCTTTGCTCAGCGCTGTTTTCTCAGTCCTGAACCCATCAGTGGGCTTTCGCTGGGTCCCGTGCAGCGGTGCCTTTAAAACTTGGGGTGTCGGCCGAAACCGGTTTGGCTCGGTGGTTAGAGCGTCGGCCTGCGGACTGAAGGGTCCCGGGTTCTATTCCGGTCAAGGGCATGTGCCTTGGTTGCGGGCACATCCCCGGTGGGGAGTGTGCAAGAGGAGGCTGATCGATGTTTCTCCCTCATCGATGTTTCTAGCTCTCTATCCCTCTCCCTTCCTCTCTGTGAAAAAATCAATAACATATATTAAAAAGAACTTGGGGTGTAGGGAGCTAGTTTAGGAGGTTCCCCCTGAATTCCAGCTTCTAGATGGCAGAGCCCGGGAGGCCGAGTCACCCCCACCTGCCCTGGCCCCACACGGGTGCCCCCGAGAGCCGAGATGCGGGGGGTGGGGGGATGGGAAGGGACGCAGCCGAGGCGTTTCGCTCTCCCTGAACTGGACGGACCATAAGCGTGAACTCCGCGTGTGCACCGCCTGGCGTGTGCTGGGCGGGGGGCTCTGGAGCTGCGGGTGCTCCGGGCCCCCAGGGACAGTCACAGGCCCCCCAGCTGGCCTCGGCCCCGGGACACCCATGGGGAGACACGCAGCGGGGCCGCGGCTCTGCCCGGCACCTGGGAGGGCGCGGACACGGGGAGGTGTTGGTGACGGAGGCCAGGCGCCCGCGGCGGGGCGTGCATCTAGGAGATGGCGCCTGCCGCTCGGGGCGATGGCTGGGGCGATGGCTGCGGAGCCACGGTGTGGCCTCGCGGGGGGCTGTGTGCAGAGGCTGCCGGGGAGTTGGGGGGCGGGCCACGGGCCTGGCCGTCTCGTGTCCTCCATCGCACTCCGTCAGGGAGGGTGAACCTCTGCCCTGCGGACGGCGGGGGCGGGGGGGCAGGGAGACCGCTGCCCTGCAGACAGAGCCGGCAGGAGCCGGCAGGAGTCGAAGCCAGAGTGGAGCTGGGGCGCGGAACAGGATGCTGAGGCCTGACACCCCCTCCATGCCCCTTCCCAGGCTTCCTCCCCAGAGTGCTCCCCTGGGGTCCCTGAAGCTTCTGCCCCTGGGTCCCCGCCCCACCTGGGTCCCCACCCACCTGGGTCCCCGCCCACCTGGCCCAGGTGCGGGTGGGGTTCCAGCTGCATCGCAGACGAGCTGGGGACGCCCAGAAGCCCCGTCTCCCAGGGGTCACGTGAGGCAGCTGGGCGTGGGGTCCTCCAGGAGCCTCTGTCTCCTCCTCGGTGCCCCGTGAGCTGCTCCCACCTGCCCTTGGGCTCCGACGGGCTCCGTCTGAAGGGCCAGCTCTGCACGTGCCCAGGCCGTGAGCCAGGACCTTGGTTGCCTCTGTCACAGGGCAAGGGTGACTGGCTCCCTCCACAGGTGTCTCACTTTGGGGGGCGGCGTCGGTGTTTGGAGAGCACGAGGCGGGAGCTGAGCGTCTGTCTCCCTTGGGCCCCCTCTTTTCTCCGGGGCCCTCTGTGCTTGCCCCAGTCAGGGAGTGTGCACCCCGCAGTGGAGTGAGGGCAGGGTCTTCACTGCTTCCAGGATGTTCCATGACACGTGGGTCCCCTGTATGTGGGCCCCCTGCACCTGGTGGGCCCCCTGCACCTGGGTCCCTGCACCTGGCTCCCCTGTATGTGAGACCCCTGTACCTGGTGGGTCCCTGCACCTGGGTCCCTGCACCTGGCTCCCCTGTATGTGAGTCCCCTGTACCTGGGTCCCCTGTATGTGGGTGCCCTGTACCTGGTGGGTCCCTGCACCTGGGTCCCCTGTATGTGGGTCCCCTGTACCTGGTGGGTCCCTGCACCTGGGTCCCCTGTATGTGGGTCCCCTGTACCTGGTGGGTCCCTGCACCTGGGTCCCCTGTATGTGGGTCCCCTGTACCTGGTGGGTCCCTGCACCTGGGTCCCTGCACCTGGTTCCCCTGTATGTGAGTCCCCTGTACCTGGTGGGTCCCTGCACCTGGGTCCCTGCACCTGGCTCCCCTGTATGTGAGTCCCCTGTACCTGGTGGGTCCCTGTGCCTGTGCAGACAGACGAGGTGTGTGTGAGCACAGAGAAGGTGGCCCTGCAGCTGGGTTATTGTTTTAAACTCTGGTTGCTCCAGCTCCAGCTAATTTCGTTCTCAATTTGGCCAAGCGCCTTTGGCCTCACCAAGTTTGCAAACCTGCCACCAAGTGTTACTAAAGAGCAGATCCTTCAGAGCCGGACGGTCCCACCCCCTCGGGGTCTCGCTTGGGGCCCCTCTCCCTCCACCTCCGTCTCCCTCGGGATGGAAGTGCCATGGACCGTGGGGAGGAGAGAGACATGTGCGTGGAGTGTGCATCCTCTCGTTCCGACAAAGCACAGCCCCTGCTGGTTCTGACCTTTCAGCCACCCGGAGAGCACCATCTGTTGGCCAGGAAGTGCTGTGTGTGGGAGCTGGCGGCGAGCCCAGGCCTCTGGGGGGACACTGTTAGGTCTGAGGGGTATGTGGGGGACAAGGAGGAGCCCGGTGAGGACATGGAACCCAGGGTGTCTCAGGGTGAGGAGTATGGGGGGTCCTGGGCAGGGACTGTGGGGTCATGGGCCAGCCCAAGAGCCATCAGGCCTCCACAGAAACCGCTTCCCCTGGGTGCTGATTGGGAAACTAGAGGCCCGGTGCATGAAATTGTGCATTGGGAGAGGGTCCCTCAGCCCAGCCTGTGCCCTCTCACAGTGGGGAGCCCTCGGGGGTGCCCGGAGCAGGCCTAAGCCGCCGGTTGGACATCCTCAGTGCTACCACCGCTGCTGCGCTCGCCAGCCGTGGCCCAGCTTCTGCCATCCTGACCAGCAGGGGCGGCTCCTGCATTGAGTGTCTGCCCCCTGGTGGTCAGTGCACGTCATAGTGACTGGTCGTTCTGCAGTTTGGTTGATTTGCACGTTAGTCTTTTGTTAGAGAGGACTAGAAGCCTGGTGCACAAAATTTGTGCAGGGGGGACGTGTCCCTCAGCCCAGCCTGCACCCTCTCCAATCTGGGACCCATGAGGGATGTCTGACCACTCATGAACTTGGTGGAATTGGGCCTAAACGGGCAGTCAGACATCCTTCTCACAATCCAGGACCGCTGGCTCCCAATTGCTTGCCTGCCTCTGCCTGATTGCCCCTAACCGCTTCTGCCTGCCAGCCCGATCACCCGCTAACCACTCCCCTGCCAGCCTGATCAACGCCTAACTGCTCTGGGCCAGCCTGATTGCCCCTAACTGCCCTCCCTGATGTCCTGATTGCTCACAACTGCCCTCCCCTGCAGGCCCGAGTCCCCACCACCTACCCTCCCTTGCTGACCTGGTCTTCCTCAACTGCCCTCCTCTGCTGGCCTGGTCACCCCTAACTGCCCACAACTGCCCTCCCCTGCAGGCCATCTTGTATCCACATGGGGGCAGGATCTTTGACCACATGGTGGCAGCCATCTTGTGCCTTGGAGTGATGGTCAATTTGCATATCACTCTTTTATTAGATAGGATAGGACCTAGTTCAGGTGAGATGCACGTGGGGCTCAGGCCACGGGGGGGCCTGGGGGGGGGGGCATTTCACAGGGGGGCACCTCCTGATTTCCTCACCGAGTCCTCCCCTCCGGGATGAGGGCAGAGCGGGGTGAGTGGGGCGAAATGGGAAACAAATTCACAGACCCCGGGGCAAGCCGGCGGCTGGGACGAGGTAAAGGTGCTCCTGCCTCCATGAGCACGGGACCGCTTTGCACGCCGTCCCACCGCCGGTAACTCAGCGCCGAACGCAGGCGCAGAGGATGGTGGGTTTCCGAGACCTTGGAAAACAGACAACGGCCAAGAATGTGCCGGTCTCCCCGTGTGCCCGGCCGTGGCTCCGAGACACAGTGGGCTCAGGGCGCCATCCGCTCCCTGCTGCTCTGCCGAGAACATTTCTTTACAAAATATATACCTATTTATTGATGTTGGAGAGGAAGGAAGAGAGAGAGAGGGAGACATCACGGATGAGGGAGAATCATAGGTCCGCTGCCCCCTGCACGCCCCTCACTGGGGACGGACCCCACAACCGGGCCTGTGCCCTTGACCGGGACCCGCACCACGACCTCCCGGTTCCCAGGTGGATGCTCAGCTCCTGCCCCGTGGCTGGGCTGAACGCGCTGCTTCAGGTCGATCTTCTTCTCGTTTCCTCCTGCAGTTTTTACGCGTCGATCAGGACAAAGACAAGGACTGCAGCCTGGACTGCGGGGGCTCCCCCCAGAAGCCGGTCTGTGCGTCCGACGGGAGGACCTTCCTGTCCCGCTGCGAGTTCCAGCGCGCCAAGTGCAAGGACCCGCAGCTGGAGATCGCCTACCGGGGCAACTGCAAAGGTAAGCCGTCTGTGCGCCCCTCGCAGCGCTGGTCGGCCCCACGTGAGGTGGTCCCACAAGTTGGTCCCACGTGAGGTCTCGGTCCCACGTGAGGCGGTCCCACGTGAGGCGGTCCCACGTGAGGTGTTCCACGTGAGGTGGTCCCACACGTCGGTCCCACATGAGGCAGTCCCATTCAAGGCGGTCCCACATGAGGCGGTCCCACGTGACTGCCACACCATTCACTTCAGGTCCACCACCGCTGTGACTGTGTTGTTAGGTGAGGGGCGCGAGGTGTGAGCCTGTGAGTGTTTCCAGATCTGTGGGAAGAAGCGTGACTTCCATGACTCTCGAGACAGAGCCCTGCAGACTGGGTTCGTGCTCGCTAACAGCTGGGCCACACCGGCCGGGGAGGAGTGGGTTTTAAGACCAGAGGGAGGTTAGGTGCCGCGTGGCGGCCATGGGCAGCTGGGGAAGGAGAGCAGCCAGACCAGCTGCTGTCCCTGGAGTGGGAGCCTCTGGATGGCATGAACGGGAGGCCAGGGGTCCGAGGCCAGCGGGAAGGGCACAGCTGCCCTGAGAGTCCAAAACCATCAGGGCCCGAGGCTACGGACACGCACAGTAACCCAATTCGCCAGTGAAGGCGGTCAAGACAGACACCCATGTGGTCCAGGAGCCGCTCACAGGCCTTGAGCCCAGCAGGCAGCCTGGGGAGGGGGGGAGCGGGGGTTCCCCGGAGCGACGTCCGGGCCTCGACGGACGAACGCGGTGGCTCCCCGGTGCTGTGGGCGCTCTGAGGCCACGCGCCCCACGCTCTCGGATGGTCACGAGGCCGGCTCTGAGGTCTGTGTCACGGACCCCAGTGACACAATGACGGGGGGCTCGCGGGTTAGGATGTAATTTCCAGACGTTACAAACAAAGTGTCCGAAAAGAAAAACAAACAAACAGACCACAAGGTGTCCGGAGTGCAGCCTCGGTCCGACCGGGGGGGTGGGGCTGGGGCTGGGGGGGGGTGAGCCACGAGGGCCGGTGACCGGGAGCTGTGCCGGCCGGCTGCGAACTCACTCCGACCACGGCCCGGCGTGAGGGGAGGCAGGAGCCGGGAGCCCCCATCCTGTTTGCGGCGAGCATGGGGCCTGGAGTGGGATAGCACCATGCTGCATGTTTGGTTTCCCTGGGGAGGGGCGCTGGGGCTGTTTGGTTTCCCTGGGGAGGGGTGCTGGGTTCAGTCTCACTCAGGAGCAGGTCAGCCCGGCGCCGTTTAAAGCGAAGGACGGGCTTGGCGGGCGGGGCTCGGTGGCTGAGCATCGACCTGTGAACCAGGAGGTCACAGTTGGAAGCCTGGTCGGGGCACGTGCCCTGGTTGCAGGCTCCACCCCTAGTGGGGGGCGTGCAGGAGGCAGCTGACCCATGATTCTCTCACCGTGGATGTCTCCCCCTCCCTCGCCCTTCCTCTCTGACATCAATAAAAATAGATTAAATAAATAAAGCGAAGGACAGGAGGACTCGGCCGTGCCCGGGGGAGGGTAGTGCCCGGGGAAACCAGCCCAGCCCGCGGCCTCACGTCACGTGTCCTGACCACGCAGAGCGAGTAACGGGACACAGGCAGCCCCGGCGGCGTGAGCGGTTCTGGGGGAAACCGCCCGGCGTTTTGCACGTTTCAGCAGAATCGGCCGGGAGGGCTGTCCAGGCTCCTCGCCACAGCCCACGGCCGGCGCTGAGTCGGCACATCTGGCAGGGAGGGGGCCGCTGCAGGGGCGGGGGCCCCCAGCTCCCGCTCCCCCCCCCCACCTCCCCGCAGAGGACCGCAGGCCCGGACCCCGGGGCCGACGGCAGGCCGCGTGGGCCTGGGTCCCCGCCCGTGTCGTCAGCCACGGCCGCCGGGAACCGGACTCGGCGCCCGTCCCGCGTGGCTGTGGGCCGAGGTGCCCGTGTCTTTAAAAGGAGGCGGGGGGTCCTACACCCACGCCGGGCCTGGCCGGCCGAGAGCGGCTGGGAACATGGGTGCTCTCTGCTTGTTTCCCCGAGAGTTCAAACGCTGGGCACCCTGTGGGACCCCGCCCGCCGAGGGCCGGCCAGCGGCCCTATCGGTTTCCTCCGGACGTCGGACCGCAGGCTGCCCGGGACGGGGGCACGGCCGGCAGGCGGCGATTTCCCGCGGCTAAAACACAGAGCGCAGTAAAACCGCACTGCGTGGACCTGGAAGGAGGCCCCGAGGGAGCAGCCTGTTGGGCCGGGGAAGGGAGGGGGTCGAGGTGGCCAGGCTGCCCAGCTCGGGCAGGGTCTGCCCTCCGCTCAGGGACACCTGGAGCTTCCAGAAGCCCCCGGGCCGGGCGGCTGCTGGGCCGGCACCTCCTGGCAGCCAGCAAACAGTTTGCCCGCCAGGCAATCGAACCGTCAGCCCTGGAGCGGTGGGGCAGGCGGGTGGGAGAAGCAGTGCCTGGAGCCCTCAGGCCTCTCTGATCTCGACAACTGGTTATTTAAATCTGGAAACACTTAAGACGACCGGGGAAAGCCATTCTTTTCGAGTTTTAAAATTCACACGGGCTCCGGGGCCCGGAGGAGGGAAACCAGCGCCGGGAGGGTGTCCGAGGGCCCGGGGCGCGGCCAGGACGCTGAGGCCGCGTGGGGACGCCGGCCGGGTGGGGAGAGGGGGGCCCTGCCCCTTTGCTCCTCTTCCCTGGGTCTGGCCCAGCCTCAGGACCGGCCTCCCTCCTGCCGGCAGGAGCGCAGGTCAGACGCGCAGCCTTCCTGGGCTCGCCGACCCCCACGGTCCGCCCCACCGACTCCTCCTCGGCTCGTGTCCTGTCACGCACTCGGTGTGGTCACTCACGCTGTGTGGTCAGGACACGTGGCATGAGGGCCCCCCCGGGCAGAGCGGGGTTAGCTGTGCTGAGGTGTCTTCCTCCCTCCGTGTTAGTTTGCATTCGTGTCTGGTGCTCAGCCTTCGAGGTCAGACAGCCGGAGACTTTGCAGAGTGCGGCCGATGTTTCCGGTCCCCCGGGCTGGGGTGTCGTTATGGCAACATCGCCGTTGGTTGTGGGTGCCGTGCACCCCGACGAGGGTGTGCCCGGGAATCCGTAGGCCTGGGGGAAGACACGGACCATCCGCACTGAGCAGACACACAGGCTGAGGCGTTGCGGCCGGCGTGTCAGCGGCGGTTTCTGTTGGCGCTTCTGGATGTTTCCTTCTCCCCGTCTGCTGTGTCGCGGGGGTTGCTTCCTGAGGAGCAGCAGGCCCGAGGGCTGTGTCTCTGATCGTGTCTCAGCAGTTTTTTTAAAAAATATTTTTATTGATTCAGAGAGGAAGAGAGAGAGAGTCAGAAGCATCGGCAATGGAGAGAATCACTGATCGGCTGCCTCCTGCACGCCCCCCATTGGGGATCCAGCTCACCACCCGGACCCCCGGGTGTGCCGGACCCCCGGGTTCCTAGGTCAGCATTCAACCACTGAGTCACCGGCCGGCCGGCGTGGCGGCGTTGAGGCGGTGCCGGACGGCTGGGCAGGCTGAATGGAGGTGCTCACTGATCGGGCATGGGGGGGGGGGGGAGGCAGAGCTTGGCATCGCTTCGAGGTCTAGGGACTTGGACACAGGGAGGCCCGGTGCTCCCTGATGGGGTTTCGGGGGGTGGCCTGGACCCCGCTGCGGGCCTGGACGTCCCACCGCAGGGGCCCCTGCTCCCTCCCTCCCGCTGTGGACGGGACCCCGAGGGCTCCAGGGGACACGCTGAGATGGAGGGGGTGCTGACTGGACGGGCCGTGTTCCCTCGTCTGCCACGAAGCAGGTCCGGTGTCCCCCGGACAACCCGGAACCCTCTCCCAACTCTGCCCCGGCTCTCAGGTGTCGAGAGGACCCGCCCTCGGAGCAGCCAGTCTCTCGCTGGTGACCTGGGGCCCCTCGCCCGCCAGCTGAAGTGGCGGCCCCGGCTTTATCGCGCCTGAGTCTCCACGTTGCCTGTGTTTCGGGCGCTGCCGCATCCTGGTGTGTAACCGCTGCTCTGCTCCCACCTGCAGACGTGTCCCGGTGTGTGGCTGAGCGGAAGTACACGCAGGAGCAGGCGAGGAAGGAGTTCCAGCAGGTGTTCATCCCGGAGTGCAGCGAGGACGGCACCTACAGCCAGGTACACGCTCTACAGCAGGTACACACTACAGGAGGTACACGCTACAGGAAGTACACGCTACAGCAGGTACACACACTACAGCCAGGTACACGCTACAGGAGGTACATGCTCTACAGCAGGTACACACACTACAGCCAGGTACATGTTACAGCAGGCACACACTCTGTAGCTGTACACGCTACAGCAGGTACACACTCCATAGCTGTACACACTACAGCAGGCACACACTCTACAGCAGGTACACTCTCTACAGCAGGTATACTCTATATCAGGTATACACTCCACAGCAGGTACATGCTCCACAGCAGGTACACACTCCACAGCAGGTACACGCTCCACAGCAGGTACACGCTCTATAGCAGGTACACGCTCTCCAGCAGATACACTCTACAGCAGGTACACGCTCTCCAGCAGATACACTCTACAGCAGGTACACGCTCTACAGCAGGTACACACTCTATAACAGGTATACACACTACAGCAAGTACATGCTCTACAGCAGGTACACACTACAGGAGGTACATGCTACAGGAGGTACGCACTATAGCAGGTACACGCTACAGCAGGTACACGCTACAGCAGGTACACACTCCACAGCAGGTACACGCTCCACAGCAGGTACACGCTCCACAGCAGATACACTCTACAGCAGGTACACGCTCTACAGCAGGTACACACTCTATAACAGGTACACACACTACAGCAAGTACATGCTCTACAGCAGGTACACGATCTACAGCAGGTACACACTCCATAGCAGGTACACGCTCCACAGCAGGTACATGCTCTACAGCAGGTACACACTCTACAGCAGGTACACACTCCACAGCAGGTACATGCTCTACAGCAGGTACACACTCTGCAGCAGGTACACGCTACAGCAGGTACACGCTCTACAGCAGGTACACACTCTATAACAGGTACACACACTACAGCAAGTACATGCTCTACAGCAGGTACACACTACAGCAGGCACACGCTCCACAGCAGGTACACGCTACAGCAGGTATACGCTCTACAGCAGGCACGGGGTTGGGGGAGTGAGGATGGGCCCTACAGCGAGGCATGTGCTCTGCCCATGGTGGGCAGCGGGGCGGAGCTGGGGAAGCCCCTCCACGGGAGTGCCCGTCCCTGAGCTGGCTCCCCTGAGGAGTGGGTGGTGAGGGGTCCCGCTCCTCCCTGGCGGGGTGCCCGCGGCACTGCTCCACAGCGCCCTTCCGGTGTGTCGGGGCTGGGCAGCCTGGGGGCGAGGCTGGGGCACCCTCCCCTGCTCGTCGCTGAGCCCCAGCTCCAGTTCACTCATCGCTGTGCGGCCAGCCTCGGACCACACGGCTCAGTGCCGCCCGGAGCCCGGGCGCTCAGGCCTGAGGCTGCTCTGTGGTCCCGACTCCGTGGCCTCGTTCCTCAGAGGCAGTGCCTGGAGCCTGGTGCCCGCCCCCCTCCCCTTCGGTGCGGCCGTCCCTCAGTAAGGAGGGTGTCCGGGACCGAGCAGCCCTCTCGGGCGACAGGACCCCAGGGGCTGCTGGGCCATTGGTGCAAGGAGGACTCTGGGCAGTTTTATAGCCAGCATTGGACCTTCGAGGGGGGGGGGTAGAGGGGGGGGTAGAGAGAGAGACAGAGAGAGAGTGGGGGGGGCGGGAGAGAGTGAGAGGAGAGTAAGTAAGGGGGGAGGGGAGAGAGAGAGGGAGGAGAGGGGGGAGAGAGAAAGGGGGAAGAGGGGGGAAAGGAAAGGGGGAGAGAATGAGAAAGGAGAGGGGGGGAAGAGGGGGGAGAGAAAGAGATAAAAGAGAGAGAGGAGAGAGAGGAGGGAGGGAAGAGAGAGAGTGAGAGAGGAGAAGGGGGAGGAGGGGAGGGGGAGAGAGGAGAGAGAGAGGAGGGGGAGAGAGAGAGACAGAGAGAGAGTGGGGGAGCAAGAGAGAGAGAGGAGGGAAAGGAGAGAGAGTGAGAGAGGAGAAGGGGGAGGGAGGGGAAGGGGGCGAGAGAGAGAGGGGACAAGAGAGAGAGGAGAGAGAGAATTAGAGAGGGCGGAGCTTTGGGGCGGGGCCCCCTGCTGGCTGGCTGGAGGGAGACGGGGCAGGATGGACACCAGAGGGGCATGGGCAGGGGCGGGGTTGACGGCAAGAACCCCCCACTGACCTCGATGCCAGCCTCCTCCCTCCTCTGCCCTGGGCACCCGGCGGGAGCGAACAGTTCTCTCCACACCCGGAGCCTCCGTTTCCCCGAGTGTGAGGCACGTGCTGGGCTTCCCCTCCAGGCAGCGGGGCCCCGAGGCCCGGGGAGGGGCCGTGTGTGCGGGATCCTGGGGGCACCTCTCACCGGGGCCGGGGGCGAGGCCCTCCTGACCGCCGCGTCCTGTGTCCCACAGGTGCAGTGCCACAGCTACACGGGATACTGCTGGTGCGTCACGCCCAACGGGAGGCCCATCAGCGGCACCGCCGTGGCCCACAAGACGCCCCGGTGCCCGGGTAGGTCTGCGCCCGCCAAGGGGCGCCCTCTGACCCCGCCTGCGGGTCTCCACTCCTCTCGCTGTGTTTGCTTCCGATCCCAGCAAACTGGGCTCCGGGGCCGCGTGGGGAGTCCCCGGGGAGGGGCGTGTCGCAACCCCGGGGCACCCTGAACCCCCGAGTCTGTTCCAGCGCGGGCCGGGCTGGAGCTGCGCCAGGGCCGGGGCCGGGTGCTGAGTGTTCCGGAGTCGCTGGGAGGACTGTCCTGCAGGGCGGGAAGGACCAGATATTTCCTTTGGCCCAGAAGACAGACAAACCGACAGACAGCGAGGGCCTCCGGGCTGTGTGTGTGTTTGCAGAGGAAACGCGGTCGTGTCCGCTCCTTCCCGGCAGCTCCCGGGTTACTTTCGCTCCTCGCCGTGGGCTCGGCCGGCTGAGCGTCCATCCCCGCTCTGCAGGAGGGCGGCCTGCGCGGCGGTCTGTTTTCCGCTAGTCTTACCGAAACCGAAATGTGATTCAGGCGGCTCTCACCTGGCAGCGGCCTGCCGCCCTCCGAGCCCGCTAATGTTTGAGGAGACCGACCGGATCATCCGCGTGGGTCCCGGCCGGTGTGGCTCAGTGGGTAGAGCGTTGGCAAAAGGGTTCCGGGTTCGATTCCGGTCAAGGCCATGCACCTCGGTTGCAGGCTCCTCGCCGGCCCGGGCCCTGGTCAGAGCATGCACAGGAGGCAACCGATCGACGTGTTTCTCCCACGTCAGTGTCTGTCTGTCCCTCTCCCTTCGGCTCTCTCTAAAATCCAACGGAAACGTAGTCTCAGGTGAGGATTAATTTTTTTTTTTTAAAAAGGAAGCTTCGCTGGTTTGGTTCAGTGGATAGAGGGTCAGGGACTATGGACTGAAAGGTCCTGGGTTCAATTCCGGTCAAGGGCATGTACCTTGGCTGCAGGCACATCTCCAGTAGGGGGCGTGCAGGAGGCAGCTGATCGATGGTTCTTTCTCTCTATCCCTCTCCCTTCCTCTCTGTAAAAAATCAATAAAATATATATATTTTTAAAAAGATTTAAAAAAGGAAGCTTCTTGGGCTGCGCTCCAACCCTAAGGTTAGGTTTCCTGAAACAGGCAAACAGGCCCTCGCAGACGGATAGGAATGTACATCTTCCTGCTCTTTCTCGTCAAGCGCGGGAGTGTTTGCACCCGAGTTTCCTTGTGGACGGGTTTCCGTTTCCGAAGCTGGCACATCCCGAGTGGGGGGCGTGCAGGAGTCAGCTGATGGATGTTTCTCTCTCATCAATGTTTCTGACTCTCCCTCCCTCTCCCTTCCTCTCTGTAAACAGTCAAATATATATATATATGTGTGTGTGTGTGTATATATATATATATGTATATATATATATACATATATATATATAAAGTATTTTTAAAACTGTGAGTGACGCTTTGACTGGACCGACGGAAGGCTCTGCGCCTGGCGGGGCTCCCTCTGCTCATTCCCGTCCCCGTTCCGTTGCTGACTCGGAGCTCATCTATCCGTGACCCTGCATTTTCCTGCAACGCCTCGCGTTCTAGCTCCCACCGGAAATTCTAGAACTCCGTGTTTGCATGAGCCTCCAAGCGGCTTCTGAAAACGTGAGCTCTGTGGAGAGCAGCTGTTTTTATGTTGGTTTTTGCTGACAGAGAGTCCTGGCAGCGGTGCAGGAGCCCGTGCAGCCCAGGAACCAGAGCAGCCGCCCCAGGAATCCAGCGACACCGTGGGAAAGGGGGGGGGGTATCTCTGAGGAGCATTGTGAAAACGCAAACGGGAGTCCTTCTGCTTAACCGGGGGGTGACGGTCAGAGGAGCTGTTTCCTGCAGAGAGCCGTTTTCCTCAGGCTTCCTGGTCCCTCCCCGAGCGGGAGCCGTGGAAACGGGCATCGAGGTGAATCTTGTCAGGGAGCTGCCAAAGGGGGGAGGAAGGAGCACGTTGTGACGGGCGGACACTGGGGGGAAGGGGGAGGGGGTCCGCTGTGGCGCCGACCCAGGACCGTGGCCACCTCGTTCTCAGCTCCACCACCTGCCGGCTGGTCCCCGCGCCCGCACGGCCTCGGCACCCACACGGGGCGCCGGCGTTTTGGCAGAGGGAGGCCATATCCCACAGCTTCTGTCGCCGGCGGTTCTGCTTTCCTATTCCTTCCTGTCACTCTACGGCGCCTCGTTGTGGGTTGGCCTGTACCACAGGCTCGTGTGTGTGAAGAGAACATGTATGTTTCTGTGGATGTACGGAGGGTCGGGAGCTGAGACGGGGGCTCTGGGACCCGGGACTGAGGCCGGACCGGCTGTGGGCGCGGCGTCACGCGGGAAGAGTAGCGCCGAGTGGACAGCGAGAGCGAGTTTATCGCGAGGCCTCAAGGCAGAGAGCTGCCCGTCCCCGGGAGAGCGCCCCCTGCAGTGTGACTGGCTCTTGTACGGGCTCATTTAGTCGGGGGGGTTCGATGAGGAGGGTACTCAGGGCTCCGGGAAAGAGGGAGGTTCTGCAGAGGAGCCTGGCTGTATCTGTGCTCTGGCCTCCTGCTCTTGATCATGGCCGCGTGGCTGGTGTGTGTGCATGCATGTGTGTGTGAGTGCGTGTGGTTAGTGTGTGTGCATGCATGCGTGTGTGAGTGTATGTGGTTAGTGTGTGTGCATGTGTGTGAGTGTATGTATGTGTGGTTAGTGTGTGCATGCATGCGTGTGTGCATGCATGCATGTGAGTGTATGTACGTGTGTGGTTAGTGTATGTGTGTATGCATGTGTGGTTAGTATGTGCGTGCGTGTGTGCATGTATGTGTGGTTAGTGTGTGTGCATGTGTGTGTGAGTGTATTATGCATGTGTGGCTGGTGTGAGTGTGTGCGGGCATGTGCTGGCATGTGTGTGTGTACAGCTGGTGTGTGTGCATGCATGTGTGTGTTTATGCATGCGTGTGTGAGTGTATGTATGTGTGGGTGGGTGGTGTGAATGTGTGCGTGCATGTGTGTATGAGTGTATGTACATGTGTATGGCTGGTGTGAGTGTGTGTGTGTGTGGGTGTGAATGTGTGTGTGTGTGTGTGTGTGTGTGTGTGGCTGGTGTGTCTCATTTCAGATGCAAATGACTGCTATCCTATATAACAAAAGGCTAATATGCAAATTGTTCCCTTGACTGGGAGTTTGACAGGGGGCGGGGCCAACCGCTGTGTCCACGAATTTGTGCACCAGCCTCTGGTGAGCATCTAATGAGGCTGAAATCGGTGGTCATGTGGGTGGAGCTGCTCTCAGCTGGTTTTAAGTGTAAATCTGGGTGGTGAGTCTCATCCTCTCCCCCTGGGCCCTGCAGCTTCACCACAACCCTGTCTCAACACTTCCTGCCACCCGACATCCAGGAGGGTCTGGCTACGCATCCTTCTCGGATCAGGGGAGGACTATACGGATTGAACTATGGGAATGATTTTTTAAAAAATATGTTTTTATTGATTTCAAAGGGAGAGGGAGAGAGAGAAAGGAAAATCAGTGGGTGGAGAATCCTTGACCGCTGCCTCCTGCACACCCCACACTGGGGACTGCGCGTGCAGCCCAGGCCTGGGCCCAACCGGGAATTGAACCATCACCTCCTGGCTCACAGGCCGATCCCAACCCCTGAGCCACGTCGGCCGGGCAAGAAGTGATTTCTAAAGAAAATCCTGCACAGGTTACCCGCCGACACAGACTCAGCAGGGACACCTGTGTCACACCCCCGAGGGGATAAGACAGTCATCGGGTTCGGCACAGGATGGGTGACATTTCCAGCGGCAGTCCCAGCTCCTGGGCGAATCCACGCGCTGACTTCACTCCACGAGTGGATGCGTCAGCGGAGAGCCCACGGGGCATGGTGACTGCGCTCGGCGAGACCCCGGCCCCTGGGACCCCGCGAGGAGCGTGAGTGACGAGCTCTGACAGGGAGGCGGGAGCCAGACCCGGTCACGTGGCCGTGGCAGGGCCGTGGCTGGGCCATGGCGGGGCAGGGGTTGGGTGGGGTGGTACTGGGCAGCTCTGTGCTGAGTCCCCCCGGGGCCAGCCTTCTCTCCGGCTCTCTTCTCCTTTAATCTGGCCTCGTGTTCGGCTCGTCCCACGGCACGGTGAGCAATATTCTGTTGTTATTGTTTCTCCTCGAGGGAAAGCGCTCGCTGCTTTTATTGCTCTTTTCTTCTCGGGGAAAAAAGTGCTTCCAGGTGTCCGGTGCCGCCTTCTTATTGCCGTCCCCAGCCGCTGTGCTCGCGGCCCCTTTAATCCAGCGGCTCATTTGTAATTGAGTTTTTCATTACTTCCAAAGGGCGTCAACGTGTTCTTTTCCGAGCCTCGCCTGCCACGGCTGTTCTCCCGTGTTCTAATGTTTAACAAAACCGTCGGGAAGCCGTGGAGCCTGTCAGAGCAGATGGTTCCCATTCACAGACCGCCGGAGCGGGAGCTCTCCCCGCCACGGCCCAGCCACGACCACGTCCGTCCCCGCAGCCATCCTCACGCCACCTCCCCGCCGTGGGGACCGATGACCCAGAGCGAGCAAGGCTGTTTCCCCGAGGACAGTCCTGGCGCAGATGCGCGCTCCCGACGTGGGAGTTTGGGGAACACTGATGTCCAAGTGGGAACTGGGAGCCTGGAGGGCGGGGACGTGGAGGTGGACGCTGCGGGGGAGGAGGGAGGAAACGGTGCCGGGAGCACTCGTCCCTCAAGAGCCTGAGGTTCTGGCTGTTCTGGGCTCCTGAGAGGGCGGTCTGACAGGTGGAGGGTGGGCGACACCCAGCGGTGCCCTGCGCCCCCACGATGCTCCTCTGATCGGAGCAGGACCCAGCTGCCCCCCCCCCCCCGCCCCGATGGGAACAGCTTAAGACACTGCAGCTGCCTCACCTCCAGGACAGACCCACCCACTCCAGTGAGTCCCGAGGCTGACGGCGTGGGGAGGGGCGATCGCGGGCTCTCTGCACAGAGATCATTGGTAGTGAAGCACGGACCGCATGGCTGGGCTCCTGGGGGCTCGTCCTCCCAGAGTGGCCACTGCGGTCGCTGGGCTGCTTTCCCACTGAGTCCAGGCCCCCGGCAGGCGCCCTGCCTTGCTGTCTGCACAGGGGTGGGGGTGGGGGAGAGATAGGCATAGAGCTGACGGGTATTACACAGCCCACCGCCTGGTCTCTGGTCCCCGTGGGCTGGCTCCTGGCCGGAGACTGGTTTTTCAGAACTCAGACTCCTACAGGCAGGGCGATGGAGCCCTTGCTCCCCTATGCCCCCCCCCGCCCCCCGGTGCTGTTTCCATTCCTCCCCTCCCCCCGCCTCTCGTTTTCCGAGGGAAAGCTCTGATGTGCATCGTCCTGGGCCGTGCCATTTCCAGGAAGGGGAGCCCCTGTCCACAGGGACCCAGCGTCGTCGAGGGCCCCCCCCCCCCCCGCCTTGGGTGGATGGACAGACGGACGGACACAGCACAGCTCTCCCGTCCTGACTTATCTGTAAAGACCTTTCCGTCCTGTGAAGGCAGCTCAGGCTACCCTGCCGGGAGCCGCCCCTCCCTCCTCTGGGGCCTCGGCTTGGCTGGCTCGCTGAGCGAAGGGCTGAGCCAGCTGGGTCTGAACCACGTGCTCAGAGTGACAGGCCAACAGCACGTCCGTCGCTCCCCCTCAAACCACGGCGTCCTCCTTGCCGTGTCTGTGCGGTTTCCTCCAGGGAGTGCACGCCCTCCTTGCTGGCCGAGGCCGCCTTTCGAAATGGCGTGTAGACGGGAGGGAGTTGGGCCTCTAAATCCGGAGCGTCCGCAGGTCTGAGCACAGCTCACCCGCCCACGTGGGGTGGCATCCACACCTGCACGTCCGGGCCCTTTCTGCACCGACACCCCGGAATCTGCTGCTCCAGACTCGTCTGCAAAGCCCCCAGGAAGCGTCGCGAAGCCAGCGGCATGCGTTCTGGCTCTGGACCCGTCGGCTCCAGTTCCTGTAGCCGCTTTGCCGCGTGGAGAGCGACATTGCACTGCGTCCATGTCCGTGTCCGTGTCCGTGGGACGGGGCGGGAGGGGTCGGGAGGGCTGGCAGGCAGTGTGGGGAACCTGCTGGCCTAGAGCCTGGGAGCAGAAGCGAGGGCCCTGGGGGGACTCCTCTGGCGTGTGAACCGTGGCGCGGCCCCCCGGGACCATGGGATTGGTTGGTGAGGAGGCCTCACCTGTGAGGCCAGGAGGGACGATGTGTGTGGACATGCTGGTTGGGTTCGGGGATGATGCACACGCTGAAGTGTTGGCCGATTCAAAGAGGAGGGTGCCGAAACCAGCGTAGATGCTGCTCGGTCTGCATGGCGTGTGGTGCCTGTGACGCGGGCTCCTTCCTGGGCGTTCCCGTTACCACTGGCAACACGCCACATTGTGTCCACGGCCACACGCCACATTGTGTCCACGGCCACGTGCCGCATTGTGTCCACGGCCACACGCCGCGTTGTGTCTAGGTCTCGGCATCGGAACTGGCTTCCCCTCCTGTCCCGGCCCCGAGAGTGAGACGGCTCCCTGTGTGCCCGCCTGGGGCCTCTGCCCTCCTTCCTGCCAGTCCTCTGTGCCGTCCGTACAGCCAGACTCTCCGCTGAGGTTCCGTCACTGCTTATTTTTACTGCGTGTCAGCAGTGAGTCAAAAAAGTGTTTTCTACATTTGGCTAGAAATTATAAGGGCTTGGTAATATTTCTGAATATAACTATGCAGGCTTTGCTATTCAGAGCTACACGTAAATTCCCTAAATGATAATTACGTGTCTCCCCTCTTCCCGCCAGAGAGCTTCTTGGTCGAATTAAGATAATATTTTATAGTCTAAGGATGGAAATGTCCAACAGCTGGGCCATAATTTGATCAGAGGCTCAGACGGAAGACGACCTTTGCAAAGCGCTCTCCTCTTTGTTTTGTTTTGTTGTTGTTTTTTAATATATTTTATTGATTTTTTGCAGAGAGGAAAGGAGAGGGATAAAGAGCCAGAAACATCAATGAGAAACATCAATCAGCTGCCTCCTGCACACCCTCCACTGGGGATGTGCCCGCAACCAAGGTACATGCCCTTGACCGGAATCGAACCTGAGACCTTTCAGTCCGCAGGCCGATGCTCTATCCACTGAGCCACACCAGTTAGGGCCAGTGGTCGGCAAACTCATTAGTCCACAGAGCCAAATATCAACAGTCCAACGATTGAAATTTCTTTGGAGAGCCACATTTTTTAAACTTAAACTTCTTCTAACGCCACTTCTTCAACATAGACTCGCCCAGGCCGTGGTATTTTGTGGAAGAGCTACACTCCAGGGGCCAAAGAGCCGCATGTGGCTCTCGAGCCGCCGTTTGCCGACCGCGGGGTCAGGGCCATCGAGGTCCCTTTCCGTGAGGTGCCTGATGTTTGCCATGAGGTGCAGCTGTGTGTCCAGGACGCAGCGTAAAACTCCTCGTCCTCAGGGGTCCCGATCCCAATGGGCGTTGGTCTGTATTCAATGCCATACTCACAGCTGGGAAAATAAGCGGTGGCCCAGCCAGCATGGCTCCGTGGTTGAGATTCAACCTCTGAACCAGGAGGAGGTTAGGGTTCGATTCCCGGTCGGGGCACAGGCCCGGGTTGCAGCCTGCATCCCCAGTGTGGGGCGCGCAGGACACAGCTGATGGATGATTCTCTCTCCTCGTTGGTGTTTCTCTACCTCCCCTTTCCCTTCCTCTCCGAAATCAATAAAAACACATTAAAAAATAAAATAAACAAGGAATTTCAAGTTCTAGTTGATGGGATGCTGCTGCTGGCAAGGAGGACCTGGCACGTGGCCGTGGCCACGCTACACCGGTGGCCGGCAATGTGGCTCGCGAGCCGCGGTTTGCTGCTCTGTTGACGAGTGAGTTTGCCGACCACTGCGCTAACCGAACCCTGGACGGAGTATTCCAAACCGAGTCGGCAGATACGCGCCCACGTCCTTCCGACCAGATTGAAACCAACGTGGGGAGGGAGGGTGCCTGTCATGGGGATTAAGAGAAATGGGGATGCCGACCGCAGTCCCACCCTACCGGGACAGCCTGGATCCTCGTGCGGGGCGGACAGTGCGCCTGTCGCGGCCGGCCCGTGGTTCCCGTTCCCGTGACGCCCCCAGGAGATGGCCCCTCCGTCTGTTCCTTTTCCTGTACATTCGAATCCGGCGGAAACCAAGGTCTTAATGTGTCTGTGGTTGCGTAACTTCTTATTTAAATTTTTAGAACGTGAGCTCCTTTTCCGCCCTGTGGTGACGCGTGGTGAGGCAGGCTGTGCGGACACTCCCAGAGGAGGAGGGGCCCGTGGGCATCAGAGGGACTCAGGGGCGCGGTGGGTGGGCGGCGTCGGCGGGGCAGGGGCCCCTCTCACGCTTCCTGGTGTAGGCCTCGTGGTTTCGGGGACGGGGTGGGGGCGGGGGCTCAGGCCCCAGAGAGCTCGTGTGATGTGACCCGGAAGCCACAGCACCGTGACCCCGTCCACGTGGGAGAATGTATGTTTGTAACAGTTACTGATGATGGTTCCACGTTTGTAGCAGTTAACGATGATGGTTTCACGTTTGTAACAGTTACTGATGATGGTTCCATGTTTGTAACAGTTAACGATGATGGTTTCACGTTTGTAACCGTTACTGACGATGGTTCCACATTTGTAACAGTTACTGACGATGGTTCCACGTTTGTAACAGTTACCGATGATGGTTCCACGTTTGTAACAGTTACCGATGATGGTTCCACGTTTGTAACAGTTACTGATGATGGTTCCACGTTTGTAACAGTTACCGATGATGGTTCCACGTTTGTAACAGTTACCGATGATGGTTCCACGTTTGTAACAGTTACTGATGATGGTTCCACGTTTGTAACAGTTACCGATGATGGTTCCACGTTTGTAACAGTTACCGATGATGGTTCCACGTTTGTAACAGTTACCGATGATGGTTCCACGTTTGTAACAGTTACTGATGATGGTTCCACGTTTGTAACAGTTACTGATGATGGTTCCACGTTTGTAACAGTTAACGATGATGGTTTCACGTTTGTAACAGTTACCAACGATGGATTCACGTTTGTAACAGTTACCGACGATGGATTCACGTTTGTAACAGTTACCGACGATGGTTCCACGTTTGTAACAGTTACCGATGATGGTTCCACGTTTGTAACAGTTACCGATGATGGTTCCACGTTTGTAACAGTTACCGATGATGGTTTCATGTTTGTAACAGTTACTGACAATGGTTCCGGAGCCCAAATAACCGCATTCCTTATTCCCCCCGTAGGTTCCATCAACGAAAAGTTACCTCAACGAGAAGGCACGGGGAAAACAGGTAACTATTTACACGTAACATGAATTCCCTCCATGACAGGTTGTATCTGACCCAACCCGTGCCTTAAACTAAGTTCTCTAGTCAACATGCAAACGTGAGCTCGTGACGACTATGAGAGCCAGGCAGGGTGTGAAGTATTCACCCGCAGGCGTGTAGGCTGGCGTGTGATCTGCCCACCAGTGCCCCCCATGTCCACCTGGGGGCTTTGGCCTGGCTAGTGCGGGCCCTCCCGTCCCGAGGCCACGCCGGGGAGAGGAGTCTGGGCCGGGATCTGGGCCGTGGCACATGCGCTTCTCATGCAGAGCCATCGCCGAGGCTGCTGGTGGGGACAGAACTCCTCCTTGGGGGAGAGAGAGGGCTCTGCATCCCCTCTGCTACCCTCAGGGCAGGGTCCCGGCGAGAACCAGACCCAGGGACCCCTCCCCCCGAAGCCACGCTGGGCCACTAGCTCACAGCAGGCTGCAATGTCAGGAGTGGCTTTCAAGATGAAACAAAAACCGTGGTGTAGGACACAAACCTGGGCACTGATTTTCTGACGTGGGTCGTGGCATGTGACCCGGCGATAAAGGGAGTGACGTAGAGCCTGGCAGAGCGAGAGCGGAGATGTATCCAACCCCAGCCCTTCCCCTGGGTGAGCCGCCGGCGGGCGCGGCCCTGCCTGGCAGGCCGGGAGTCTGTTCTGCGGGGGGATGTGCAGGTTGACCCAGGAGCAGATGCCAACCTAGTGAGGGGGCCCCTCTTCCTCGCGGTGACGCCCTCACTGTGCTGGGCGAGCTCAGACTGATGACTTAGTCCCTGGCCCGGCATGGGGGGGTGGGAGGGGACCTCCCCAGCCTCAGCCACACCCACGGCCCTGCTGGCCCATTGTTGGCCTCATCCAAAGCCCTTGTGGTGAGCGAAGGCCTTTCTCAGTATGACCTTTTAGACTTCCATTTAAAACTGAGATTATTGCACAGCAGAGCCATGCCGTGAGCTGGGGGACAAACTGGGCCAGGGGGGACAGAGGTGCCCTGGACGGTCCCTGGGCCTAGGACCTCCCTGCCCCTTGCTGTGTCTCAGAACCCCAAACCGTACACCTGAACAGAAAACCCTGAGTCTTTTCAACCAGTTAAATCAAGACGTTTGGAATATAGTCGTCAGTGAAATGACCCCAGTTCATTTGTACTCCAGGTCCCTTTCCTCCATTCTCTGCTGTCACTCTTGGCCCCGCCTCCATCTCCTCCCCCCCACACCGAAGGCCTGCCCCCTCCCCCTTGTTGTTTTGTTGCCTAGTGGAGGGGATGGAGGCAGCAGTTCAACCAGGAGGCCTTAATCCCTGCCCTGGCCCTCGGGGGAAATGGGAGAGGCCAAGGGGTCCACCTGCCCAGCCCCTGCTAGGCCCCTCCCACAGCTCTGCCAGGCCCCGCCCACAGCCCTACCAGGCCCTGCCCACCATCCCCTGCCAGGCCCCGCCCACCAGCCCCTGCCAGGCACCGCCCACCAGCCCCTGCCAGGCCCCTCCTTAGGACCTGTGGCCACCTGACCTCCTGACCTTCCAGACTGGCTCTGGGCTCCTGGCTCACCCCTGCCCTCTCAGTACCCCACCCCTGGGAGAATCAGGGTGTAGAGCCCCATCTGGCCACCCAGCCTGTGGCAGAGCCTGGCACCCACGTGTTGTGCTAGCCGCTCCCTATCCCCAGCACAGTGTTTCCCCATTGCCCGTCCTCGCGTACCCTGGTGGGTCCCGGGGTGGGGTGCGCGCTCCCCTGCGGGCTGTTGGCACGGACACTTACCCGCTTGTCTCGTGCTTGTAGTCTCCTTGCAAATGTTTTCCGTTCTGAATTCAGATGATGCCTCAGCCCCTGCGCTGGACACGCAGCCTCAAGGCGACGAAGAAGGTGAGGGGGGGGGGGCGGGCCTGGGGGTCCCCTGGGGGCAGAGGGTGCTGTTGTGGGTGTCCATCCCCACACTGAGCACCCACTGACCCTCGTGGATTGGGGGGCTGCCACTGCGTGTCTTCGTAACCAAACTGTGCCCTGAGGTTCTGAAACGCGGATAACATAAAACATATTTCCAAAGAGCTTGGTGGCGTGTGGCGTTGTCCCTGTTCGTAGGTCACACTCTCATACATGTTCACACCATGGGCCCGGGACACGCTCTGCCCCTGCAGTCACGTGGGGCCGGGTTTCCCACCGGGGCCCCTCCTGCACCGTCTGGGGTGCTTGCCGTGTGCCCCACACCTTCAGGCCAAAGGTGTCAGGGTGTGTACACAAAATACAAGGGCTGCAGGTAAATGAATGAGAGTGAAGATGGAATCACAGGGTGCTCTGCAGACGATAACTTCAATAAGTACCGTATTTTCCGGCATACAAGATGACTCTTTAACCCAGGAAAATCTTCTCAAAAATCGGGTGTCCTCTTACTCGCCAGGTGCAAAAACACCATAGCTTGCAGTTATGATGGGCGTTGCTAACTCGCCAGGGACTTGCCCCCACTTGCTCTCTCTCTGTTGTTTGTTATCTTCCTCCTGTCATCATCCCTTCCAGTCGTCTTAGATGCCGGAAATACTGTAATAACAACACCCAGCGTGGGCGTAGCCTAAGCTCCCGGGTGCCCTGCGGCTGGGTCCCTCAAACCCCCAGATGAGGACACGGGGAACGTGTCCGAAGGCAGGAGGCCGGTGCCTGGCAAAGGGGACTGGACCCAGCCGCTCAGCTTCTGGAAGGGTCTCAGGCCGTCACGTGACTGACCAGCCTTTGAATACTCCTTTACGCTTGTGAACCAAGTGCCCACGGCCTGCGTTCCCCCAGCGCTTTGCGCGGAAATCGCGTCTCGCACGCCCACTCGGCGCCCAATCGAACCGGGCCGTTTGGCGGAGGTGCGAGCCGCACGCCGTGCGCATGTCCGTCTGGACCTCATGGATGGTTCCGGAAAAGCCCGAGTCTGCTCGTTAGGCCAGTCTGGAGTCTCGCGATGTTTGTTTATACGTTTTCCGTTCTCAATTCAGAGGCTGTTGAATTGGGCGGAGAGAGAAAACATGTTCTGGACGCTCTAGACGGACACGATTGTTTCTTGCTGCCCCGCTCGCACTCGCAGAATTATTTCATCACCCTTTAAACACGCACAACAGGGGTTCCTTTGTCGCATCAGTCTCTTTGGCTCGTAGGCCACCTGCCGAAATCGCTGATAGGCCGCGTGTCCAAGGCGAAGTCAACATGACGGCCCCTCCGTTTTGCTTTGTCAGATATCGCCTCGCGCTACCCGACGCTGTGGACGGAGCAGGTGAAAAGCCGGCAGAACAAAACCAACAAGCATTCGGGTAAGAGGGCCGTGCTGGGCGGCGGCGGCAGCGTCTCCTCGAGGCGGGATGTGGACAGCGTGTGTTTCCATGGTGACGGCGTGTGTTTCCGTGGTGACAGCGAGTGTTTCCGTGGTGACGGCGAGTGTTTCCGTGATGACGGCGTGTGTTTCCGTGGTGACGGCGTGAGCGCCGGACTGTGGGGTTTGGGTGTTGGCATTTTGACGACGTTTTCCAGCCTCTGCGGGGTTTCTCTGTGGGCACCAAGCCAACGGCAGCTTCGGGTGGCAGTGGAAGTGTGTGACGCTGTGTGTGTGCTGTTGAGCGAGGGCCAGGGATGTCGGAACCCTTGACTGATTTAATTCAGAATCCTCAGACCTGCGTGATGGCTTTGCTACCAATCAGGGACAGACTTTACTTTAAAAAATATATATATATATGTGTTTTGCCGAGACCGGTTTGGCTTAGTGGATAGAGCGTTGGCCTGCGGACTGAAAGGTTCTGGTTCGATTCCGGTCAAGGGCATGTACCTTGGCTATGGGCACATCCCCAGTTGGAGGTGTGCAAGAGGCAGCTAATGGATGTTCTCTCTCATCGATGTTTCTGACTTTCTATCCCTCTCCCTTCCGCTCTGTAAAAAATCAATAAAATATATTTTAAAAATAAATAAAAAATATATGCTTTATTATTGACTTCAGAGAGGAAGGAAGAGGGAGAGAGAAACATCCATGAAGAGAGAGAATCACGGATCGGCTGCCTCCTGCACGCCCCCACTGGGGATCGAGCCCACAACCCGGGCTTGTGCCCTGACCGGGAATCGAACCGGGACCTGGTTCCTAAGTCGACACTCAGCCATTGAGCTATGCCGGCGGGCCAGACGTTCCCTTTGAACCTGACGTTGGACGTTGGAGATGGGTGCTGGCTGCCGCGTGTCTGGTCCGTGACCCGCTGTCCTCGAGAACCAACCATGTCTGCGTGTCCCCGGGTTGTCTGAGCCCATGCTCCCTCGCCTTCCTGGTGAGTCTCCCTCCAATCCTCAGTGAGGGAACGCCGTGTCAGGGACTTAGTGTCCGCGGCCCAAATTTCCGTGGTCGGTTTCCAGGGAATATCGCTGACCTTCACACGCAGCCTTTGGGTTACAACCCGGTCACCCGGGGCTCTCTGCTCTCCCCCAAAGCGTGTTCTAACACCCGTGTATGTACTACGTTCACACCTCTTATTGGTGTTTGGAACACAGAGTGGTTTGATCGCTGCGTGGACCTGTACACTGTCAATGCCACGTGCCCACAGCCCGGCCACGTGCCCACGGCCCAGCCACGTGCCCACGGCCCAGCCACATGCCCCCTGCCTAGTGAAGGCTGGGTCCTGCGAGGGACCTGGGGGGGAGCTGTGGTTGCTCAGTGACTGTGAGGAGGGCAGGTCCCTCCAGGCCGGGGGCTCCTCCAAAGACCTGGGCAGTCAGTGTGGTGGGGGCGGGGGAGGGGGACAGAGTGGCATTGGCAGGGGCGGGTGGAGGGGAAGCGTGGCGAGTTCTGCACAGACAGCGCCTGCCTGTCCATCTTCGGAGTCAGGGGACCCCAGAGGGGACTCTGCCGCCCGTTAGCTTGTCCCCGTGTCTCAGTTGAGTCCTGCACCCTGACACTCGGATGCTGATGTGTTGCCAGGCCTGCGATGCCGTGACGGAGGGAGGTGGGACTCGGGCCGGCCGGGCTGCTGGTTTCAGAGAGGAAGGGCAAGAGAGATGGGGGTCCTCGCCAGGCGTTTTGCTCTGGACAAACTGAGGCAGTGGCTCTTCTGTGTTGAGGATAACGTGTTGGTGCTCCCCTGCTGCCTTTGTCACATCAGCTCTGATCTCTGGGGGGTGTCTGACGGTCGGGGCGGGGGTCTGAGGACCGCTGTGTGACGTTCCCCTGGAGTCCTTGTGGCTGACAGCTATGCACGGGGACCGCCTCCCCCACCCATGCACAGGCCAGCCGAGAGGGGCTGACAGGGGCCGTGCCCGGCCCTGGGGCCGACGTGTGTGGCCACAGCACAGGCCACTGGCCCCCCAGACTGATCTAGGGCTTCAGGGAAGGACAGCTCGCAGACGCGCGGAGTCTGGGCCACTGGCCATGTGTCTCGTTGTTCATTTCAAACCTGAGGTTGGCGATCCTCTAGCGCCGTGGTCGGCAAATGGCGGCTCTCTGGCCCCTGGAGGGTGGCTCTTCCACAAAATACCATGGCCTGGGCGAGTCTATGCTGAAGAAGTGGCGTTAGAAGAAGTTTAAGTTTAAAAAATCTGGCTCTCAGAAGAAATTTCAATCGTTGTCCCGTTGACGTTTGGCTCTGCTGACTCATGAGTTTGCCGACCACTGCTCTAGTGCGTCTGCTTTCTGTGGCTCTCCCACATCCCGCGTGGGGCTGCGGGGCCGACCGTCTGAGACCCATGGTTGGTTCTCACAAGGGCCCCGCCCCGAGTGCTCGTGCCTGTGATGAGCTCCCTGCCCCCCCTTCCCTGAGATAAAAGGATCCGCCCCCTGCCCTGACGCAGAGGCCGCCTCCTGCTCGCGATGTGCCGGCTTTATGAGCCCTGCCCTCCCGGTGAGGACAGCTTTGGTTTCATTGCACATGGAGCTCAGCGCCGAGAGATACCCTGTTTCCCTGAAAATAAGACAGTGTCATATATTAATTTTTTGCTCCCAAAGATGTGCTAGATCTTATTTGGGGGGGGGGGGGGATGCCTTATATTACAACGAGTAGGTCTTATTTTGGGGGGATGTCTTACTTCCAGGGAAACAGGGTCGTCCTCTTTCGATTCTGCGCTCAGGTCTGTGGAGTGGCATCCCCTGGGGAAGAGGCAGCCGATGCTGTGTTCTTTGTGGGTTTCTAAGGTTTAAAACTTTACCCTCCCCCCCCCATTCTTTAATTTCACATTTTAAACGCAGGCTTGCAAAAACATCAAATACCAGCGAGACTCTTAAGTTATAAAGGTTTGGCCATTTGAAGAGATTAAAATACGGAAAAAAGGACGCAAATGGCTCCTTTTAAACGTGGGCCGAAAAAGTGAGTTCTTCAAAAATATTAATCTTCCTGAAAATGTGCTGAATTTCCCCAGTCTTCCGAACTGTGAAGGGGGTTTTCCTCGTATCACATGGAATTCTTAGATTTCAGTGTCCAAACTGTTTTTCTATAACTGGGCTGCCACCTACTTCCTGCTGTTTTTTAAAGGTTTCTGTTGGTTTCAGAGAGAAGGGGAGAGAGAGATGGAAACAATGGTGATGAGAGAGAATCAGACAGGCTGCCTCCTACACCCTCCCCCCCCCCCCCACGGGGGATCCAGCCCGCAACCCAGGCACGTGCCCAACCGGGAACCTACCCTGGGGCCTGCCGTCTGCAGGCCGACGCTCTGCCCATTGACCCACACCAGCTGGTCTTGTCATGGCATGTCGTCCCATTTCTTTTCATCGCCGAGTCCTTTCTGTGGTCTGAGGGCCGTCCGTCCCTTTGTCCCCGAAGGACACCCTGGTTGCCTCCAAGTCCGGGCGATGGTGGCTGGAGCTGCTGTGCACGTCCACCTGCAGGACTCGCCTGCACCTGAGTTCTCCACCTGTTTCGGGGAACCCCACAGAGGCCATTGCTGGGCCTGAGCCTGTGCCGCTTTGTCAGGAACAGCCCTGCCGCATCCAGGTGGCCGCCCATCTGCTTGCCCGCCAGCCTGGGGTGCCTCTGTCCGCGGGGCCTGGGGTGCCTCCTTCTGCAGGGACAGGAAGTGACAGGAGGCCACAGGGACAGGGAAGTGACAGGAAGTGATAGGAGGCCACGGGGACAGGAAGTGACAGGAGGCCACAGGGGCAGGAAGTGACAGGAAGTGACAAGAGGCCACGGGGACAGGAAGTGACAGGAGGCCACCGGGACAGGAAGTGACAGGAAGTGACAGGAGGCCACAGGGGCAGGAAGTGACAGGAAGTGACAGGAGGTGACAGGAGGCCTCGGGGACAGGAAATGACAGGAAGTGACAGGAGGCCGCGGGGACAGGAAGTGACAGGAAGTGACAGGAGGCCGCAGGGACAGGAAGTGACAGGAAGTGACAGGAGGCCACAGGGGCAGGAAGTGACAGGAAGTGACAGGAGGTGACAGGAGGCCACAGGGACAGGAAGTGACAGGAAGTGACAGGAGGCCACAGGGGCAGGAAGTGACAGGAAGTGACAGGAGGCTACAGGGGCAGGAAGTGACAGGAAGTGACAGGAGGCTGCGGGGACAGGAAGTGACAGGAAGTGACAGGAGGCCACAGGGGCAGGAAGTGACAGGAAGTGACAGGAGGCTACAGGGGCAGGAAGTGACAGGAAGTGACAGGAGGCTGCGGGGACAGGAAGTGACAGAAAGTGACAGGAGGCCACAGGGATGAGGAATTGACAGAAAGTGACAGGAAGTGACAGGAGGCCGCAGGGACAGGAGGTGACAGGAGGTCATGGGGTCCGGGGATGACTCGGTCCACAGGGCCCAGGAAGTGACAGGAGCCCGTGGGGTCCAGACACCCAGGAAGGAGCGAGGTTCTGGGGTGGCTCCTGCCCAGCTCCGCTGGGGAAGGTGGGGCTCTTGCTCAGGGCCGCTCCTGAGCTCTGCGTTTCGGGGTGATCTGCATGTGAGGCCACGTGACAGGAAGCAGATGGATCCTCATCGCCTGCCCGGTTCTGCCCTGACTTCAGTGCGGGTCACACACCCGTCCTCTGGCTCCAGAGTCAGGGGGGGCGGGGGGCCTCCTGCTCCCCTCGCACGGCCCCCGCTCCTCAGGGTGTCTGGGCACAGGACGCCGCCACCGAGACCGGACCCAGCGCTGCCTTATTAGGTGACGCGCGTGGTGCCAGATGCGCTGAGTCCTGAGCCTTGGGAGCGGCACAAGGTAAATATTTAGAATCCGCTCTGCTTGACCGTTTCTGCCAAACGCGTCTGCAGCTCCGTCCCCGGCAGTAGGGGGGCTCTGCCCTCAGGGCGCCCGGAGTGACCGGCCCTGGGCAGTGGGCTGACAGGCTGTGGCCGTGCCGGCTCCGGGGGCCGCTGACCACAGGCCGACCGCAGGGCTCGGTCTGCCGCTCCGTGTTTAAACCCAGTTCTCCTGTGACTGAAACGTCACAGCAGACAACACCATGGGCATTAGACGTGGGACAGGTCCTCTCAACAGGACGGAGTCCCCCCAGTGGGATGGGTTTCCCCCAGCAGAATGCCTCCCCCCAGCAGCCACCAAGGCCCATAGGATGCAGACCAACTGCCTTCTCAGGAGGAGGAGGAGGGGGGGGGTAGAAGGAGAGGAGGAGAAGGAGGACGGGGAAGAAGGAGAGTAGAAGAAGGAGAAGAAGGAGGAGGAGAAAGGGAGGAAGAGAAGGGGAGGAGGGGGAAGAGGAGGAGGGAGAGGGGAAGGAGGGAGAGGAGGAGGAGGAGGAGAAGAGAGAGGAGGAGAGGGAGGAGGAGGAGGAGGAGGAGGAGAAGGGGGAAGAAGGAGAGGAGAAAGAGGAGGAGGACGCAGAGGAGAAAGAGGAGGAGGAGAGGGGAAAGAGGGGAAGGGAAGGAGGAAGAGGGGAAGGAGGGAGAGGAGGAGGAGGGGGAGGAAGAAGAGGAGGGGAGGAAGAGGGGGAAGGGGAAGAGGAGGGGAGGGGGAGGAGGGGGACGGGGAGGGGAGGAGGAGAAGAGGAGAAGGAGGATGGGGAAAGAAAAGGGGAGGGGGAGGGGAGGGGGGAAGGAGGACTGTGTCTCTGGTTTGGGGGTCTCTGCGATGGGAGGCAGACCAAGCAGGGGTCTGGCCTGACCGAAGACGCAAACCAGCTGCAAATGTGGGGTGACCGTCTCCGGGAGCAGCAGGCTGGGGGGCGGGAGGCTGGTTGCTGGGACGGCCCAGCTGGGGCTCCAGCAGAGGCACATGGCCCTCCAGTGCGGCTCCTGGAGGCGTACGTCCCTGTGATCAGGGTGCCACTGTCCTCGGGGGCACTCGGTGAGGGTCAGGGCCCCGAATCTGGCTCGGAGGGACCCTGTCGTTCCCTGACGGTGACCTCTCGCAGCAGCCGAGCCAACCGGCATCTGTCCGCCCAGGGGCAGCCGTCGGCAGTACACGGCAGTGCCAGCCTCGCCCTCGGGCCTGGGTCCCGGCAGCCCCCGCGGCTCAGTCCAGCCCGGGCCGGGCTCCCGGAGCCAGGGAGGGAGGCCGAGGTCCATGTGGAACAGCTTGGGCCCGGAGAGCGGTCGCCCTGTCCTGCGAGCTGAGCCAGGCCCGCGGCTGGGCCAGAAGCCGGCTGCCCGAGGTCACCCGGAGCCTCCGAGTCCGGCTTCCCAGACGGGGCCCACAACAGTGACGCGCATCAGCTCTGGGTGACACCAGCCGCTGGAAAGGGCTTCGCCTCCCAGCCCAGCGCCCTCAGGCTGTGTGGGGGGCTGTGTGTGGTGTGTGTACGGGGCGTGTGCGGGGGTGTGTGTGCGGGGGATGTGGGGGGCCGTGTGCAGGGCCATGTGCGGCGTGTGTACGGGCCGTGTGCAACTGTGTATGGGGCGTGTGCGGGGCATGTACAGGGGTATGTGCAGGCTGTGTGTGGTGTGTGTGTGCGGCATGTGCACAGGGCATGTGCTGGCTGTGTGCGGGGTGAGGATGGGCGTGTGCGGGGTGTGTGGGGTGTGTCGGGGTCTGTGTGTGGGAGATGTGGAGGGCCGTGTGCGGACTGTGCATGGGGAGTGTGCTGGCTGTGTGTGGGGTGTGTGGGGTGTGTCGGGGTCTGTGTGTGGGAGATGTGGAGGGCCGTGTGCGGACTGTGCATGGGGAGTGTGCTGGCTGTGTGTGGGGTGTGTGGGGTGTGTCGGGGTCTGTGTGCGGGTGATGGGGGGGCCGTGTGCGGACTGTGCATGGGGAGTGTGCTGGCTGTGTGCGGGGTGTGTGGGGTGTGTCGGGGTCTGTGTGCGGGTGATGGGGGGGCCGTGTGCGGACTGTGCATGGGGAGTGTGCTGGCTGTGTGTGGGGTGTGTGGGGTGTGTCGGGGTCTGTGTGTGGGAGATGTGCAGGGCCGTGTGCAGACTGTGCATGGGGCGTGTGCTGGCTGTGTGTGGGGGGTGTGGGGTGTGTCGGGGTCTGTGTGTGGGAGATGTGCAGGGCCGTGTGCAGACTGTGCATGGGGCGTGTGCTGGCTGCGTGTGGGGTGTGTGGGGTGTGTCGGGGTCTGTGTGCGGGTGATGGGGGGGCCGTGTGCGGCTACGGGGCGTGTGCGGGCTGCGTGCCTGTCCGGCGCACTCACCCGCCGCCCTCCCCCCAGCGTCCTCGTGCGACCAGGAGCAGCAGTCGGCGCTGGAGGAGGCGCGGCAGCCGCGCAACGACAACGTGGTGATCCCCGAGTGCGCACACGGCGGCCTCTACAAGCCGGTGCAGTGCCACCCCAGCACGGGCTACTGCTGGTGCGTGCTGGTGGACACGGGGCGGCCCATCCCCGGCACCTCCACCAGGTGAGCCGGGCCCCGCCGTTCCCACCCACCAGCCTGCCCTGCTCTGTGCTCTGCAGCCGTGGAAACGGGCCTTGGCCACGGGGACGAGGGAACTGTCCTCTGAGGGTGACTGGGCTTTAAAAACACGTGTTTTTATTGATTTCAGAGAGAAAGGGGGAAGGAGAGAGAGAGAAACGTCAGTGATGAGAGAGACCCATTGATGCTGCTCCTGCTCACCTCCCCTGGGGATCGAGCCCGCAACCTGGGCTTGTGGCCTGACCTCTTGGTTCACAGGTCGATGAGCCATGCGGGCCGGGCCGGTCAGGATTGAATAAGCCATGTGCTCCGGGCTCTGTGGCGTGTGCGTCACCTGCCGCCGTGATGACACGTGTGCCCCTCCGACAGCAGCAGAGCTCCCCACCCCACCCCACCCTGCCCTCTGGGCCCTCCCACCCTAACTGCCAGCGGGGTCCTGCTCGGGAGCCGGTGAGGAAGGGAAGAAACCCCCGTTCAGAGCCCTGACCCACTGACTGCCCTCCCCCCTCGTAGGTACGAGCAGCCAAAATGCGACAACACGGCCAGGGCGCACCCCACCAGAGCCCGGGACCTCTACAAGGGCCGCCAGCTGCAGGGTGAGTGGGCGCGAGGCGAGTGGGCGTGGGGCGAGTGTGCAGGGTGAGTGGGCGTGGGCGAGTGGGTACAGGGTGAGTGGGCGCGGGGTGAGTGGGTGCAGGGTGAAGTGGGCGCGGGGTGAGTGGGTGCAGAGTGAGTGAATGCGGGGTGAGTGGGCGTGGGGCGAGTGGGTGCAGGGTGAGTGGGCGCGGGGTGAGTGGGCGCAGGGTGAGTGGGCGCGGGGTGAGTGGGCGCGGGGTGAGTGGGCGAGGGGTGAGTGGGTGCAGAGTGGGTACAGGATAAATGGGTGCAGGGTGAGTGGGCGCGGGGTGAGTGGGCGTGGGGCGAGTGGGCGCGGGGTGAGTGGGTACAGGGTGAAGTGGGCGCGGGGTGAGTGGGTGCAGAGTGAGTGAATGCGGGGTGAGTGGGCGTGGGGCGAGTGGGTGCAGGGTGAGTGGGCGCGGGGTGAGTGGGCGCAGGGTGAGTGGGCGTGGGGCGAGTGGGTGCAGGGTGAGTGGGCGCGGGGTGAGTGGGCGCAGGGTGAGTGGGCGCGGGGTGAGTGGGCGCGGGGTGAGTGGGCGTGGGGCGAGTGGGCGCGGGGTGAGTGGGCGTGGGGCGAGTGGGCGCGGGGTGAGTGGGTGCAGAGTGGGTACAGGATAAATGGGTGCAGGGTGAGTGGGCGCGGGGTGAGTGGGCGTGGGGCGAGTGGGCGCGGGGTGAGTGGGTACAGGGTGAAGTGGGCGCGGGGTGAGTGGGTGCAGAGTGAGTGAATGCGGGGTGAGTGGGCGTGGGGCGAGTGGGTGCAGGGTGAGTGGGCGCGGGGTGAGTGGGCGTGGGGCGAGTGGGCGCGGGGTGAGTGGGCGCGGGGTGAGTGGGCGCGGGGTGAGTGGGCGTGGGGCGAGTGGGCGCGGGGTGAGTGGGTACAGGGTGAAGTGGGCGCGGGGTGAGTGGGTGCAGAGTGAGTGAATGCGGGGTGAGTGGGCGTGGGGCGAGTGGGTGCAGGGTGAGTGGGCGCGGGGGTGAGTGGGCGCAGGGTGAGTGGGCGCGGGGTGAGTGGGCGCGGGGTGAGTGGGCGCGGGGTGAGTGGGTACAGGGTGAAGTGGGCGCGGGGTGAGTGGGTGCAGAGTGAGTGAATGCGGGGTGAGTGGGCGTGGGGCGAGTGGGTGCAGGGTGAGTGGGCGCGGGGTGAGTGGGCGCAGGGTGAGTGGGCGCGGGGTGAGTGGGCGCGGGGTGAGTGGGCGTGGGGCGAGTGGGCGCGGGGTGAGTGGGCGCGGGGTGAGTGGGCGTGGGGCGAGTGGGCGCGGGGCGAGTGGGCGCGGGGCGAGTGGGCGCGGGGTGAGTGGGCGCGGGGTGAGTGGGCGCGGGGCGAGTGGGCGTGGGGCGAGTGGGCGCGGGGCGAGTGGGCGCGGGGCGAGTGGGCGTGGGGCGAGTGGGCGTGGGCGAGTGGGTGCAGGGTGAGTGGGCGCGGGGCGAGTGGGCGCGGGGCGAGTGGGCGCGGGGCGAGTGGGCGCGGGGCGAGTGGGCGCGGGGCGAGTGGGCGCGGGGGCGAGTGGGGCGCGGGGCGAGTGGGCGCGGGGCGAGTGGGCGCGGGGCGAGTGGGCGCGGGGCGAGTGGGCGCGGGGCGAGTGGGCGCGGGGCGAGTGGGCGCGGGGCGAGTGGGCGCGGGGCGAGTGGGCGCGGGGCGAGTGGGCGCGGGGTGAGTGGGCGCGGGGTGAGTGGGCGCGGGGTGAGTGGGCGTGGGGCGAGTGGGCGCGGGGTGAGTGGGCGCGGGGTGAGTGGGTGCGGAGTGAGTGGGCGCGGGGTGAGTGGGTGCAGAGTGAGTGGGTGCAGGGTGAGTGGGTGCAGAGTGAGTGGGCGCGGGGTGAGTGGGTGCAGAGTGGGTACAGGATAAATGGGTGCAGGGTGAGTGGGTGCAGAGTGAGTGGGCGCGGGGTGAGTGGGTGCAGAGTGAGTGGGCGCGGGGTGAGTGGGCGCGGGGTAAGTGGGCGCGGGGTGAGTGGGTGCAGGGTGAGTGGGCGCGGGGTGAGTGGGTGCAGGGTGAGTGGGTGCAGAGTGAGTGAGTGCGGGGTGAGTGGGCGCGGGGTGAGTGGGCGCGGGGTGAGTGGGCGCGGGGTGAGTGGGCGTGGGGCGAGTGGGCGCGGGGCGAGTGGGCGCGGGGTGAGTGGGCGCGGGGTGAGTGGGCGTGGGGCGAGTGGGCGCGGGGTGAGTGGGCGCGGGGTGAGTGGGTGCAGAGTGAGTGGGCGCGGGGTGAGTGGGCGCAGGGTGAGTGGGCGTGGGGTGAGTGGGTGCAGGGTGAGTGGGTGCAGAGTGAGTGGGCGCGGGGTGAGTGGGTGCAGAGTGAGTGGGTGCAGGGTGAGTGGGTGCAGAGTGAGTGGGCGCGGGGTGAGTGGGTGCAGAGTGGGTACAGGATAAATGGGTGCAGGGTGAGTGGGTGCAGAGTGAGTGGGCGCGGGGTGAGTGGGTGCAGAATGGGTACAGGATAAATGGGTGCAGAGTGAGTGGGCGCGGGGTGAGTGGGTGCAGAGTGAGTGGGCGCGGGGTCAGTGGGTGCAGAGTGAGTACAGGATAAATGGGTGCGGGGTGAGTGGGTGCAGGGTGAGTGGGTGCAGGGTGAGTGGGTGCAGTGTGAGTGAGTGTGGGGTGAGTGAGTGCAGGGTGAGTGGGTGCAGAGTGAGTGAGTGTGGGGTGAGTGGGTGCAGGGTAAGTGGGCACGGGGTGAGTGAGTGCAGGGTGAGTGGGTGCAGAGTGAGTGGGTGCAGGGTGAGTGGGTGCGGGGTGAGTGAGTGCAGGGTGAGTGGGTGCAGAGTGAGTGCGTGCGTGGTGAGTGGGTGCGGGGTGAGTGGGTGCAGGGTGAGTGGGTGCAGAGTGAGTGGGTGCAGGGTGAGTGGGTGCGGGGTGAGTGGGTGCAGGGTGAGTGGGTGCGGGGTGAGTAGGTGCAGGGTGAGTGGGTGCAGAGTGAGTGGGTGCAGCGTGAGTGGGCGCAGCGTGAGTGGGCGCAGGGTGAGTGGGCGCAGGGTGAGTGGGCGCGGGGTGAGTGGGTGCAGAGTGAGTGGGTGCGGGGTGAGTGGGTGCAGGGTGAGTGGGTGCAGGGTGAGTGGGTGCAGAGTGAGTGAGTGCGGGGTGAGTGGGTGCAGGGTGAGTGGGTGCAGAGTGAGTGAGTGCGGGGTGAGTGGGTGCAGGGTGAGTGGGTGCAGAGTGAGTGAGTGCGGGGTGAGTGGGTGCAGGGTGAGTGGGTGCAGAGTGAGTGCGTGCGGGGTGAGTGAGTGCGGGGTGAGTGGGTGCAGGGTAAGTAGGCGCGGGGTGAGTGGGCGCAGGGTGAGTGGGTGCGGGGTGAGTGGGTGCAGAGTGAGTGGGTGCAGGGTAAGTGGGCGCGGGGTGAGTGGGTGCGGGGTGAGTGGGTGCAGGGTGAGTGGGTGCAGAGTGAGTGCGTGGGTGCAGAGTGAGTGGGTGCGGGGTGAGTGGGTGCAGGGTGAGTGGGTGCAGGGTGAGTGGGTGCAGAGTGAGTGAGTGCGGGGTGAGTGGGTGCAGGGTGAGTGGGTGCAGGGTGAGTGAGTGCGGGGTGAGTGGGTGCAGGGTGAGTGGGTGCAGAGTGAGTGAGTGCGGGGTGAGTGGGTGCAGGGTGAGTGGGTGCAGAGTGAGTGAGTGCGGGGTGAGTGGGTGCAGAGTGAGTGCGTGCGGGGTGAGTGAGTGCGGGGTGAGTGGGTGCAGGGTGAGTAGGCGCGGGGTGAGTGGGCGCAGGGTGAGTGGGTGTGGGGTGAGTGGGTGCAGAGTGAGTGAGTGCGGGGTGAGTGGGTGCAGGGTAAGTGGGCGCGGGGTGAGTGGGTGCGGGGTGAGTGGGTGCAGGGTGAGTGGGTGCAGAGTGAGTGCGTGCGTGGTGAGTGGGTGCAGAGTGAGTGGGTGCAGGGTGAGTGGGTGCAGAGTGAGTGGGTGCAGGGTGAGTGGGTGCAGCGTGAGTGGGTGCAGGGTGAGTGGGTGCAGGGTGAGTGCGTGCGGGGTGAGTGGGTGCAGGGTGAGTGGGTGCGGGGTGAGTGGGTGCAGGGTGAGTGGGTGCAGGGTGAGTGGGTGCAGGGTGAGTGCGTGCGGGGTGAGTGGGTGCAGAGTGAGTGAGTGCGGGGTGAGTGGGTGCAGGGTAAGTGGGCGCGGGGTGAGTGGGTGCGGGGTGAGTGGGTGCAGGGTGAGTGGGTGCAGGGTGAGTGGGTGCAGAGTGGGTGAGTGGGTGCAGGGTAAGTGGGCGCGGGGTGAGTGGGTGCAGGGTGAGTGGGTGCAGGGTGAGTGGGTGCAGAGTGAGTGCGTGCGGGGTGAGTGGGTGCAGGGTAAGTGGGCGCGGGGTGAGTGGGTGCAGGGTGAGTGGGTGCAGGGTGAGTGGGTGCAGAGTGAGTGCGTGCGGGGTGAGTGGGTGCAGAGTGAGGCTCAGCCTCCGCACCCTCCGCAGCCTCCTGGGCAGAGAGCGTGCCTGCGGTCTGGGTTCCCACGGGGCCGGGCAGGGGCCTGGTTAGAACCACGTGTGTGTTACATGGTTTGCGCTGTGACTGCTAAAGCGGGTTTTAGATTCTGTGTGTAACGGTGTTTCTTGCTTGTCCACGAGGGCAGAGGCTGGGCGCAGCCACAGGCAGAGCCACAGGTGCAGCCACAGGCAGAGCCACAGGCACAGGCACAGCCACGGCCACAGGTGCAGGCAGAGCCACAGCCACAGGTGCAGGTACAGGCAGAGCCACAGCGACAGGCGCAGCGACAGCCACAGGTACAGGCACAGGCACAGCCACAGGTGCAGGTGCAGGCACAGCCACAGCCACAGCCACAGCCACAACTCTCACAGGCCTCCGTCCAGTGGCGATGCAGGCACGTGGCCCACAGAGGGGCCGGGGATCAGGGTCAGGCAGCAAACGCAGGTCACAAACCCCCCCCCCCCTCAGGCAGCAAACGCAGGTCACAACCCCCCACCCCCCCCCCCGCCGCCAAGGCCGGCTTTCCCAGCTCCTGTCTCAGTCGGATATTCTTGCTCCGTGTGTAGCATCTTCCTCTTGAGGCGGACCAGGCAGGAATGAGGGGGGATCCCACTCCTCCCTGCCCTGGAAACTGGGGGACGAGCGGAGGAACCCCACCCAGCCGCTGTCCCTGGGAGGAGACTGGGGCTGTCACCCAGATTGCCTCCCGCCTCCCAGGCCTCAGACACAAACCAGAGGCCGGGTGCAGGCGCAGGCGCTCAGCCTTCCGCAGCTGAGGGGCTGGGAGTGAGTGCGCCTTCGAGGCCGCTGCGGCACTGTGGTTCTTCGGAGATAAGCACCCTTATCAGGGAAAACCAGGCAGCTCTGCAATCCCGCGGGACCGGGCTGTTCTTGGTACAGAGCAGGCTGCTCCAGATCACAGGCGCCGATGTGCGGGCAGCGCGGTCCAGCCACATGGGCAGGTCCTTTCTCCTGACGGAGTGGCAGCGGGGGATGCAGGTCTGACTGGACCGGGCCCCTCAGAGCACTGGGGTGTTCGCGTCCTATTTCAGCACCTTCCGAGGCGGCGTGAAGCGATGCTCTCCTCCCCGTGGGGCTCAGGCCGCGCTCCAGCAGGTGGTCCCGGCGGACCCGGTGCCGAGGGCCGCCCGGCCTGCAGAGGCCGTGTCCACTGTCCTCCCGTGGACTCGGCCTTCGAGGCGCTCTCACAGACGGGAGGAGCCAACGTTTCACCCATTAAACGTGTCCACCTTGGTGATGGCCGCGTCTGATCAGAGGCCGTTTTCATCGACACGGGTCTGCTGAATGGTAGCTAAGCCGGAGGGAGCCTTAGGTTCAGGCAGGTAGCCCTCTTGTCCTGTGGATGCGGAGAGTGGGTGCCATGCTGTCCCCAGGGCTTCCAGCCACATCTAGAGGGCTTCCTGGTGTCTGCCTTCCTGGTGCCTGCCTCCTGGTGCTGTCCAGGACCACAGGTGTGCAGGTGAGGACAGGCGTCCAGGTGAGGTCAGGTGTGCAGGTGAGGTCAGGCGTGCAGGTAAGGTCAGGTGTGCAGGTGAGGTCAGGCATGTAGGTGAGGACAGGCGTCCAGGTGAGGTCAGGTGTGCAGGTGAGGACAGCATGCAGGTGAGGACAGGTGTGCAGGTGAGGACAGGTATGCAGGTGAGGACAGGTGTGCAGGTGAGGACAGGCGTGCAGGTGAGGACAGGCGTGCAGGTGAGGACAGGCGTGCAAGTGAAGACAGGTGTTCAGGTGAGTACAGGTGTTCAGGTGAGGTCAGGTATGCAGGTGAGGTCAGGTGTGCAGGTGAGGTCAGGCGTGCAGGTAAGGTCAGGCGTGCAGGTGAGGTCAGGCATGTAGGTGAGGACAGGCGTGCAGGTGAGGACAGGCATGGGTGTGAGGTCAGGTGTGGGTGTGAGGTCAGGGTGCGTGTGAGGTCAGGTGTACAGGTGAGGACAGCATGCAGGTGAGGACAGGCATACAGGTGAGGACAGGCATGCAAGTAAAGACAGGTGTTCAGGTGAGTACAGGTGTTCAGGTGAGGTCAGGTATGCAGGTGAGGTCAGGTGTGCAGGTGAGGTCAGGCGTGCAGGTAAGGTCAGGTGTGCAGGTGAGGTCAGGCATGTAGGTGAGGACAGGCGTGCAGGTGAGGACAGGCATGGGTGTGAGGTCAGGTGTGGGTGTGAGGTCAGGCGTGCGTGTGAGGTCAGGTGTACAGGTGAGGACAGCATGCAGGTGAGGACAGGCATACAGGTGAGGACAGGCATGCAAGTGAAGACAGGTGTGCAGGTGAGTACAGGTGTGCAGGTGAGTACAGGTATGCAGGTGAGGTCAGGCATGCAGGTGAGGTCAGGCGTGCAGGTGAGGTCAGGCGTGCAGGTGAGGTCAGGCGTGCAGGTGAGGACAGGTGTGCAGGTGAGGACAGATGGGCAGGAGAGGTCAGGGCTGAAGGTGAGGACAGGTGTGCAGGTGAGGACAGGCGTGCAGGTGAGGTCAGGCATGCAGGTGAGGCCAGGCGTGCAGGTGAGGACAGGTGTGCAGGTGAAGTCAAGTGTGCAGGTGAGGTCAAGTGTGCAGGTGAGGACAGATGGGCAGGAGAGGTCAGAGCTGCAGGTGAGGACAGGTGTGCAGGTGAGGACAGGTGTGCAGGTGAAGTCAAGTGTGCAGGTGAGGTCAAGTGTGCAGGTGAGGTCAGGCGTGCAGGTGAGGACAGATGGGCAGGAGAGGTCAGGCGTGCAGGTGAAGTCAAGTGTGCAGGTGAGGTCAAGTGTGCAGGTGAGGACAGATGTGCAGGTGAGGACAGATGGGCAGGAGAGGACAGGGCTATAGTGAGGATAGGTGTGCAGGTGAGGTCAGGCGTGCAGGTGAGGACAGATGGGCAGGTGAGGACAGGGCTGCAGGTGAGGTCAGGTGTGCAGGTGAGGTCAGGCGTACAGGTGAGGACAGGTGCTCCATGTGTGAGAACGGATATGAAATGCGTGTCTGCTGTTTCGCGCTGTTCGATGACGTTGTGCGTTACTAAAAGAAGAATGTTGTTTGTGTTGAAGTCTGTGCCAGGTCCTCGGGGGAGGGGCCGATTCCCGAGAGCGATGCCTGGAGAGAGAGCAGCACTGTTTCACGTCCTCCGACATGAGTGATGAAACACACAGTTGTTTGTAGAATGACTAGTCCTTTAGAAGAAAGTTGCCTTTTATGGGAAAAAAGACGAATAAATAGACCATTATGCCCAGCGTTGCTGAGAAAAGGGCACTACGGGTGAAAACGCAAACCCACACAGACGTCTGGCTAAAGGCTTCGCGAGGGCCGGGCACCCCGAGGGGCGGTCCCGCTCACGGTGGTGGCAGAGGCTCCTCTCGGGGTACAGCCCCCACAGCTCAGGAGCAGGCGTGAGACGCATCTCGTACGCGGGACTTGCTGCTGCTTAAAAGCAAAGTTAAGAGGCTGCTGAGGGTGCAGGAGGCACAGGAAAGGCAAGAACGGGACTCAGTAGCTGCCCTGCACTTGGCAGAGGTCTCAGTGAGGTTTTAATTAGAAACTTTAGTTCAGTTCATTTTTTTTTCTGGATTTTTAACCAAACGAGGAGAAACGGGAGAAACCTTGGGGGCAAATGGTGGAAACGCCTCAGCCACAGTAAAATAGGAACAAATGGTGACACACGCACAATAAAATAGGACGAGTTACAGAGGCCCGTTTGGTTTTCCTTAGCCCAGAGGAAATGACACGGGTGCTGATTGAAAATGTCGTCCCAGAAGGCACCGGGTTCTTTCCCACCGGGCACAGGGACCCGAGGGAGAGCACACGCGTCGGCCGCTGCCGGCTGAGTGGCCGATCGCACCGGGGCCTCCTCATAGGCTAGGGTTCCTCCCCATCAGGGGCGGCAGGTCCCAGTTCGTGGCCATCTCCCATCCTTGGTGAGAGGCGTCTTACAAGAGGCCGGAGCCGGAGGCCCCGACTCACCCGTGAGCCTCACCTCCTCGTGCCCAGGCGGCCTCCAGGGGACTCGCCGTCCTCCCGCTGCCGCTTCCCTCCGGCGCTGCGAGGCAGGGCGATCTCACTGTGCTGTCCGCCGCATTCACACCAGCCTGCACGCGGACATCGGCGAAAACCAGGCGCGTTCCGAAACCCAGACGTCCTGGGGAGTTGGGGGGCGCGTCGACTCCTTTGGGCTGAGCGCACGGTCTGCCAGGTCTCCGCACAGCGGCCCCGGCCCCGCACCCCTCGAGGGTGGGTCACCCCTACCTCTCATCCCTGTTGTCAGGCGGCACTGTTCTCCGTGGGTGCCTGGTGGGGCCCCGGAAACTCGGAGCCCTAAGCTCACGAGATCCATTTTGTTTTAATTTTCGTTTTTGGTAATCCTCACCCCAGGGATATTTTTCCGTTGATATTTAGAGAGTGGAAGAGAGAAACGCCGATGTGAGAGAAACACATCGATTGGCTGCTTCCTGCCTGTACCCCACCCGGGGCCCAGGCTGGGGCGGAGCCTGCAACCGAGATACATGCCCTTGACCTGAATCGAACCCAGGACCCTTCAGTCCACAGGACGACACTGTATCGCTGAGCCATGCTGGCTAGGGCAGTGGTTGGCAAACTGCGGCTCGCGAGCCACAGGCAGCTCTTTGGCCCCTGGAGTGTGGCTCTTCCACAAAATACCACGGCCTGGGCGAGTCTATGTGGAAGAAGTGGTGTTAGAAGAAGTTTAAACTTAAAAAAATGTGGCTTTCCAAAGGAAGTTCAATAGTCGTCCTGTTGATATTTGGCTCTGGTGACTGATGAGTTTGCCGACCCCTGGGCTAGGGAATGGGACCGCTTTTCTTTTCTTTTTTAAATTTTTTTATAAAGTAATGAGTTTATTTTTTTGTTTTGTTGTTAATCCTCATCGGAGGATGTGTTTTCACTGGATTTTAGGGAGCGTGGAGGAGAGAGGAAAGACAGAGAAACATCGATGTGAGAGAAACACATGGATGGGTTGCCTCCTGCACAAGCAGAGTGCCCAGCCTGGGAGGAGCCTGTATAATGAGGTACATGCCCTTGACCGGGCTCGAACCCGGGACCCTTCGGTCTGGAGGCTGGCGCTCTCTCCACTGTGCCACGCCGACCAGGGCGGGATCGCGCTCTCCTCGCCGCCACCCGAGACTGCGTCTGCTTCTTGCTCTTGCTGGGTGCTGCTGTTCTCGATGTTGGGGCGGGGTCCCCAGACCCAGATCTCCAACTCGTGCTGGTGAGATTCGCTGGCGGGCCACCGGCCGCCCCTGCTGTCACCCAGCCTCCCTGTCTTGAATTCGTTGCCCATGGGGTTTGTCGCTGTGTGGGTGCTCCTCTCTGGGGAGGATCTTGACCCCTCTTCCACGGCGGCTTCCTCTTGAGGGGAGGTCTGACCCAGCCGTGGGCAGAGGGGGCGCGAGGGGGTCCCCGGGGCAGCCTGGTGGCTCCCGGCCCCGTCACCGCCCTGGCCCCGAGTGTCCTGTGGGAAGCGCCGGGCTCTGGAGGGGAGAGAAGCCTCTCACCTTCCTCTCAGAGGAGCCGACAGGAAAGAGGCTGGGGTCACAGGCCGCACAGAGTGAGATTGACAAGCCCGCCGAAGCTGGCGGCTGGTTCTTAGGACGCGACAGCGGGGTCACACAGGTTTGCGGTGCTGAGCCCCGTGCGGCTCCTGCAGTTCCCGCACAGGGTAAGACAGGCACCGCGGCACCGCAGTGGGGTGGACGTGGGGAATGGGCCGGGAGTTTGGAAAGAAGGGTTTCTCCATTTGAACGGAAGGCGGCCCTTAAATGACAGGCCCAAGCCCCCAGGAGAGCCTGCCTCTGGGCTGTTTGTGGGGTGCGTGGGGTCGGGGCTGGGCTGTGAGGTGGCGGATGCGTTCGCACCGAGCCCTGTTTTGGGGTGTCCCCGAGGCAGCAGCCTGAGTGTTTCCGTTTGTATTGAAAGAAAATGGGAAAAGGAACTGTATGAGCAGGTTTTCTGAGACCAGTCATTTCTGTACAAAAAGCTTCTGACTTTTTTTTTACCTCCTGCTTCACAGGAAGTGAGGAACACACACTTTTTACGTCAAGTGCCATCCTCTGTTGGAGGCTCCCGGGGGCAGGGCCGTGGGCCTTGGTGCGGGCGGGCGAGGCTGGCATCGGGGCAGCGTGACCTCCTCCCTGGAGGGCCGGGGGTCGGGGGCGGGGGCCGGGCAGCGCGCCTCCTGTGGGGTCAAACCAGGACTGGAGCCCGAGTGTTTGTACGGAAATCTGAGACAGTGAGCGTGTTTCCGTGGGTCCGCAGAGGAGGGGTGGAGTGAGCCTCTGCAGGCTGAGCTGGGAGCTTTATTGGCAGGTTTGTAAACAACGGCTGCAGCCACTGCTCTGCTCTGGGGAGGGCAGCGTGTCCCCCCTCTTCAGACGGCGCTTTCCCCGGCTGTGCGTTCTCCCTCCACAGGCCAGGCGCTCACCGCCCTGTGCCCCTGGTGGGGGCTGTCCCCTGAGGTCCCTCCTCTGAGCCAGACTTCTGGGCTGTGCTCTGTGCTCTGCTGAAGAGCCGCTCATCCTACAATGGGTCCCTGGGCGCCTGGCGGGGTGGTGACACTTCCCTGGGACACACCTGCCCCAGGACACACCTGCCCCGAGACACACCTGCCCCGAAACACACCTGCCCCGGGACACACCTGCCCCGAGACACACCTGCCCCGGGACACGCCTGCCCCGAGACACGCCTGCCCCGAGACACGCCTGCCCCGGGACACACCTGCCCCGGGACATGCCTGCCCTGAAACACGCCTGCCCCGAGACACGCCTGCCCCGAGACACGCCTGCCCCGAGACACGCCTGCCCTGAGATACACCTGCCCTGGGACGCACCTGCCCCGGGACGCACCTGTCCCGGGATGCACCTGTCCCAAGACACACCTGTCCGGAGACACACCTGCCCTGAGACACACCTGCCCTGAGACACACCTGCCCTCAGCCTGGAGAAGGAACCTGGGGATCAGCCAGCCACATAGTGCTTCCTGCCACAGGGACTGGACTTGGAGCTGGGGGTCAGGGTGTGCTCAGGAGAGGAATTGTCCTGGCAGAGGCCACGTCCTCACTGAGAGCGGAGCGGGGCGGCCACAGGAGGTCCCCTGGCCCAGGTCATGGAGACACACCTGCCGCCTCCCTCTCCTACTTCCTCCCAGGGGAGCCAATGAGAATTATTCCTGCGAGCGTCACACCGGCCCGGGCTGGGGGCTGCTCTGCCGTTGATGCCCCGCCCCCTTCCTTCTCCGGGCCTTGAGCTCTCCCCGCCGCCCCCTCCCCTAGCGCCCTGTTTTCTGGGAGCATTCAGTGGCATGGAAGCCGGGAGGGTGGTGGTCCCGTATCCGCGGCTCCAGGGACCCTAATAAGGGAAACAGGAACCCCAGTTCCTTGGGTGTTGACTAGCGTCAGTTGGTGCCTCTCGTGAGTGATCCCTTTGAGCCCACACGCCCCTCGGGTGAAAGTACGGGTCTCCCCACGGGAAGGCCTGTGCGCTCTGTGCGCCCGAGTCTGTGATGTGAGAACATGTGCCCCCCTTGTTGCAGGTTGTCCTGGCGCCAAGAAGAATGAGTTCCTGACGAGCGTTCTGGACGCGCTGTCCACCGACATGGTGCACGCCGTCTCCGACCCCTCCTCCAGCAGGTACGGGCCCGGGACACGGAGCAGGTGCCGGTGGGAGCTGGAGCGCAGGCAGGAGAGGGGCCCCTCCCCCGGAACGGGAAAGGGCCTCACTGGGTTGGAGGTGCCTCCTTTAGGGTCTGGATCATGTGATGGAGCCGCTGAGGAGGTTTTCCTTTTGGGGAGCGGCCAGACCTGGGGGATTTTTCGTGGCTCCTCGGGCGGTGGGAGGGAGAGGGGAGAAGGAAGAGGAGGGGACAGGCCTGGTTTAGCCGTTTTATGCTTTGGAATTGCCTTTCTCAGCAGTGGAAAGGATGTTAAGTACTGTGTGTAAAAATGTGCAGTTGAAGTCCTCAAAATCTTATGGATTGATGGTGAGAGAAGACATACATCACGTAAAACGCACCATCTGAACCGTTTTCAAGCCCACAGTTCCGTGGTTAGCTCCCGGGCATGGTGTGAACGCTGACCAAAACTGGACGCTTTTTCCGTGCCCGGGAGGCACCCCGGGCTTCTTGTGTCCTGAAGGTCCTGCTTCTTCTTCCTCCTCCTCCTCCTCCTCGTCCTCCTCCTCCTCCTCCTCCTCCTCCTCCACCTCTTCCTCTCCTCCTCCTCCTCTTCCTCTCCTCCTCCTCCTCTCCTCTTTCTCCTCCTCCTCCCCCTCTTCCTCCTCCTCCTCCTCCTCCACCTCTTCCTCTCCTCCTCCTCCTCTCCTCTTTCTCCTCCTCCTCCCCCTCTTCCTCCTCTCCTCCTCCTCCTCCTCCACCTCTTCCTCTCCTCCTCCTCCTCTCCTCTTTCTCCTCCTCCTCCCCCTCTTCCTCCTCTCCTCCTCCTCCTCCTCCACCTCTTCCTCTCCTCCTCCTCCTCTCCTCTTTCTCCTCCTCCTCCCCCTCTTCCTCCTCTCCTCCTCCTCCTCCTCCACCTCTTCCTCTCCTCTCCTTCTCTCCTCTTTCTCCTCCTCCTCCCCCTCTTCCTCCTCTCCTCCTCCTCCTCCTCCCCCTCTTCCTCCTCTCCTCCTCCTCCTCCTCCTCTTCCTCCTCCGGCCCCCGTGGCCAGTGTGAGGGTGGCTCCAGGGCCTCCTGGGTGTGGCCTTTCACACCTCTGATCCCCCTGGGAATCTACAGTGACCTCTTCATTCTAAGAAACGTTAGTTTTTAATATATTTTTATTGATTTCAGAGAGGAAGGGAGAGGGAGAGGGAGAGATAGAAACATCAGTAAGCAGAGAGAATCGAACTGAAGACCCTTCGGTCTGGCGCTCCATCCCCTGGGCACATGCGCAGGGTGGCAGGGCCGTCGGTCACACCTGGACTGTGCCGGCCCTGAGGCGAGTCCAGGCCTCCCGAGGCGCCCTCCCTGCTCCCTCTCCAGGATGGAATCTTTGTGATTCAGGGAGAGCACCCAGTTACCACGTCGGTTACGTCCTGGTCTGTGCCTTTCACGGCCCCTGGGACATGAACGGCACGATAATGAGCCGCAGCCGACGGAGGCGAGAACCTCGGCCCCAGGCTTCGCCGCGGGTCCTCCCCGTGTGGCCTGACCTGCCACGTCTGCAGAGCACGGAACCCGGGACCGGGCGCTCTGTCCTCCGGGACGTGGCCGACGCCGTGCGTGGTTGGCCACACATTCCCGGTGTCATTTGCAATTTTGAAACCAACTCGAAACATTTTTGCTAAATCCCTTTCTCCAAATTCATTGTTATTACTAGAGGCACGGTGCATGAAATTCGTGCACTTGGGAGGGCATCCCTCAGCCCGGCCTGCACCCTCTCACAATCTGGGAGCCCTCAATGGATGTCCCACTGATGGCTTAGATCCACTTCCACTCCTGCTCCAGCCTAAGCCAGCAGTCAGACGTCTTTAGTGCTGCGAGAGGCAGGAGAGGCTCCTGTCACCACCACTGTGCTTGCCAGCTCAGAATGGGGCTCTCCCTGTGGGAGTGCACTGACCAACAGGTGGCGGCTCCTGCATTTAGCGTCTTCCCCCTGGTGGTCAGTGCACGTCATAGCAACCCGTCATTCTGCTTTTTGGTCAATTTGCATACTAGCCTTTTATTATATAGGATTAGAGAGGGGGAGGAGAGAAAGAGAGAGAGAGGAAAGAGAGAGAGAGAAACATGGATGGACTACCTCCTGCACGTTCCCTTCTGGTGATTGAGCCTGCAACTTGGGCATGTGCTCTGACCCGGAATCGAACTGGGAACTTTTGGTGCACGGGATGACGCCCAACCACGGGGCCACACCGTCCAGGGCTCCCCAAATTATTTGTAAACCCAGGTCCCCCTGAGCAGCACTTCCAGGCGGGCTTGGCATCAGGGCCCGGAGGGCACGGGGAGGGGGGGAGGGGGACGAGGGCGGCGGGCGGCGTGGCGGGCGCCCCCTGACCTCCCTCCCCGTGCCCTGCAGGCTCTCGGAGCCCGACCCCAGCCACACGCTGGAGGAGAGGGTGGTGCACTGGTACTTCAAGCTGCTGGATAAGAACGGCAGCGGGGACGTCGGCAAGAAGGAGCTGAAGCCGTTCAAGAGGCTCCTGCGGAAGAAGTCCAAGCCCAAGAAGTGCGTGAAGAAGTTCGTGGAGTACTGCGACCTGAGCAACGACAGGGCCCTGTCCCTGCTCGAGCTGATGGGGTGCCTGGGCGTGACCAAGGAGGAACGCAAGGCCAGCGGCAGGAAGCGGCACAGTAAGCCCCCCCACCCCCTCCCTGCCTCCTGGGACTGAGTGTCCCAGGCTGTCCTGAGGTCCAGGGGAAGGTTATCCATCCACCCCCTCCCCCGCTAGCGGCCCTGGTGTCCGTGAAGGCCGACTGTCCACCGCCCCCCCCCAGGCCTGGCGTCCAGGGCTGTCCTGAGGTCTAGGGGAAGACCGTCTGTCCACTCCGCCCCCTCCCCCAAGGCCTGGTGTCCGGGACTGTCCTGAGGTCCAGGGGAAGGCTGTCTGTCCGTGCTCCCCCTCCCCCCTGCCCTGGGCCTGGCATCTGGGGCAAACCTGAGGTCCAGGGGAAGGCCCTCCATCTGCCCCCCCCCTCGCCCCCCGGGCCTGGTGTCTGTGAAGGCCGTCTGTCCATACCCCCACCCCCAGGCCTGATGTCCAGGACTGTTCTGAGGCCCAGGGGAAGGCTGTCTGTCTTCCCCCACCCCCCCAACCCAGGCCTGGGCGTCTGTGTCTGTCCTGAGGTCCAGAGGAAGGCCCTCTATCCGCAGAGCAGGGACGCACCCTCGGAAGGGCAGGGTCCCAGAGGAGGGCCCAGGGGAAGAGGGGGTCGGAGGACACATTCCTTCTCATCCCTCTGTGGTGGCCAACTGGGAGAGCCCTGCAGGGGTGCAGCATGTTCCCTTGCTTCAGGGGTGCATCCTGACACCCCGAGGGGCCGGCAGGTGGGAGCGCTCGCCCGACAGGGACAAGGGGTGTCAGCGGAGCACCGCAGGGTCGCTCCCTCGGAACGGCAGTCCCTGCAGAAGGGCCCTGGGGCCTGGGATGAGCCGGCGTGTCTGAGTTTTAGTCTCTTGGGAGCTGAGAGGACCCGTTAGGACCCTCTGCGCCCGAATGAGCCAACGGGTGTTTTGTCAGAAAACGAGCATCGTCCTTGGGATGCGTCGTTTGCTGTTTCTGGGGCCGAGTGTTTTTTTTTCCTACGTTACTTTTTCCAGTTTGACAGTCGGCTGTTTTCCCCTCCCTGGGCAACTTGAATCTGAGGAAAGTCAGAAAACCCTAAACATTCAGGGGAGGACGACTGGGGGTTTCCACACCGTCCCAGCCGTTACCGGTGTCTTTCGTTCCCTTTGCGTTTGCTCATACGTGAGAGTGCAGGTTTTTATTCTAAAAATGCGAGGCAGCCAGTAAAGGCCATCGACAACACGTGACCTCTTTCCTCTCAGACGTAAGCAGCCCTAGATCCGTCCTTGTCCCCACATGCCCGTGCTTACTGTCTTTCACTCCAAACAGCTCCACACATTCACTTTCTAATCACGTGTGCTTTTCGTTTGTTTAATTCTCACCCAAGGATATTCTTTTTTTCCATTGATTTTCAGAGAGAGCGAGGGAAGAAGGAACGGGGCGGGGGGAGGCGGGGGGAGAGAGAGAGAGAGAGAGAAACATTGATGTGAGAGAGACACCTTGATTGGTTGCCCAACGGGATCAAATCTAGAACCCAGGTCCGGGCCTAGACGGGGAATCAAACCTGGACTCTCCAACCCCGGAGCCAGGCCGGCAGGGGCTCCCTAATGAGAGCCCTGGAATCACACTCATTTTAAGTCACGACACAAGATTTTGCATTTCAATTACCGCAACAGAGATAAATGATTGGAAAGTTTGATCTAAACTTTCACTATGATAAAAAAAAAATTGCAAAAGTGAAAAAAAATTAACTACAGACGATTAGGAAATGATACAGCCAAAAAAGAGCGTATTCCTGAGGCATTCGGGGGGAGTCACAAAAGATTACATCATGCCCCTGTGATTCCCCCAAGTGACCATTACGGGGAGACGCCGCAATGAGGAATCATCCAGTTTAGGCCAAATTGTCTTCTCAACCCAATTGCCGTGCGAGCTGCATCGCTGCCAGGCAAGCTGCCTCGTGGGCCTCGCCGCCAGGTCACCTGGAAGCAATCAGGGTCATCCGATCCCGATGACATCAGCTCTCCCGCCTGGGCTGTTACGAGTCGGGGGGCCAGGGGGTTGGGGGGCCGGGGGGGCGGGGAGCTGGGGGGCTTGGGAGCTGGAGGGCTGGGAGCTGGGAGCTGGGGGGCTGGGAGCTGGGGGGCTGGGAGCTGGGGGGCTGGGAGGCTTGGGAGCTGGGAGCTGGGGGGCTGGGAGCTGGGGGGCTGGGAGCCGGGGCCTGGGGGCCGGGGGCCGGGGAACTGGGGGCCGGAGGGCGGGGAGCTGGGGGGCTGGGAGCTGGGGGGCTGGGAGCCGGGGGCTGGGGGCCAGGGAGCTGGGGGCCGGGGAGGCTGGGAACAGCCTTCTCTCTCAGTGGGTGTGCCTTGCTTCAGGCTGATTGTGATCACATACATTCTGACCCATTGAAAGACCTCACGGACTTTATTTCCCGGCTCTTTATACATTTTATTCTGTTTTATTTTTTTAAATGATATTTTTATTGATTTCAGAGAGGAAGGGAGGGGAAGATGAGAGAGAATTTTTGATCAGCTGCCTCCTGCACACCCACACGGACCCTTTAGCCCGAAAGCCGACGCTCTATCCGCTGAGCCAAGTCGGCTAGGGCTGTACATTTCAAACGGTGATTTTCACTGCTGTGCCTTGAATGAGATATTGCGACCGGTGTCTTTCCCTTCTTTCCTTTCCTTTCCTTTCCTTTCCTTTCTTTTCTTTTCTTTTCTTTTCTTTTTTCTTTTCTCTTCTTTTAGTAATGAGCCATTAAACTTTACTTAAGACTCTTAAAATACATTTTTATCAATCTCAGAGAGGAAGGGAGAGGAAGAGAGGGGTAGAAATGCCAATGATGAGAGACAATCATCGATCGGCCGCCCCCTGCACACCCACACTGGGGATCGGGCCTGCCGCCAGCCTGTGCCCTGACGGCGACTCGAACCCTGACCCACCCCCGAGACGCCGGCCTGGCTGCTCTGGCGTCTTTAACGAAGTGTCCCTTCTCCACCTGGGCTGCCGGTGCTCCTTTCCTCTCGGCACGCGAGAGGACCGTCTCTGACGCTGTGACTTGCCTTTAGCCTAGAGCTGCCTCCCGTTACGGGGACACTGGTACTGGTCAGGAAAGAGACCCAGGAGAAGGCAGCGATTGTTGGGCGGCCGAGCGGCTCAGACCGATGGCCAGGATCGGGAGCGTTCCGTAAACTGGAACCAGTGGCGCCCCGTTTTTCGTGAAGTCGTCATCCCAAAGCAAGCCAAGTGGTTACAATTATCCCAGTTTCCCAATCACTCAAACCTGCAATTGGAAAAAGTAGTCCATTTACCGGCTAGTTATGCATTCAGGTTTTTTTTTTTTTTTTTTTTTTTTTGCAATTTACTCAGTACCTTTGTGTTTTGACTCTGCACGTGATGGTGTTCCCTCACGTCAGCGGGAGGAGAGGGGGTTGGAAATATAATGCCTCTACTCTTTACTCGTACTTTTGGTACTTTTCTAAATCTCCCAGCCAGAAGGCAACGATCAATCAAGGCCTTAGGGGGGTGGGGGGGGGGGGCGGGGAGTGACCTCTGTCTGCTGATTGGCTGAGTGCTGCCGGCTCTAGAAATTGGCAGAGGGACAGAAAAGAGGCAAAACCCACGCGGGGGGAGGGATCGCCGGGGAACCGGGAAGCGGCCTGGCCTTGGCGGGCGGCGTTGGGGGGTTCGGTGCCGCGCACGGCCCTGAGGTGGGGAGGGCTCGCATCCCGTTCAGAGAGGTCCTGGGACCCACACTCCTCGCCTGTGGGCTCAGCGTTGCCATGGAAACACGTTCGCCACGGCCACGGGCCGGTGGTTGGGATCACCCGAAGGTGGCAGGGGTCCCTCCCTGAGGAGGACCTTGAGCCGATTGTGATCACATACATTGAGCGGTTCACCTGAGGAAGAGTGTGCAGCTGTTAAAATCTGTGTTTCCCCCCAACAGCCCCCAAAGGCACGGCGGAGAGCACTTCGAATAGACAGGTGAGTGTGCCTCTGTTTTGACCTCAGTGACACGCTGGTGTGCGTATCGGCCATAAAAACGGAGGTTCTTTAGATTTGGAAAGCAAAGTACCTTCCATGAAAAACACACACACACACACACACACACACACACACACACACACGCCAGAGGAGGCGCCATGCCAGTCCGAAACCAGGTTCTGTCGGAAATCAGCAAGTTCGCCCTCGCTGCGGTGGCTCAGTGGTTAGAGCGTTGGCCTGCGGATTGTAGGGGCCTGGGGTTCGATTCCGTTCGAGGGCACGGGCCCAGGTTGCAGGCCGGATCCCCAGTAGGGGACGTGCAGGAGGCAGCCAATCCATGATTCTCTCTCCTCATGGATGTTTCTCTCTCTCCCTCTTCCTTCCTCTCTAAAATTAATAAAAATATATTAAAACAAAAACCAAAAAAAATAATAACAATAAAGAAATCAGCAGGTTAAGTCAGCGGAAAGAGGGCGGGGTGGCCTGACGAGCCCCATTCGGAGCCGGAGCCTCGCCTCCCAGCCTCTCCCGGGGGAAGAAACCGAGCCACGCTGACAGGCAGAACTTGAGTCACGGAAACAGACGTTGCTCGTTGCATTTCTTCTGAGAGGTAGCAACTAAAAAGGATGAGCAGAAAGTCAGGAAACCAAGGATGCCTTTATCCAGTTGGACGCATCGTTAGATTTGTATGTTGACCCGAGGGAACCTCTGTAGGGTGTTTGACGTGTCGTCCACGTAGACATTAGGAGCAAGTGCTCGTTTCCTCACCCAGCATGTCCCCCCGATGTGTCTGCTCCTTGGAGGGAGGACAGCGGGAGAAGGTAAGTGTCCAGAGGTCCTCATTGTATTAATTAGAGGCCCGGGGCATGAAATTTGTATACCAGGGTGTGGGGGGTCCCTTAGCCCAGCCTGCACCCTCTCAAGGTCCAGGATCTCTAGGGGGATGTCCCCCTGCCAGCTTAGGCCTGTTCCCCCGGGGATCAGACAGACCTAAGCCGGCAGTCAGACATCCCTCATACAGCCCGGCCCACTCGCTTCTTACCGCCCACCTGCTCACGGCTCCTTAGTGCTTCTGCGGAGCCGGGAGAGGATCCCGTCACCACTGCTGCGCTCGCCCGCTGTGAGCCGGCTTCCGGCTGAGCGGCGCTCCCCCAGTGGGAGCGCACTGACCCCCAAGGGGCAGCTCCTGCGTTGAGCGTCTGCCCCTGGTGGTCAGTGCACATCATAGCAACGGGTCGTTCTGCCATTCGGTCCATTTGCATATCAGGGTCTTATTATACAGGACAGCGGTCGGCAAACTCACCCGCCCACAGAGCCAGATATCAACAGCACAACGATTGGAATGTCTTTGGAGAGCCACGTTTTTTAAACCTTAAACGTCTTCCAAGGCCACTTGTTCAACATAGACTCGCCCAGGCCGTGGTATTTTGTGGAAGAGCCACCCTCCAGGGGCCAAAGAGCCGCCTGTGGCTCGCGAGCCGCCGTTTGCCGACCGCTGATACAGGGTCGTCGCAGCCACCAGCACACTGTCTGAAGATGGCTCTCCCTCGTCCTCCCCGTCCTCTGGGGCGCTGACGCTCGGCAGACGGACTGTCTCCTCCCCGAAAGGCAGGCCCTCGTCGCGGCCGAGGGAGGCGAGGGGTCTCACGCCATCTTTCTCGTCTCCTTTCAGCCCAGGACCCGAGGGTGAGCGACGGCGGCCGAGGCGCCCGGACGTGTGGGAGGCTCCCTCACCAAACGCAATTAAAAACCAGAAACAAAACCCATACATTTGCACTTTGTACTTTAAATCCACGTTGTAGAAAGGAGACATTGAGACGGACTGCGCCATCGGCGAAGAGGGCGGGCTGGCTTCGGCGGCTCGCACGTACGATGTACGTGCCCCTCTGACCTTGGACTTCTGCGCGGGGCGGGCTGACCGGTGGGTTCCCACGTGCTCTCCGGGCCCCGTGGTGTCCGCACGGAGGCCAGTGGCTCCAAACAGCGGCTGCAGGGTGGCTCCCCCCCAACACCGCCCCCCACCCCCCCAGCACAGGCCCTCCGCTTCCTCCGGCCGCTGCCCCGAGACCCCCTGTATCGGCAGCCTCGGGGTCCCCGCGGGAGCTCACACTCTGGTCTGTGAGGTGCGCTGTCGGCCGCCGGCCTTGCGTGCAGGTGGCGTGTGCCGGGCTGCGTGTCTCTGGGACCTGGTCTCTCTGTTCCGCTTTCCCGAGGTCTCACTCCCATCCCCTTGGCAACCACAAGAGTGTGATGATGGGGTCTGAGAGACAGTCCCCAGCCACCTCAAGGTTGGCCTCAGGCAGTGAAATCAACCCTGCCTTCCCCCTCCCCCCTGCGCTGGCTCCAGGCAGTGGGCCGGGTCCAAGGTCAGAGAGGAGAGCAGTGAGCCATCTGCCCACCTCTGCCCTCCCACCCGGCCTTGCCCTCCAGGGCCCCCTGGCAGGTGACCGGTCCCCCGAGCAGCTCCTGGCGGACGGTCTCCTGAAAGGAGGCGCCGCCGGGACGGCTGGGCACTGGGGCGGGGGTGGGGGGGTGCCCTCGGCAGGCGGGGGCCCGGGCCCGGGTTCCATTTCCTCCTCCCTCTTTCCCCAAGGCCCAAAGGGCACGAGAACTTGTCAGGTGCCCCATCCTCTGGGGCACTGACGCTTACACGGAGAAGCCGCAGAACCGGCCCCTGTAAAGCTGGGGCCACTGGACCCGGCATGGAGCGGCCACGGCTCTGCAGCCCCCGGAGGTCAGGGGGCCGCCTGTGACCGGCCTGGAGGCTGGCTCGGCTGGACGTGTGGTCGGAAACACACCTCCGTGCGCCTCACCCGTCAGCTCGTGGCGGACACCGGCCCCTGGGATAGGCGTAGAGATGGCGGCTTCTTGTCTGCCCTGCAGAGTGATGGCCGAACCTGGAGCCACGGAGCCGTCAGCGTCGCGAAGGACACGGTTCTGCTCCTAAACCTATCGGATAATCTCTTCTCTTTCCGAACTTTGAATTTAACCCTTTTTCTTCGGTTGAAATAAAATATGAGATCGAGCCTGTTCCCCTGTTCTGTTCTTTCCGGCTAACTGCACAGGGGGCACCGGCCGGACACAGTGTCCCCTGGGGAGGCACGGAGGATGCTGGCTCTGCCCCAGGGGGTGAGACGGAGGGCGACTGTGGAACCTTTCCTGGTGTGGTTCCCTGTGGACGGGGCGCACTGGGGCGAAGGCGCTCGGGTCCGTGTGTGTGTGTGTGTGTGTGTGTGTGTGTGTCCGTGTGTGTCTCTGTGTGTCTGTCCGTGTGTGTGTCTCTTTGTGTATGTCCGTGTGTGTCTCTGTGTGTGTCCGTGTGTGTGTGTGTCCGTGTGTGTGTGTGTCCGTGTGTGTGTGTCCATGTGTGTCCATGTGTGTCTGTGTGTGTGTGTCCGTGTGTGTGTCTGTGTGTGTGTCTGTGTATGTGTCCGTGTGTGTGTCTGTGTGTCTCTGTGTGTGTCTGTGTGTGTGCCTGTGTGTGTGTCCATGTGTGTGTCTGTGTATGTGTCCGTGTGTGTTCATGTGTGTGTGTCCGTGTGTGTGTTTGTGTGTATATGTGTGTGTCCATGTGTGTATCTGTGTCCGTGTGTGTGTGTTCGTGTGTGTGTGTCCATGTGTGACTGTGTATGTGATGGGGATGATGGTGTGTGTCTGTGTGTGTGACTCGCCCTAGCGTGTGAAACAGTTCCGGCTCCGTGAGTGCCAGCCCCGCCTGTGACACCCGGGCTGCCCGCTCCTGCCGGACCACAGAGCAAACCGAAGAGGCTCTTATTCTGACAGAAGCGGGTGCTGTTCCCTGCGTCACACACTCCAGGCCTCATGCCTGCCCCTTCCCTGCTCCGGCCAGGGCCCCATCCTGGTCAGACCCCATCCGGGTCCACCTGGGCCGTCCCTGTGGTTCTTGTCTCCTTCCTGTCCCCAGGGTATCGAGCTGTGACGGACACCACCCGGCCTAAGCATGCAGTGCACAGCGCGGTGCCATCTGCTGCTGCAGGACGGCTCCCAGGAGCTGCTGCAGGATGGCTCCCAGGAGCTCAGGCGCCTCCATCCTCCAGGGATGAAGAGCAGCTGGTTCCTGGGCTGAGGACGCCCAGTTCCCTTTCTGTGGTGCCACGTGCCGTGTCAGTGGCCGCCACGCTGTGCCTCACGTGATGCCACTGGAGCCAGCCTCCCTCAGGCCCTCGCGCTGTGCTGCTCCCGGGAGCGGGGTCTCCCTGAAGCCCATCTCGGCGTGCCATGTGCAGTAGGATGATCCCGGAAGCCGAGTTAGGGGAAGGCAGCTCTCAGGGCAGCCTCGGGGAGGTGGGAGGTGGGGCTGGGGCTGGGACCGGGTGCGGAACAGACGGGAGGAGAAAACGTGGCCACGTCCAGGCAGCCCACGGGAGGAGCGGGCGGCGGGGTCTGGGCGGGCGGGCGGGGAGCCAGCGCGCAGGGCTGCGCAGATGGTTCTCATTGCCAGGCATTAAGATTCAAATCGAAAGCAGAACAGTCTTTCCCTCAGCTTCCCAGCCCAGCTGGCTTCAGTGACAGGCCTCCCTCCCCAGTCCTCCCTCGCCCACCGTCTCCTGCTTAAAAGGCAGCCTGCATCCTTGTCAGAAACCCCCACGTCGGACATTATTTACAAGTGCCCGGCCAACTCATAAATCATGCCAGGATCCCAGCCCGGCCTCTGTGAAGCGGTCCAGGTGACGGGAGGCAGCATGTTTGCAATCAGTGAAGGAAGGACTGACACAATCACAGACTGCCAAGTGCCTGCAGACTGTGCCACGCAAAGCTGCTCCAGAGAGGAAGCAAGGATGTGGGCAGCGTTACATACAGCTGAGATGGCAGTGGCGTTGGTGACGGAAATGGTGATGACGATGATGAAGGGGAAGGTGATGGTGACAGTGTTGGTCATAGTGATGATGGTGGTGATGGTGATGGTGATGATGGTGAGGATAACAATGACGGCGGGGATGGTGATGATCATGGTGGTGGTGATGGGGATGATGGTGAGGATGATGGTGAGGATAATTGGTGATGATGGTGATGGTGATGATGATGTAATGATGGTGGTGGTGGCAATGGTGATGGGGACAGTGATGATCATTGTAGTGATGATGGTGATGGTGGTGATGATGGTGTTGGTGATGGTGATGATGATGGTGATAGTGGTGAAGGTGATGAAGATGATGATGATGGTGGTGGTGAAGGTGGTGGTGGTGATAACGATGATGATGGTGGTGAAGAATATGATGGTGATGATGGTGATGATGATGGTGGTGGTGGTGATGATGGTGATGGTGTTGATGATAATGATAGTGATAGTGTTGAAGATGATGATGCTGGTGATGGTGATGATATTGGTGATGATGGTGATGATATGAGGAAATAATTGGTGATGCTGATGATGATGGTGATGATGGTGATGGTAGTGATGGTGATGGGGAGAGTGATGATCATTATAGTAATGATGGAGATGGTGATGATGGTGGTGATGGTTATGATGATGGTGGTGGTGGTGATGGTGATGATGGTGATGGTGGTGGTCATGGTGATGATGGTGATGATGGTGGTGATGATGGTGATGACAATAGTAAGGTTAACAATTGGTGATGGTGATGATGGTGATGACTACATATTTTTTCCCTAGCAACACATACTCTACATAGATCAAAATTTGTAAAACCTTCTCACGGGTTTTTCCCGTTAGTTACATTTAGTTAACAGAAGTCATTTCCTTTTGCCTTTCCATTTGCATACTCTTACCGTGACACAGATAGGCACTTAATACATTCGAAGCGGACACGCTCTCTTTCACGTTCTTCGGCCCTTCATGCCCGAACGGGATGAAGAAGCACATGTGTTTGGCAGAGCCACGTTTCTGGAGCTATTTTTGGTATTTCTTCATTCTGAAGAGTGGGATTTGCCATCTTTTACTTAGTGCTGTGAACAAGCCTCCTGAACTCCATGGCTTCCAGCTACTCTTGCTTGTTCTCAAGAGTGCCTGTGTGCTGATGTGGTTGATCAGTCTGGTCTGGGCTTGGCTGGGCACAGGTCTGCTTCTGTCCCCGTCCTCTCAGATGAATGGGTCATCTGAGTATGGTCTCTGCAGGGGCTGTGCCTGAGCACAGGTGACACGCCCAATAGCACAAGCACATCTCAAGCCTCCGCGTGTGACCATGCGTGACCTGTGTGGTCAGAGCTCGTCTCCTGGTCCAGAGCCAGTTGTGGGCAGGAAGTGCGTGCACCCACCAGGAGGCCCTGGCAGCTGTTGGGTGCAGAGTGCTGCCCACTGAATCCTTCCTCAAACTGCAGCTCAGCACATGCATGCATCCCAAGTGTCTTTGCTGCAGAGCCATGTGTAGAGTGTGGCTGAAGACAGAAAAGGGGATGCATGTGCGTGCCGTCTCAGACACAGAGGCAACTGGACATGCTTCCTGCATATGCACTTCAATTCCTCAGGTCCCTGGAGCAGCGCCCGTGGCTTAAACACACCTCATCCCCAAAGCCGGAGATAAAGTCTGGGCGAGGCACGGACGCTGTGTTGGGTGGGTGGAGATCCCGTGAGGCGAGGAGCAGCTAAGTGATCATGGGGTTCATTATAAGAGCATGTCCTCCACGTTCTCTCTTCCTCTCCAGGTTGAGTTGTAAATATGTTTGACTCTCCCAAATACGTTGGCCTGGAAAATACGTCTACCACGTGGAAATATTGAAAAATAAATTGTATCTTGTCATTAATTACCAGGATCGAGACAGGCTCCGGAGAAAGGACAACAATGGTAACGAAGGTGCTGGGAATGCTGGGAGGAGGGCAGCGGGATGTGAATGCTGGCTTGCCCTCCGAGGCGCCGCTCCGAGCCCAGGTCGTTCTCGGGGGCCACAGCGCCGACCGGGGGCAGCTTGATTCTGACCCCAGGGATGGCCCTCATGTGTCAGTCATGTGGATGGTTCTTTCAGGCAAATTTTGAGCAATTCCACCTCTTCGTGCTTGTCCCCATTGCTGCTGCGCTGCGGTGGGGCCGGTTCATGCTGTGGACACCCTTGCTTGTAACTTTGACACGGGTGCATCATTTCCTTTTTTAGGTTTGAGGCCGTGTACCAAGTATCTACTTATAGACAACACACATAGATCATCCTATCTAATAAAAGAGTAATTTGCAGATTGACCATCACTCCAACACACAAGAGGGCTGCCCCCATGTGGTCAAAGATCCTGCCCTCATGTGGACGCAAGATGGCCACCACAAGATGGCCAGCAGGGGAGGGCCGTTGGGAGGAACTAGGCCCTGCAAGGGAGAGCAGTTGTGGGCGATCAGGCCAGCAGGAGAGGGCTGTTGGGAGGGACCAGGCCAGCAGAGGAGGGAAGTTGGGGGCAAACAGGCTGGCAGGGAGCAGTTAGACATCAATCAGGCTGGCAGGGGAGTGGTTAGGGGGTAATCAGGCTGGCAGGCAGAAGCAGTTAGGGGCAATCAGGAGGCAGGCAGGCGAGCAGTTTGGAGCCAGCAGTCCTGGATTGTGAGAAGGATGTCTGGCTGCCCTTTTAGACCCAATCTCGTTAGGGATCAGGTCTAAAAGGACAGTCGGACATCCTTCGAGGGGCCCCAGATTGGAGATGGTGCAGGCTGGGCTGAGGGACATCCCTCACCCCCACCCCAGTGCACGAATTTTGTGCACCGGGCCTCTAGTATTATATATATGTATACACACACATATATGCATACATATATATGTTTGATTGATTTCAGAGAGGAAGGGAGAAGGAGAGAGAGATGGAGATATCAATGATGAGAGAATCATGGATCGGCTGCATGCCCCACGGTGGGGATCGAGCCCACAACCAGGGCCTGTGCCCTGACCGGGAATCAAACCCTGACCTCCTGGTTCACAGGGTAATGCTGAACCCAACCACTTAGCCATGCCGGCTGGGCCAGATTGTATTTTTAATAAACATCGGTTATGTCATTAAGTTAAATCACGTTGGCTACCGTTTCCAACGGCTCAGATCCCCAGAGAAGCGTCTGTGTTCCACAGTCCCCGTCAAGTGGAGACCTTTCTGTGGTTAAATCGGCGTGTTTCCCTCTCACGGGTTTTTCCCGTTAGTTACATTTAGTTAACAGAAGTCCTTTCCTTTTGCCTTTTCCATTTGCATACTCCTACCGTGACACAGATAGGCACTTAATACATCCAAAGCGGACACGCTCCGTTTCACGTTCTCCGGCCTTTCATGCCCGAACGGGATGTAGGAGCACACGTGTTTGGCAGAGCCGCGTTGGTGGAGCGTGGGGTGCGGCGGCCGCGCCCCGTCTTGTGATGAAATGCACGTTGGCGATGAAAGGGAAGTTCCTGTAAATAAACTCGGGAGGGAGGACGCTTGAACAAACCCAGCTGGTTGCCTCGAGGGCGCTGGCAGGCCCCCCGCGCGCGTTCACGAGCTCTGGCCCGCAGCCACGGGGCTCTGACTTGATTCTAAACGGGATGCTCTTTCCGTCAGCACCGGCGCGCTCAATCTGAGGGTGGTCTCCTCTGACACAGGCTCCCCTGCCAAGAGCAGGCGTGTTGCTCCCGGGACCACGCGTGGACGCCGCGGTCGGACACGGGAAGCCCCCAGGCTGTCGTGTGTGTGCATCGGTTTCAGGGACCACCACAGGCGTCCTTGGCGTTGCACCCGCGGGTGAGAGGGTTCAGTGCCTATTTTACAGTCACCCGCGGGGCCTCAGAAGGCGAGCATTCCACTCGGACCCCGGGCGGAGAGGCCCTCTCAAAGCCCCATTGATGCCAGGCCCTGGGGAACTGAAATAGACCCGGGTAAGTGCTGTGTAAACACGGCTGCTCGGCCCAGCTGTGCCGGCATGCCCTGTTTCACCGGAACAGCCCCCCCCCCCCCACTCCCCTCCGCCTCCCTCCCGCCAGGTGTGCCTGCTCCAGCCGCTCGCTCCTGCAGAAGAATTTTAATTGTCACTTGGAAACGAAACGGCATCTGAAACGTCAAACCTTAGTACTGCACAGACGTCGGCTACTTCTTTGAGACCGTCTTGACAGAAACTTCTGGTCGACCTCCCGATGCATCGTCTCCTGCCAGCCCCATGGCTGCTGTGGGAAAGGACCGGCGGGCGTGTCCCGGGTGGCATTGCCCTTGAGGCTCGGCTGGGGAGGGACACCCAGATGTCTCCGGGAGGTGCCCCGGCTGTGTGACTGCGAATGTGTTTCCTGCTGCTACGTCTGGGGGGCCTAGAAGTTTAAGGGCAACTGGAGAGGAAGGCTTTTGCGAAGCTCCCGCTCCTGTGCTGGCCCCTCATCTTGCATTTGGGCAGAGAACACGCCCTGCTGGCATGCCAGTGCCTTTGTCCGGCCCAAGCTCCCTCTTCCAGGAAAACAGCTTCAAACTCGGTGCGAAGGGAATCTGACCCCGCCCACCTGTGGGGCTGCAGCCAGGAGGGGCCGGAGGGTATCTGGCCTCGCTGCTGCTCATGCAAACTCTGTCCAAGGCTTTAAAAAATGTTTTCATTGATTTTTAGAGAAAGAGAGAGAGGTGTTTATAAACATCAATGAGAGAGAAACATCATCTATCGGCTGCCTCCTGCACGCCCCCTACTGGGGATCGAGTCTGCAGCCCAGGCATGTGCCCTGACTGGGAATGGAACCGTGACCTCTGGGTTCCTGGGTTCCGTCCCAGTCTTAACACGAAAGCTGGGACACCTCCCCCTTCCTCCAGCCTCCTGGTTCTTACCGGCCGCCCCCGGGACACACGAGTCCAAGGACGTAATCCTCAGCCATTTGCAGACAATAACAATGGGTCGGGTATAAGAAGTCATTTCAAACCTCCTGCGTTCAGACTTGACATCTGGAGGGTTCTGGGCTAATTCTCTTTGCAAACGTAAGATCCTGCCTTTGAGAAAACAGTGAAACGGTTCAAAAGGCATTTGGGCATCGGATAAGAATTACAAAGTGATGCTCAGATGCGTTCCCGTAAGAACAGAGGAATTGGAAACATATGAGTGCCGGTTTCCTTTAAAACCCGCTGCGTTTAAAGATTAAGGGGCCGAGAGATTCTGATTAACCAAATGTGTTCAGGGACTTACGAAATCCGAAGCACTTAGATCACAGCGGAGGAGACATTTAGGGAGAAAAAAAATGGCTGCGACGTTGACTCAGTCCATCCGGCCGGCGAACAGCGGCGTGGGGAGCTCGGAGCGTGACTCGTGGCCGGCGATTCCTAACTCAGGCCGTGCGAGCCGTGAGGGTTTCATGTGCCGACACGCCTGTCCCCTCTGCACCGCTTTCCGCGTTCCCGTGAGAAGCCTCATGGGGTCTGCAGAATACATAGTTAGAAGAAAAGGAGCGAGCAACAGGGTCATTCATAGTCTGTTGGCACCCCTTCCCCAGATGCGGCCTTGGGGGCTGTTAGCAATAACTTTTATGGTTCAGACCCTTTAAAAAGGCCTGCCTGCACTTGGGGTGGCGCAGCCGTAGGTGTTAGGTCTCCATGCCGTGCCCCCATGACCGTCCTTGCCTGCTTATTTCCAACGTAACCGCCTCCACGGTCATTTGCAACTGGTTGTGGAAGTCGCCCCATAACAATTAATGCTGGTTATGTCGCGCATTCGTCTTCAGCCTCCGTGTCTCCCAAGAGACTTTTAGGAGGCATTTTCTTCCCTATTTTGCTTTTCTTCCTTTCTCAAGACTCCTGTGCCCTCGCAGTTTTATAGAGCAGCTTGGAAAACAGGTTGAAAGTCACGAAAAGTGGGAGCCGTGGATGGGCTGAGTGCTGGCCGCCTCCTGTTAGCTAAGCCCCTCGCAGATTTCACGGTGTTTGTCTTCATGCCGCAGGTCTGCCCGTTGGAAAAAGACACAGATCTCCAAGCTCCCCTCTTTCTGGGGTGAATCTGTGTCCAGGTGGCTGATGTATGGGAGTCAGGGTGGGCGTGTGCCCTAGGGGGACACACTGAACCCGCACACCCTGTAGGAACTGACCCGTAGGGGACAAAAACTCTCAATGGCCCCATTGTCTGGGACGGCCCCGTGGCAGGTGAGCCCGGGAGCCCAGGGCTAACTCTTGGCCCCCTGGGCTGCCAGGGATCTGCCTTCTCTCTAGATAGCGTTTCTCGGAGCCCAGGTGCCCCCTGGAATGTGCCCTCCTGGCTCGGGGGCCACAGGCGGCCGAGCTCTTATCTCAGAGCGGCCGGCTGTGCTCCGAATTCCATCCCACCCCCCACTCAGCTTTATTCCCTCCCACATCCTCCTGCCCCTCGCCCCACTCTGTCTGTGAAAAGGATAAAGAAATGGGGTTTAACATAGAATGAAAATGAGCTTCATGACAGGGACTTTAAAAGCTACTGTAGGGACTCCATTTGTTAATATGACATTTCATAAATAGTTACATTTTTTTTTTTTTGGTAAAATTCTTTATCATTCTCGAGATGTTTTTATTTCAAAGGCCGGCAAAAAATAATTTCTTAAAATATTTTTCTTCTTGCCGAAACCGCTTTGGCTCCGTGGATAGAGCGTCGGCCTGCGGACTGGAGGGTCCCGGGTTCGATTCCGGTCAAGGGCATGTACCTTGGTTGCAGGCACATCCTCAGTAGGGGGTGTGCAGGAGGCAGCTCATCGATGTTTCTCTCTCATCGATGCTCCTGGCTTTTTATCCCTTTCCCTTCCTCTCTGTGGAAAATCAAATAAATATATTAAATAAATGTTTTTCTCCTCTACGTGTTTTCATTAAGCTCCGTGGTTACCCCCAGGCTGTATTCAGAGGCTGCCTCACACGGAGGCTCCTCGGACAGCCCCCTCTGATCAGGAGACGGCTCCCTGGCCCACCAGGGCTGACAGCTCGGGACCGCATTCCAGAATCACAGCCACATCTGCAGTCGGCCTTTCGTTCGCCAGGAGTCGCCACACTTCTCACCCTGGGAGGGATAAGCGACATCTGTGCCCCAACCAGGTGGCCCTTCTCTGCCAGGGCTCGGAGCCCCAACCAGCCGGGCAGGGGACATGGGTCAGACACCGGAGTAGACTCCATGGACTGGTGACTGGGACTGTGGGGCCCGCAGGGAGGAGAGGTTAATCCTTAGCGCGTCCCCCACGCTCACCCACAGGTAACCAGGCAGGCTCCCCGCTCCTGGTCTGAGCTTCCCCCGCCGCACTGACCTGAGGAACCAGAGGGGTGAATCCCGCTTACCCCGGGCACCCGGATAACTGACTGATACTAAGAAACAAAAGCAAATTCTCATAGAAGTCTGTTTCTGTTCTACTCAGAGACGGAAGGAGACTTGACTTTGGGGGGTGAACATGCAACACAATATACAGGTGCTACATCATAGAATGGTACACTTGAAACCTGTATAATGTTACTAGCCATGTCACCCCAATAAATTCAATTAAAAATCAAAACAATAACAGAGTATTCCCAAATGCCATATCTCAGAAAAAGGACAGAAAAGACTCAGCTGAGGGCCAGTGCAGGCTCTGTGTTCGTCACCTCCTCACTAGTATTATTATTTTTTATTTATTTTAAAAACTAGAGGCCCAGTGCACAAAATTCGTGCAGGGTTGGGGTGAGTCCTTCAGCCCAGCCTGCACCCTCTCGCAGTCTGGGAGCCCTCAGGGGATGTTCAGCTGATGGCTTAGTCAGATATCCTTAGCGCTGCAGCGAACCTGGCTTCTGGCTGAGCAGCGCTCTCCCTGTGGGTGCGCACTGATCACAGGGAGCAGCTCCTGCATTGAGTGTCTGCCTCCTGGTGGCCTGTGCGCATCGTAGCAGCCGGTAGTTCCACCCTTAGGTTGATTTGCACATTAGTCTTCTATTATATGGGATATTTTTATTGAGTTTTAGAGCGAGAGGAAGGGAGAGGGAGAGATGGAGAAATATCCATGTAAGTGGAACATGGATCAGCTGCCCTCTGCACACTCCCCACTGGAGATGGAGCCTTTCGGTGCACGGAGCGATGCCCAGGCCAGGGCAACACCTCCCACTTGTGATACCGAACAGAGGTGCTGACAGCCTCCATAGATGCCATTCTCTGCGGCCATCAGTGGGGATGCACAGGTAGGCACCGGTTTAGGCAGCAACTTGGGATTCTTGGCTTTATTAACATGTCAAGATTCCCCCTGAATTTGGGTGCACCTTTCACTGGCTCTGGTGCCCTGACCTGGGAAGCCCTGGGTGCCCTGACCCGAGGCCTTGTGGGACCGAGGTGACGCAAGCGGTTCTGAGCAGAGTGGTGGCCACGGGCAGCCAAGCTGTGTTGAATGAATGCATCATTTTGTTCACTGGGGAGAGGAGCTCCTGAGGACACGGCCTTGCAGAGTCCCTTGCTTTCCCCGGGGCCGCAGCGAGAACAGTGCGGCCTCTCAGCCGTGGCAAATGAGAACCACATGCTGACCGGCCGCACTGCGGCGGTCCCTGTGCCCTCACCTGGCTGCCTGCTCCGGCCGGGACAGTGGCCCTCAGAGGCCACTGTGGCCACAGGGGCGCAGTCAGGTGCGGGGGTAGAGGCCGCGGGGACCCACCCTGAGCAAGCAAGATACTTGGCTTGTTCTTTTTCATTGCTATTTTGGAAAATTTCAGACAGTATTTTTAAAATTCACATGAAGTATGAAATGAAAATTCCATTTATTTGCAGTTTTTCGTGGTAACTAATTCTAACCTCCGATGAGGTAAAACAAATATTTCATAAAATGGTGACTGGAAGAGGTTGCCCCACCTAACTTGGTCCCTCTCTCCTTGGATCTGAAGATGTGTGAAGACGAAGATGCAAATGGGCAGAGACCTGAGATGCTGGGGGGCATTGGGGGGACTGACGTGTCACGTGCTGCACCAAGGGCTGCTGTGGGCCAGGGATCAGGAGGTCAGGGGACAGGAGGTCAGGAGACAGGAGGTCAGGGGACAGGAGGTCAGGAGGCAGGAACACCATCCTCCATATGCAGAAAATGGGGCCCGAGGCCCGAATGGCTGAGAGGGGGACGTGGGCAGGAAGGAAAGAACACATTTCCTTGTTTTTTGTGGAACCTGGAGGCTAAAGTATAGCCAATAATAATTCTCTTTTTTTTAAAACGTACTTTTATTGATTTCAGAGGGAGTGAGAGGGAGGCAGAACATCATCAATGAGAAAGAGTTGGTTGGCTGCCTCCTGCATGCCCTGAACCGCAACCTCCTGGTTCAAAAGTCAAAGCGCAACCACTGGAGGCCCCCAGGCCTGGCTCCCTGGGCTCTCCATGAGGATTCTGGGAGAGGCGGTCCGCACCCCAGACCAGCTGTTCCGGCAACTCCGTGGCATGCGGTGCCTTCCAGTTCTCGCGTGCCTACCAGTTCTTGCGTGTCTTGCCTTTCTCCTGGTGCCCAAGTTCTCGCAGTGGTACCTCAGGTTCTCGCGGGACGCTACTGGGGGCAGAGTGATTGGCTGGGAAATCCCGCCAACTCCCGGAATGTGCTCCGGGGACATCACCTGACCGGCATTCCCTCGGTCCCGAGCGCCCCGGGGGTGGAAGCAGCCTTGCCTGCCGAGGGGCGGCCATGGTTCTGCGTGGAAGTGGTCAGTGCCGGTCCGCGTTCCAAGCGCAGGCCGCGCCGGGACCGACCTGGCCAGGACCGGGCCTGGGGGCCGCCCCCCACCGGCTGCCCTGCATGTCCGGGTCACCCATGGCCCCTGGCAGAGCTGCGGGGACGGCGGGTGCTGGGCCTGCCTGCCCTGCGGGTAGTTCTGTCTCCCCCGCACCTGCATCTGTGACCTCCCTCCCAGCCAGAACCTGAGTGACCGCACACGCCGGGAGGTGAGTCCGTCTGAGGGTTCGAGGGCCTTTGGGGCGCGGCGGGGGGTCAGAGGAGCCTCAGGAGCTGCGGTCACTCACGTGGGAAGCTGCCGTTTCCTGTCGCCATGTGAAGGGATGTCACGAAGGCCTCGTTAGATGTCTGCGCCGTTCGCATTCGCTTCCTTGCGTTTGCACGGGGACGTGATGCGTCCAGAGGGCATTCTGTGTGGCCACGGGAGAGGCCGGCCTACAGACTGGAGGGGAGACAGGGTATGGACGCGTGTGCCATCGGTGCCGCCACAGGGGTTCACTTCCCCTGGAGGAGTTAGGGGTGTGCAGCCACTGTGGCTTCCAGAACCTTCCAGGCTCCTGCAGTGCCCCAGCCGGTGAGGTGGAGGCGGTGTGAGCGTTGGCATGGAAACCAGGGATTCCTGGGGTCCCGGGGACTCTCCAGCCGGGCTCGGGTCCAAGGGCACCTTCCGCGCCTGGAACTGAGGTGGAGGCTGCCGGGTTGACCTCTCACCCCCCCCCCCCCCCCGCCCCCCAGGCCAAGGCCGGGCGGGAGTCTGGGGACCATGGCGGGAGGGGAGGAGGAGAGAGGCAGACATGAGGCTTTGCCTGCAGGTGGCTGGTGTTTCTCCTCCTCCCTGGACGGGACCCCACGGTGGCCCCAGGAAGATGAGTTAGCGGGAAGAAAAGCAGCTGCAGGAAGGCGTTCAGACACTGTCCTGACCGGACGTTGGTTTCTTCTGTGAGAAATAAGGCGAGCCCCCAAGTCAGGGGTTCTGATAGAATACAAACACTCGGGAGCCAGACAGCAGGCAAACGTATTTACCTACAGAGAAGGGTGCACACACGTGACCTGGAAGCCTGTGCTGGGCTTTATAATCCCTGAGCCAGCTGACTGTCCTTTGCTCTTGATTGGAGCTCAGGCACACAGTCTTTCCCAATTGGCTAATTCAAAGGGAGGGGTTGGCCTTTGCAATTTCAAGATGGCGGCCCCCAGGAGAGCTGCAAGCCCTGTGGCCAAAGTGGTGGCTGCCAAGTCACACGGTCCAACATGGCGGCTGTCTGAACTGTGCTTTGACAGAAAAGATGGCTTGTTGATTGGCACCCTGAAGTCACGGTTAGGCTCAGAAGGGCCTGGCAGGAAGCCAGTGGGCTCACAGGCCCCTCCTCTTTCCCAGCCAGAATTCTTTTCTCCAGGAAACTTACATTAACTGTCTTTGTGGCTTCTCTCTCTATCGCAAGCTCGGGGGAGGGCACGTTTCTGTCCTGTTTAAAATGATTATGGTGGCCTGACGATTTCAGCAAAATCAAGGGAGGAATTTAGCAAAAAGCGTTCTACGCTCTGCACTTTTCTGGGACGTTTCTTTTTGTCTGTCAACCCTGTGTCTCGGCAGCAAAGCGCTGGGAGGGTCTGGGTGGTCAGGAGGAAGACGTGAGAACTGGGACAGGGTTCTCGCCGGTCGGTTGTGGAATGTTAGGAATACTGGAGTGATTTGGCCACAGGACACTCACAAGCAAATTTCTACCTCCAGTGGAAACCGCGTTCATTCGTTACAACAGAGCCTGCCTCGGAGGCTGCTGCGAAGACTCAGTTGTCAATAAGTGGAATTGAAAATTTAATATTAAAACTTCAGTAAAGATGAAGTAGTTTCAACCCAGAATCGTGCCTGGCACAGTGAGCAGGTGCTCGTCACTGTAAGTTATTATGGTTGTGGTTATTAGAGAACTGACTCATAAAAGTTAGTCTACAGTGCAGTATGCTTTTTAATTTTTCATGTGCTGACGCCTAACATGTTAACACACTCCCGGTGGCACATTTAGGGAGAACACTTACCCCACCCGTTGTTTGCATCCATTCTGCTCTGCCAACCAGAGCCGCCTCTGTGCTCCCCTGTGGGGGCCTTTTTGTTTCCTGTCGCAGGCTGCCGTGAAATCGCATGTGTGACAGGATGTTCCCGTTTCGGGAAGAAGCCAAGTGGTCAGAGCCGGGCAGACAGGAGGCTCTGAAAACGGAGTTTATAACAAAGGCGGGGGGGGGGGGGGTGGGTACCTGTTTTTGGACCAGTGCTTTCACAGTCCGGATGTGACATGACCATGTGTCTTGTTCCTTGTTCTTTCTTTTTGACATTTGTTAGGACGGTGGACATTTTTGTTTGTGCCATAAATACATATAATGGCTATTTCAAGAAAACAAAATGCAGTCAGTTCAGCATGAGGAAGTAGATGAAGGCTCCACAGAGCACAGGTGAAATCTTATGATAACGCAAAGTTGGGGAAGAAAGGTTAGAGTGACGGAGAGATGTGTGTGAGGAGCAGGCAGATGAGTCACTGTCATTGCTGGCAGCGTGGCTGCATTTCTGGTGGGGACATGCAGGTGTCAGGACAAGGGAAAAAAGATGCTATTGGCAGAATGCTTGTGTCCCCCAAGTTTCTGTCTTAAATCCTACCCTCCAAAGTGATGGTATGAGGAGGTGAGGTATTGGGAGGTAATTAGGGCATGAGGGTGGAGCCCAGAGAGCTCCCTGCCCCTTCTGCCAGGTGAGAACACAGTGAAGAGACGGCCACTAGAAGCAGGAAGTGGGGTCTCATCACACCTGAGTCTGTGGGTCCCTTGACCTTGGATTAGCAGCCTCCAAGCTGGGAGATAAAGGTCTGCTGTTAGGAGCCCCCAGGCTGTGGTGTTCGGTGCAGGAGCCTCAGCTAAAACCAAAAGCTCAGTGAGGGGCTAGACAGGAGAGTGGTCAACTATTGGGATCACGTTTTCATGGAAAACAGAGAAGCAGAGACATTTAAGGAGGAGACAGGTGACCCAGGGGACAGATGCAGGACGGGGACCATTTGGGGCTGAGCAGTGGCTGTGCGTGCCTGTGCATGGCCTGTGACCTGTGATGGTTTTCCCATCTGTGAACACGGACCCGTCACCTCGCCCTGTTGTTGGAAGGATAGCAAGAGCTCACAAGGTCTGGTCTGTCACATATTCTCAATAAACAGCAGCCACTATTCCAGAAAGACCGGCCAGTGTTGGATGCCTCACAGATGCTCGAGGTGACAGCTGAGAAATATGATGAGTATTTTTTCATTGGAGGCTGACCACTGATACTCTTAAGAGAAGAGTGTTACCAGGTGGGGATGGGGCAGCTGAGGCTGCCTTCTCAGCCCCGTTCCGGGCGTGGACGCCGAGAAAAAGGTGCCTCCCAGGAAGGGTTCCTGGTGGTTTAACTGGGCTGATATTAAAAACAAACAGAATCAGAGCCAAGGGCAGCAGAGCAGCTCCCTGGGCCACGCCCCTCCTTGCGTCAGCAGAAGAATCTCGTCCTCATTACGGCAGCAGGTGAACATCTAACGTGTTAGGTCGCTACCGTGTGTCTAAACCCACCCTCCTCGCCGGCAGTCGAGGTGAAGGCAGAGCAAGCTTTCTCGGAGTCGGCGGGCTCACACACGGTTGTTGCCACGTTCTTGGCAGCCTTGAGCTGGGTCTGAGGCCGAGTGCACAGATGCCTGCTGGCTGACGTTTGGAGATTCTCACCCAAGATTCTCACCCATTTCCTCGCAGAGACAGCACAGGTTCTCGTAAGGCAGTGGTCTGCAAACTGCGGCTCACGAGCCTCATGTGGCTCTTTTGACCCCTTGATATTCTAACACCACTTCTTCAAAATATACTCGCCCAGGTTAGAAACGGACTTCTGCCTCTGGGCCACGAAGTTTCACTCTCACTGTACGTACGTGCCCACGCGTGGTATTTTGTGGAAGAGCCACACTGAAGGGGACAAAGAGCCATATGTGGTTTGAGAGCTGCAGTTTGCCGACTGCTGTCCTAAGAAAAGGCGACCTTTTAATGAAGCTGCTGCATTGGACAGGGTCCTCCGAGGATGTTGGAAATGGGCTGAGTGCTTTGTCTTGCTGGCTCCATGGCATGGGGGTCAGGCCAGAGCCCACCCCCTTCTGAGGGAGCCGGGCTAGCAGAGTGTCCCCTAGCAGAGTGTCAGGGGCCCAGGGGACAGCTGTAGAGGCCACGCCAGCCCCTCCGTGGGGGCTGGAGATGCTGCTTGCTGGCTTCATTTAGGAAACCATCGTTTTCTGTCGTCGCCAGCACAGCAGCACCCCGCAGCGGCCCCCTTTCCAGAAGGCGCTGCCGCACAGCCGTGTCCTCGTGGTCCCGGTGGTGCCGCTGGGTGACCCCTCACTTCACATGGTGTGGTCTCCAAACCCTTCATTTGTTCTCCACTTCGGCATTTGTCTCAATTTGCATGGTTTTGACTGAAATCATATGGCAATATTGAAGCCTTGGACAAAATCAGCAAATTTCATCTGACATTATTGCATATAGGTTCATGAGGTTTTGTGGTTTCTTCATCAAACGTGTAGTTAAACATTACAAAATGAAACCATAAAAACCTCGTCTAGGAAAAATCCACGTCTCTCCCGAGGCGCCAAATGGGCTGAGCGCCTCAGCGGTGGGGCTGGGGGAGGTCAGCCTGAGACTCGGTAAGCCCACTTGGCCGAGACACGAAGGCCAGCCATTAAACTGTTTTTAATAATGTTCAGTTTTGAAGTAAAAATAAACTAAAAAGAGGGCAGGTCCAAGAAAAGCAGTGTCCGAGTGTTCTGGCCACTACGCAGATCAGGCGTCGAATTGAAGCTTTGACCAGCGTCCACAGGTCAACTCGGCGTTGGAGGAACGTCACCCTGTCCTCCCAGGTGGGGCGGTGGGGACACACGTCTGCACACCCGGCCCCTTCGCAGCTCGGCCACTGTGGCTGCTGTCCCTGTCACTCACATCCCCGCAGCCTCGCTCTGCTCCTGGAACATTTAAAATGGAAACATCCGTGGTTCGAGGCGGCCGAGTCCTGTTTCCTCTGACTGCCCTGCACTCTGCCCGCCCCGCTGCCGGAGCTCACCCTGTCCCTGTGGAGCCTCAGAGCCTCGCCGTGTGTGCTGAGTGGGCCCGATTTTTGTGGCAGTCAGAAATAACCTGTATTTATTCTGAAATAATGTTTCCCGCCATTAGTTCTATATAAATACAGTTTCTATTTACCGTGGAGGTTAAGAAAATACAGGAGAGTATACGGGAGAAATTTAAATAACTTACATTTCTGCCACCCAGAGAGAACTATTGCTAACTTTTATGCATAAATTTGTATAATTGAGATTATTCTGTATATATATTTTCAGGCTCCTGTTTTTTTTAGTCACATTCAGAATAATTTGGTCCAACCTTCGGGGACCCCACAGTAGAGCGGCCCTGTCTGCTTGCCGGGTTAGAGAATAATTCCTCGTTCCTAATGCTGTAAATGCTGAGGTCGTTACACCTTTGTTTAAGTTGATGACTATGTTTGAGCCCTGGAAGTTTTATGGGGTCAAAGGCCACACATGTTAGGTTTTGCATAAAAGTGTGGGCTCATGATGACATCCTGCACAGAATGCTGCTGAATTAATGTTTTAATTGTTTTTGCATAATGCTTCAGTTTTGGGGGGCCCAACAATACAGAGAAATATACCTCCTCCTGTGGTGCTTTTCTCTGTTGAACGTTGGGTTTCGGGACAGAGAGAGCGGGACAGGGAGCCGTGGGACGACAGGAGGCTCCCCGGACTGTCCCTGGGAGGAAGACTGTCTGTGTGGGTTACAGGCGTCTCCCAAGAAGTTATGTCGCAGTCCTCACCCCAGAAATCGGGAGTGTGGCCTTGTTTGGAAATAGGGTCTTTGCCATTGTGGTCAAGTGCAGGTGAGGCTTTGCTGATTGCGTGGCCCTAGGTCAGCACAACTGGTGTCCGTGTAACGGGGAACGGGCGCACCCCCACCACGTGCAGACGGAGGTGGAGAGCCGCTTGGGGCATCTACCAGGAGGCCCGAGAATCCCTGCCACCCCAGAAGCTCCCCTGCTGGGGTCCTGACATCGAAAGCAGGAGTGTCCATCTGTCTCCCGCCTGAGAATAAACAGTCGCCACCGTGAACCGAGCAGAGAATGTATCTCAAAAGTAGATTTTCTGTTACAGAGTGTTCTCGTCACCAAACCAGGACAGAGTTCTGATATCTTCTCCTGGAGTCTCCTGCTCTGAGAGCCTGAATAACAGAGATACACCCCCCCCCTTCGACCCCCATTGTGAGTGGGGTGGGGGGAGAAGGGGGCAGCTGTTGACATGGCATCTCTCCCAGGACGCTGCTGAGGGGCCAGCCTGCCCCCCTCCCCCCGCAGGTGCCACTTTCCGATGCTGTGTCGTCCCTGTCGTGACTCTTCGGGGAGAGGTCGTCACTGCCTCTGTTTGCCCGTCACAAGGCTCTATAGGAAGACTCCTTCCTGAGAGCCACATACAAAAGGCCCCTTCCAGAGCGGCGGCAGCCTTCCCTCGGGAGGCAGGGGGCCAGCACCCAGCCGACGGAGCCGCCAGCGGGGGCGCCGAGGCCAGTCTGTGGACTCCCGCTCAGGTGTGTTTGGGAACCAATGTGATAGGACCCCCTGCTCCCGCAGATGGGGCTCTCCCTAGAGTTCAGATAGAACTCTCCCCTCCACCAGTGCGGACAGATCTCTGGCTCCTTTCGTGGGTCACGAATGGAGTTCAGATGGGCTCGGGCTCCAGGCAGGTTATCGGCCACAGCGTGCTGCCGGGGCCGGCGGGGCGCCACCTGGAGCACCGTGTGAGGACTGGCCGCCCTGCCCGTCGGGGCCTGTGTGTGCACAGGCGGGGGGACCCCACATAGGAGTGGGTTCCTACAGGAGCTTGTGCTCACCCCAGGTGACTGGCGTTCCCTCACAGCAGGGACTGAGGTGGCCACCGGGCCAACTCTGCCCAGCAGAGAGGCGGCTGGCACAGACGGGGCCCTGGGAAGGGACCCCAGCCCCCGTCTGACACGGCCAGCTCATCATCGGAGCGGCTCCTCACTCACACAGGACAGCATTCCCGCTGCCTGATTAAAGGCATTTTCTTGTGTGAATTAAACCACACTACACAAACCCCAAATTGTCCTGGGACCAGCCACACAGGCAGCTGCTTTCTGAGTGCTGGGGGCCCGGCGGGACCCAGACCACCCGGGACTTTAGCAGCTTTGGTGCCCATGGGGCCGCCGGTTCCTGTGTGTGGGGTGGGAGCCGGTCAGCGAGTCATAGGAACGGTTACAAGAAAAGCTCGCTTCCCTGCTGATTCCCATAATTGCCCTTTCTCAACCCAATATGATTTCAGCGGAAAAAAGCCAATATCCATTGGCTCACCCTTTCCTCCCTCCCTCTCTCTCTCTTCCTTCTTTTGTTTGCAGGCAGTGCAGGCGGACTGGGTGGTGGAGGCCCTGCACCTGGGACCCAGCGGGAGGCCGGGTGGGTGCCGGGTGGCCAGCAGCGAGACTCCAGACGCCCGTCTCCTCCAGGGACAGCCACACGGCCCCGTCGCCCTCGACACAAACCGCCCGTCGAGGAGCGTCCCTCAGACTGTGGACAATGCCATGCACAGCCAAGTCTCTGCAGGTGGTGTTTGTAGCACTGCGCACGTGAAACCCGTATAATTGTATTAACCAGTGTCACCCCAACAGATCCAATAAAAATTAAAATAAACAGCAGAGGGAGACCCAGCGCGGGCCTCTCAGCCCACACAACGCTCTGCCCTTCTCCCGGAGGCCCTGGCCTCAGTGGCTCAAGGTGACCTTGTGAAGGTCATGAGGGCTTGCTCCCCGGTTCCAGGGAAACAGAAGCCTGGGAAGGAGAGCAGCCATCAGACGTTGGGAGAGGAGACCAGCCCCAGGAGGGAAATGAGGTAACTGCAGGCTGTGCTGAGAAACTGCCTTCTCGTTTCACCCGAGTAGGTGGTGCTGGGCCCCCGAAGTGGCTGCTGGTCACGCTGCTCGCCGGGCTGAGTGATGGCAGAGTGATCGCTGTGGGATGTTGGGAACAACCTGGGGGACGGCTCAGGACCAAAGGCAGTTCGACAGTGATCTGCAGAATGATTTAAGCAAAGGCGTACCAACGCAATCTCTGTTCCCGAAGAAGTAAGGGCCGGCCAGCAGAGATGGATGGCACTGGGAAATGAGAGGTCGGAGGTGACGGGAGCAGGGCAGCAGGCCTCTCTGGAGGAACTGAAATGCTTTTTTTTTAGAAGACACGCAGACACTCCTAGCAGGGAGCCCAGAAGAGGCTGCTCTGGGAGACAGGACCCCACGTGTCCTCAGGGATCCCAGGAGTTCCTTGGAAGGTGAGGGTGTGCCTGGCAGTCGCCTCCTGGCACCACGTGCGGGCAGGCTTGCGGAGGAGCAGAGAAAGGACCGCCCCTCCCCTCAGCTCTGGCAGGAGGAACGCTCTGTTACTGTCAACCTCCAAGAAGTGCTTGCACCACGTCTTCCTTGACAACCACCCCTGCTGGTCCTGCAGGTTCTCCAGAGCCCCCGGGCCTGTGTGGGTCCACGCAGCACTTCCTGGGACATGGGTCTTGGGGCGCCTGGGTCCATCCAGCGACCACCACTGAGCCCTCCACTCTGTCCTTGCTGTGGGCATGGGGCTCACCGTGACCTCAGAGGGGCTTAGACTGTGAGAGTGTGAACTCACGCCCGTTTTACACAGATTCCTGAGGTGAGGAGGAAGAGGCCGTGTGGTTACCATCTGATAGGCTGAAAGCAGGTCTGGAGCATCTGCCCGCCCTTCGCTGTCCGACAGGAAATCGGGTCCCCACCCAGCCACCCCTGCCGACAGGACGTTCCCACTCCCTCCAGCAAAACACCTGAGCGCTTAGATCTGCATCGAGCACCTGGAAACAAACACTGTGTAACAAGAAACGTGCCCAGACTTCAGCCCAACCCTTAGGGGGAAACCCTCCCCAATAACCAGGCTCAAGTGTGCAAGTGGGTCTCGAGGGGTCACTGAAACCTCAGTGTCACCTACCCTCCAGCCAGGCAGTGTGAAGGCTGGACCTGCGCAGAGAACGTCCACGAGGGAGAGACACCGCTGCCCAGTGACCTCTCCTGGTGGCTGTGGAAACGTGCCCAACACCTCGGAGGTGTCAGAAGAGCCGCATCCAGCCATCCAGGCTGCCCTCGGAGAGAACGTATCTCACGCCATTGGGTGAGGAGAAACACACAAGTTAAAATAAAATGAATGGATGTACAGTAAACTCCACCTAACTTCTGAATTTACTCCCCGTGTGCCCCAGCCAACCCTGGGGTTCAAACTTGCAACCCAAGCATGTGCCCTTGACAGGGAATCGGCCCCTTCAGCGCTCAGGCCGATGCTCTCATCACCGAACTCACCGCCGGGGCTAACCCAGTGACAGGCGCGAAAGGCCCCGTGTGGAGAAAACCACTGAGCCGGCATTTCCTCAGGGTCATCAGGCTCCGTCTCATCTCCACGAGCAGTTTCTCGCTAGAGGAAGGGAGAAGCTGCGAGGTTTGAGGTACGCTGCTCATTGTAGCGGGACGTGGGTGAGCGGGCCCGGGAGGAAAGGGCACAGCTCAGGCAGGTGAGCGCCCGGTACAGACAGTTACAGTTCAGAGCATTCCCGACCGACTGTTTGTTTATTATCCCAATAAAATCACTTTTGTCCTGGCCACAAATATTTTCCAGTTCAATCTACATTCCATAGAAGACCAAAGGCAAAGGGGATGTGGCTGAATGGAAATGAGTAAGTTTTGGAAAAACATAAAAACTTAAATTCATTTTTCCATTTTTAAACCAAAGAGTTATGTGAGTGTATTCTTAAAAACTCAAAGGCCTCGGGATAGGTGAAATTCAGCCCTCGATGCGTTTCAAAGATGCAGCTCAGGCCTCGGTGATGAGAGGGGCCAGGCCGAGGAAGGGGTGCCTCACGCTGCACATTCCGCCGGACGCTCGCAGTCAGCGCTCCCCACCTGCTCCGACATGCAGCCAGGCTCCACTGCAGCGTCCCTGCTTCCCTCGGTGACAAGATCAGATTTTTCCTAGGTGTACACCGTGGCAGCACAGGCCCTGGCCAGTTTGGCTCATTGGGTGGAGGCCAGCGTATGGACTGAAGGGTCTTGGGTTCAATTCCTGGTCACGGACATATACCTGGGTTGCAGACTCAATACCTGCTCTGGGTTGGGGCCCATGCAGGAGGCAACCGATCATGTGTCTCTCTAGCATTGATATTTTTCTCTGTCTTTCCCTTACCCTTCTCCCTTCAATTCTCTCTCTTAAAAAAAAAAAATCAGTGGGAAAAATATCCTTGGCTGAAATAAAAAAAAAAAAAAAATAGCACCACGGTTCACCAAAGTCTGTTGGAGCCCGTGACCCTGGCACCAGGCTGAGCACTCGCTTGGGGTGACTGAGCAGGGCCCCGCAGAGCCGGGCACCTCTCCTGCTGCTGGGCATGCTGGGAAACGGCTTTGGTGCTGTGAAGAAAGGCTGTGCCGTGTTTTCATAGTTCGAGAAATAGGGGAATGACAAGATTACAAAGCCGGTAATGTTCTGTTTCAAGGACTTTTCAAAATTGTTTTTACGAAACAGATCTAGGTCATTGGAAAAAAACATTGTATGAATCACTAATCTTGTCAGAAATCAGGAAGTGGATTTAATGTTTGATCTTTTGATCTGGCATTTTGGTGAAGGTGGTTCTAGCAAGGAGGGAGTTGTCCTCTTTTCCGGCTAAAAATATTTTTCTGGAAAATACAATCTTGGCTCTAAGCCAAGAAAGTTCTCTTTAGAGAGTTCTGGGAATTATTTCGTGATCCAGGTTGGTAGGGAGGGTGCGTTCTTATTGCCCTGACCCACAGTGCAGAGGAGGTGTGATGGTCTCCCTTTCTTTTTACTCACAGGCTCCAGAGAGAATAATAACAACATTTGCATCCTGATAACTAAAAAGGCAGCATGTCTGTTGAGGTAGATCTTTGTTTGAAATAGAGGAGAGCGTGAGGGTCCAAGAGATACAGATAGTAGTGGTCCCTTCAAGTTGAGATTTCATGGATTCAGAATTGTCTGATCGATTGAAAGACCAACATATGGTTGCTAATTGCATGTTTTTACTTACTTGCCAAGTAAAGGTTACAAATTGAATCTACAATCATTATTTTATTTGAGAAAAAAGGGAAGACTTACATTCTCAATGTTCTTTCTGAAGTGATGATGTAACTCAGTGCCAAAACCAGTTGTGATGACCACTGTCCACTCTGGGGTAGGATGTTCGGCAAAGATTTGTCTTCCTCTTGTCTTTGGTGCTTATTTGTTTGTTTGTTTCAATAGGTCCAATGACAGCGTTTCTGCCCCTTTCAGGGTGGAGCTGGGAGGCCATAAGCCACAGACAGCAAAGTAAACCCTGAGATTATAAACTAAAAACAGAATCAAAAGTCTAATATTGGCATCATTGGTGTGCTGGGAAGAGAAAGAATATGATGCTTGAAGAAAATTACTTGAAGGAATAATGACTAAAAGCTTCCCAAATATGGTTAAAGATGAAAATTAACAGATTAAAACATTTGGTGAACTGCAAACAGGATAAGCTCAAAGAAAACCATGCTTAGGTGCATCTTAACTTGTAATACTGAAAACTAAGCATAAAGACAAATATTTGAAGAGGTGAGAAAAATGAAGCTTTTTCAGTCCGCACAAAAATGAGTGACACTGTTCTGGTTTTTTTTTTTAAATTATCTGTTCTTGTTTCTTTTTGCATAAGACATTTAAATCAACAAAGTGGAGGAAAGGGCATTTTGGCCCTGCTAAAGGATGTGCAAAACATGAAGTAAAATAAAAATTAGTGGGCAGATTATCTAAATATTTGGAACCTTGAACAAATATTTGGTTTCACTTTGAGGCAAATAAACAACGCAGTGCTTTTTTTTTTTTTTTTTTTTTTAATCCCCTGTGGCTCCTCTGTGGCAATGGCCAACAAATGAAAACACTGTCAGGTGAGGGATGAAAGGCAGGCAGCATGGGGGAGGTTGAAGACAGTGCTCATTACCTCTGCAAACCAGGGTCCTGGACATGCATTTATAATGACCATATGGCCAACTGCTTTGTTTATTTTTAAAATACATATTTTTATTGATTTTTTACAGAAAGGAAGGGAGAGGGATAGAGAGTTAGAAACATCGATGAGAGAGAAACATCCATCAGCTGCCTTCTGCACGCCCCCTACTGGGGATGTGCCCACAGCCGAGGTCCAGTCCCTTGACCGGAATGGAACCTGGGACCCTTCAGTCTGTAGGCCGACGCTCTATCTACTGAGCCAAACCAGTGAGGGCAACTGCTTCGTTCTCTGACTTATTCCATAATCACGGTGTTTCCCTGTGGCCTCCTGGGGGGGATTGTGGCTCACGCTTTTCCAACCCGGAAAGTTTGTGACACCTGGGATCTGAGCTCCCCAAGCCAATCTCCTGTCATACAGGTTGTTCTAGACGAGGGGTGGGGAGCCTTTTCCTGCCAAGGTCCACTGGCGCACTTAAACATCTATCACAGGACGTACAAAACTATCAACCTAAAAATTAGCTGCTATGTTAGGTCAAACATTTAATTAGCTCACCCCCAATGCCTTGGCAGGGTCAGATTTTGCAGATCTTATACATATGGCCTTGGGCTGGACATACCCCACTCCTTCCAGCCAGAGACTGTTGTCTCTTCACGTGTCACAAACAGCGCTGTGGATTTCCACGTGACCTAGATGTGAGGCCCACAAACCCCCTACTGGGCAGATAAAATGATTAGCTATATGAAGTGAGGTTCCCCTCACAGAAGATGTTCTATTAGCATATAGTCTTCGTGTCTTTTTGAAACTGCAGCTGCCAATCCCTTTAAAAAGTTGTTAGGAAAGAGGCAAACATTATAGAGATAGGAACTTAAAAAGAGAATGTAGATGAAAGCCTTTGATCATTGACACGCAGGTGAAATGGAGTTTATTTGTGTCTCGTCCCCAGGAGAGCCCACTGAGAATGCGCACGACTCAGTGTCCCCGCCTGGCTCAGGCCCTCGGAGGAGGGTGGGCGGGGCAGAGAGAGGTAGCCAGCTGGACTTCTGAGCTGATTCCTCAGGGCCCGGGAGGCCCGAGGCCGTGTTTACAGGGACACCCTGGGTGTTTTGCAGGCTGGTGACCGGAGGCCAGACTGAGTGAATTTCCCTCCGCAGTGGGGGGCTGCCGGCAGCAGCCCAGACAGTTCCTCCTCCTGCAGACTCAGAGGCTCTGCCAGCCCTTGGGGACCTAGACCCCCACCCAGGAGGAAACGGGAGCAGCTCTGTGTCAGTTCAAGTCCAAGTTGGAAACTACTCAGGGTCCAATGACTCGACAGTTTCACTTGGAAGCGAGCGGGTTAGATTTTCTGCTACAGAGCTTTTGTGACTGAACTGAAAATTAAACTCAGGTTTAAAAGAAAATGAAGTTATTACAAAAACCTGGGGGGTGGGCCCTGGGAATCCTATGCTGTGGCTTCCCCGCACCCATTCAGAGGGCCGGGTCTTCCAGGCCTCTCCGGAACGGGAGCCGGGCAACCCCGTGACCCCCCAAAATCCAGTGGCCATTCTGATGTTTATCGTTCCTTTTTCTTTTAAACTTTATTGATTTTGGAGAGGAATGGAGAGGGAGAGAAACATCAATGAGAGAGTTGTTTATTGTCTGCCTCTTGCACGCCCCCTACTGGGCACGGAGCACACAACCCGGGCATGTGACCTGATTGGGACCGGAGTCCTGGCCCCCTGGTGCCTGGGACAAAGCCCAACCACTGAGCCACAGGGGCCAGGCTGAGCTTTCCCTTGTTGGAAGAGGGTTGTTACACAGTAACTTTGCTATTCCAGGTCTAACAGAACCCGAGTTTGTTTGGGGGAACAGTGTCCTGGTAAAAACATTCCTTGCAGCTGATGGAGGCCATGTAATCCCGGTGTGTCACGTGCGACCTGGTGCCTCTCGGCTCTTTAAGCGGGAAGACTGGGCTGGCAGGAACACGCATAGGCCGGAGCTGGAGCTGCCGCGTTGCGAGCAGGAGCCGAGTGTTCTGGACGGTGCGTGTGGGTGATGACAGAGCACTAATGAAACTTCGGTGCAGGACGGCGGTCGTGATGGAGGGAAGGCCGAGTGAAAGGCGTTCCGATCTGCTGATAGGTTTTCTTGATGTGGTGCTTTGGCCTCCTCACTCCTTCGTCCTGTGGGTATTCCAGCCCAGGGCTGCCGAGGCGGGGACACTGAGTCGTGCGTATGCCTGCCCCCGGCCAGCAGATGGCACAGGTAGGGAACGTGGGGAGACTCGCCTGCTTCTTAAGATGTTGTTCTACCAAATAAACTCCCAAATGCAGAATTCAGGATTTCCTGAGACGAAGGTACTTCCCCTCTGGACAGACGACGCCTGATGCTCCGTCTGTCACCGGCATATTGACTCCTCTTTCTGCTTTCCTGCCGGCAGGGCCCCCTGCTCGGCCTCTTCCACTCGGGGTGTCAGATCCAGACACGTTCCCAGGGCATCGGTTCGTCCTTTTGGCGGCTGACTCATGCGCCGTGTCGTCCCCCAGCCGGCTTTCCCAAGCCGTTGTTTCTAGTTTGGGGTTAGAATGAAAAACATTTTGTGTAAGTCCTCTTTGGATGGGTATTTTTATTTCACTTGGGTAAAAACACAAGCGTGCTGTTTCTGCCAGTTTTCCAAAGCAGTGCGACCGTTTTATACTTCCACCAGCAACACATAAAAATTCCAGTTGCTCCACAATCTTGCCAGCTTTTGGAATTAACAGCCTTTCAACTTTAGCCATTTTGAAGTCAGTGAAAGAGTACCTCACTGTGGTTTTATTCGGTGTGTCTCTGAGGGATAATGATGGTGGACACATTTCAGATATTTATTGGCAATTTCTGTATCTTTGTGAAATGTCCAAGATTTTTGCCCATTTTAAACAGGGTGGTTTGTCTCATTTATTTTTGGAAGCTCATTATCTTCTGGATGTGAGACTTGTCAGATACACGCAAATATTTTCTACCAGTTTGTGGCTTGCTTTTTTTTTTTATTAATTACGTCATTTCATGCAGACGTTTTTCCTTTTGATGAGGTCCAATCTCTCAAATTTCCTGTTATAGTTAGTGCTTCTTGTGTCTACTCTTAGAAACCTTTGCCAGTTTAGACAATAAAAAAGATATTTCTCTGTTTTCTTTTGGAAACTTAATAGTTTTAGCTTTTATGACGTATCTGGAATTCATGTTGGTAGGGTTGGTTCTAAGGAAAGGGTTGTGGTTAATTTTTTTCCTGTGTTTATCCAGGTGGTAAATACAAGTGGTTGGAAAGGTCCCTTTCTCCTTTGAGCTACTTTAGTCATTGTCTCAAACGTAGCAGCTTTGTAATGAGTCATGAAAGCAAATAGTATTATTCCAACTTTGTTCTTTTTGAAGTTTGCTTGGCCTGTTTTATGTCTTTTGAGTTTCAAAATAAATTTGAAAATCAACTCATCGATTTCTATAAAAAGCTGAATAGGCTTTAACTGGGATTGTGTTAAATCTCTGAACAATTGCAGACAATTGAAATCTTAACAATATTGAATCTTCAAATCCATGAACATGGTATTCCTGACTATTTATTTAGTTCTCTTCTAATTTCTTTTAGCAGTATTTTAAAATTCCCAATATAAAGGATTTACATGTACTTTATAAACTTGATACTCAATTATTTGTGTTTAATGATATTGTACATGGAATTAATTTTATTTCATGTTATATGGTTTCGCCAAGTTAATACATAAAAAGTTGTATCTAGCCACCTAGAAGTTGTTTTATTCTAGTAGCTGGTTGATTTCTTTGTAATTTCTACATGAACAGTATTGTCTTCTTTAAAGAAACAAGTTTTTTCTTCTTTGTTGTGAACAATTTTGCTTTAATTTTTCACTGCCCTGTTTTAATAGGAAGGGCTTTCAGAACAGTGTTGGGTAAACACAATGAGAAAGGAGATTCTTGTCTTCCTGGTCTGAGAACACTTACTGTTTCATCATCGTTTGTGACAGTGCATGTAACGAACCCATCATAGAAGACACAGAGTGAGAGCTGTGTGCCTTCTGTCTGTGCTCTCTCTGTCACGTTGAGGGTGTGTTCTTGTATTTAAAGTTTGTATTCTCTGAGGGTTTTTTTTTTAATGTATGAATGTTGAAATTTGTTAAGAGGCCCAGCTGGCGAGGCTCAGTGGTTGAGCGTCGACCTATGAACCAAGAGGTCATGGTTCGATTCCGGGTCAGGACACAGGCCTGGGTTGCAGGCTCAATCCCCAGTGTGGGGTGTGCAGGAGGCAGCCAATCAATGATTTTCTCTCATCACTGATGTTTCTATCTCTCTAGCCCTCTTCTTTCCTCTCAGAAATCAATAAAAATATATTTTTTAAAAAGAAAAATAATTAAGGGTTTTTCTTGGCACATGGTAATATATATTTTGCTTCTTTAACCAGTTATTATAGTACATTATAGTGATTAAGTGGTAATGTTATATAAACCATAACAATCAGTACTTATACATGATAAATTGACTTTACTTAACTTATAATTTAATCATGAATCTTTGGTGCTGGACAGAGGTGCTAGAACCGTGAAAGGTCTTGGTTGTGCTGGTGGTGAAACAGCCGCAAACATTTACCAAAACACAGAATGATATACCAACGGGTTCATCTTATTGCATGTAAATTACTCAATGATGATGATGATGATGATGACGACGATGATGATGTTAGCTTATAGGATTTTCATAGATGCCTTTTACCTCATGAATGGATTGAATTTTCTTAATTGCTTCCTCTGAATCTATTGAGATGATCATAGATTTGATTAAAAGACTCCACACACAGAGTATATTCTGAACCCATAGGAAGCTCAAGAACAGACCTAACCAATCTGTGACATAGCAATCATGATACTTGTTGCCACTGGAGATGGAATTGACTCGAAATGGGCACAAGGAAACTTGTGGCTCAATAGAAATATTCAACACTGATCTTGGTGATGATTACACAGGTGTACGCACCTCCACACATTTCACTGGAATGAATGCTACTTTGTCACGATGTGTTAGATAGTGCACGTTTTTTATTTATTTTTGTTTGTTAATCCTCACCCAAGGGCATTTTTCCATTGATTTTTAGCGAGAGTGGGAGGGGGAGAGATAGAGAGTGGGAAACATCGATGTGAGAGAGACACATCGATTGGTTGCCTCCCTGAAGGCCTTGCTCAGGACTTGGGGATCGAACCTGCAACCGAGTTATGTGCCCTTGACTGGAATCGAACCCAGGACTATTCAGTCCAGTGGCCGATGCTCTATCTACTGAGCCAAACCAGTTAGGGCTACAGATTTTAATTGTGTGATATTTCTCATTTATGTTTCTGAATAAAATTGATCATCAGTTTCTTTTTGTAATAACTCTATCTAGTTGGATATCAGGTAATGCTAACCTCATAAAAAAAGTTGAGAAGTGTTCTCACCCTCTTGGTTTCCTGAAATAGTTTTTTTTTTTTTTTAATAGTATTACTAGACGAATCTCAGCCAAGGTCGAGTAACAGGGCATTTATATTTTTGCCTAAAATAGCCATAAAATTCCAACAAAAATATATAAAGCATGATTTTCAAAACACTGGGCCTCAGACAGAGGTAGTGATGAGTGAGAAAGGGTAGGCAGGGAGCCGTCTCCGTTCCCAGCCCCGTTTCTAAGCTGTGCCCAGGGAGGAGGAACTAGGCAAACTCATTACTCTGACCTGCTAAGTTGAGGAGAGAGGAGAGAGTGTGGTGAAGCCGAGGTGACTGAAGCTCCCCGGATGCAGTGCTGAGAGGAGGTCACCACTTAGGGGCCCCGAGGTCTGAGAGGGTCTCTCTGTGGAGAGCAGTGAGTGCCCAAGCAAGGGGCTGAGTGACCCATGTCCATAGGGTGGATCGGAGGGTGGCTGGCACTCAAACACGACCAGAAATTCGCCTTTTCCCACCAGCCACACTGGAAAAACTCATAACTCATGGGCATTGGTTAGAGCAGTCATAGAGGTCTTGCTTCAATAGTGGCAAATAATTATTCTTAGAATAAACACTGCTCCAGACTCACTTAATGAATCATAGAAGCGAGACTAGAAGGATCAAGTTTCCTGCTAGTAAATTAACCTCAACCCAGAACAAAGCTCAAGAATATTTACAAGAATTCAAAAATATCCAGCTCCCAATAAGGTCAAATACGCAGTCCGGGCACTCAATCACAGACTACCACGCCTGTTAAGAAAGATGATTCATGATGAATACAGTTGTCAAACAGCTTCGACTAACCCAGAACGGACCCAGATGGCAGAATTATCAGAGAAGGGTATTGAAGCAGTTACTGCAATGGAATCCAAATGTTCAAAATTTGTATAGGAGACATGAAAGATGAAAAAGACAAAAGTCAAACTTCGGGAATTGGTAAATACAGTGTCTGACGTAAAAATATAATAGATCAGATCAATGGCAAATTATACATTGACGTTATACAAAATGATATTAGTGAACTTGAAACTTAGAGATAGAAACTACCCAAAGGAAACATAGAGCGAGACAATAAAAATGGGAAGAGAGGGAACTGTGGGACAATTGTAAGCACCAACATAAATGTGATGGGAATCATCAAAAGATGAGATGGTGTGGGGAAGAAAAAGAGAGTATTTAAGGAAATACTATCTGAAAAAAAAATTCAAATTGAATGGAAACGATACAGCCACGGATCCCAAAGATTGACAGATGCCCAAACATGAATAAAACGACACCGAGGCATAGCAGTCACATTGCCGCAGAAGGAGGGCCTCCGCTGCAGAGGGAGCGGCTGCAGAGGGTGGAGGGGGTGCTGGCAGCCCGAGGTCTGGGCAGGTGAGGGGACAGACTGTGGCCGCGGGGCCGCTGGTGAAGCCGTGTCTGGCCAGTCCTCATGGAAGGAGGCCCTTTTCCTCTTAAAGAACCTGGTCCTGGTCTTCATGTCCCCATCAACTGGGCAATAATTTCACGTATGATGTGTTTGGCAAACGTTATAACAAGTGATGCTTTAATCAAACCCAGAGTTCAGACTGAATGACAGGGTCTCTTTCGAAGTCCCCCAGTTGCCGGGGTACCCCCAGGCTGGATCCCTGCTCTGGTTCCCGCTACAGACCTGCCAAGGGTGGCACCTGACTCGGGACCCCACCAGCTGGAGACGTTTTCAAGACCAGGGCCTTGCTCCCCATCAGAAGACACGTGGCCGCTGCGGAGATGGGCCTCGGAGAGAGAATTAGCAGGAAGAGAGAATTAGCAGGGCTTTGTTTCTTGCCTCCACAGTTTTGAGTCTGTAGGGCTTGTGAGGAGTAAGTTACAGGCCCCCAGGACTCAGCTGCCTGAGAAAGACCTGGCTCTCAGGAAAAGGGGGTGCGGTTTTCGGTGACCGAACTGCCTTTCCCCAGGACACTGAGAAGTTAAACCCAGGGGACAGCCTTTGGCAGGAGCCTTCCCTGCCCTGGGCCCTTGGGGAAAGAGCCAGGCCACATCTGGGAGCCGAACCTGAGCCACAGCCACAGCGCGAGGCCAACAGCCAGCCTCCTTCACGTGGAAACGTCTCTGTCGGTGCCAGGTGTCACGCAGGGCTTCTCGGGGTGCCACGGGGAGCAGGACCCCTCTGCCCGGATGCTCACAGCAGAACAGAACCGCTGGATCCCTGTGGTAGCTGCTCTGCCAGACCGCCACGCGAGGGGTGGCTGGGCTCCGGGGCGCTCTGCAGGTCCCGTGGTCGAGGCCACCAGCCATCGGCTTTGGGCACAGGGTTCCAGAAGGCATGGAAAACAGTGTGTTAACGCACAATGGAGCTGACCACCAACCAGCTCCTCCAACACCCCAACACCCCGCGCAGAAGCAAGTTGCCTTTGTGCTGGATTTGTTCCCACGGTTGGCCTTAGAAAAATATAAATGTTTTAGTTGTAACTTAAAAAAAAATTGAATGTTTTGGGGTGACATCGGTTCTGTATGCATCATCTGTACACTGTACCGTGTGCTCCCCACCTCCAGTCCAGTCTTCGTCCATCACCGTGTACCCCCTTTTACCTCTTCTACACCCCCCCCACTGCCCTCTGGTAGTCGCCATGCTGGTGCCTGTGTCTGTGAGGTGTGCTTTTTCAGTGTAATTGTGGGGAGATTTCACTCCTAAGTCTTGGTCAGACAGAAACGCAGGTCAGTGCTGAGCCCGAGAGGCACAGTGGTGCTTTTCCGTGACTTGGCACAGCTGCTTTCTGCGTGTGTTTTTACAATTTCGTCTCCTAATATCCACCAAGATATTTCTCATGTTCTTTTGATTTGTGAAAACTTTGATATTTTGTGTGTTTACACTTTAAAACATTCTTTAATACAGTTTGCGATTTAGTTTGAATAAACTCCCCGATGTGAGGGCGCGCTTGGTTAAACAGAACGCTTCGCACACATGGTTTCCTCGCCCTTTCTTAAAGCCGGACGCACGGATTTCCAATATCCAGAGGAGAGGTTTTTCCTTTTGGATTTGCATCTGCTCAGTGCCGTGTGGTTCCCGCAGGAGGACCAGGCGTGGGGCCCTTGATGACTGCTGTTTCGGGGAGAGGGGCAGGAAAGGCTGAAAGGCCTCTGATGCTAGCAGCCCTAATAAAACAGCGTTGATGCCAGACATGTCGGGACACATGGGTTGCATTTGCCGTTGGCCCCTGGGGCTGGCTGTGGGCACGCTGAGCAGGACCTGTGCTCAGAGCGCTGGAGGGAGACGCTGAAAGGTTAGCGCGAGGCGCCTGGACTGAGGTCACCTCGCCGCGGTCCCAAGGCCTCTCTCGAGGGGCTGGTTCCCCCCTCGTGCAGGGCAGTGAGCTGCTTAAGGAAGGTTAGTGGTGGGGGTAGTGTGAGGCCCGGGCCTCCGCAGAGAGGAGCAGGGTAACCAGCTTCCTGTCCTCCGTGGGCTCAGCTGGGCCCCGTTCCTGCCAGCTGCCTGATAAGGTAGCAAACGGATGGCATTTCGGGTGCCCGTGCGTTTCTGGAATAAACAGAACCATTGACTGCACAGTCACTCTCCCATTGACCGGGAGCTACACCTGGGTGGTTTCTCAGAAGTAGCTTACTGGTTGCTCAGCAACGCCTTCTCAGCCGGATGAAACGACCTGACTAGGTGATGCTCCAGCATCCTCTGCCCTGGTCCCCTCATCAGGGGGAATGACACCAGCCCAGCCAGCAGGGCTCAGTGGTTGAGCGTCGGCCTATGAACCAGGAGGTCATGGTTCCATTCCTGGTCAGGGCACATGCCCGAGTTGCAGGCTCGATCCCCAGTAGGGGGCGTGCTGGAGGCAGCCGATTAATGATTCTCTCCAATCATTGATGTCTCTCTCTCCCTCTCCCTTCCTTTCTGAAATCAATAAAAATATCTATTATTTTTTTTAAAAGGTGAAGGACCCCATTCAGACTCATGGGGAGCCTAGCAAAGTTAGAGTTCATCAGGTTTGACTCTGGTGCATGTGGCTTGATGACAGAGTGTACCTGGGCCCATAAGACCTTCTGAGGTTGCCAATGGGATAGGTGCTCCGAGAGCCCCCAGAACAACCACACCTGCCTTTTGGAAGCCGGGCGGTCCGGGTAACTGAAAGGCTCCGAGAAGCTGGGAGGTCGGCAAATACAAGCCCCACGAGGTGAATAGAAACTGTTCCCCCCACCCACACACACACACACAGACTGTTTCTGTGGGGATGAGAGCAAAGGCGGAGGCTGTGTGGCCCCCGGAGTCCAGCTCAGACGGAGAGGCCAGACCTGCAGGGACAGAAGGCCCAGGGACCCGCCTCTGCTCTCACCTCCTCCCCTCGCGTTTCTCTTTGCGCACCGACTGTGCCGAGGAGGGCAGGGCCGGCAGGCCCAGGCGCTCCGCTCTCCTCTGGGCCTCCCTGGCTCCGCCGCCCACACGTGTCCCCGGGAGAGAGAGCATTCGGACGGGACACCGTCCTCGGGTGCAGTGCCTGCTCAGCGCGGGCTACCTGGGGTCAGAGCCACGGCCGCTGGGCAGCAGGTGCTGCCAGCAGGGAACACAGGCCCGCTGTCCGCTGCCCGGCCCGGCAGCTGGCGGGCTGCTTGTTTGCACAGACTTGGGCTGGGCCGCTGCCCCGCAGCCTCAATCCTTCAATTCAGGGCAGCCCGCTGCCCGCTCTCCTGGCTCCGGCGAAGCCCTGTCCCCGGCAGTTTAAGACCCGGGAACGGTACGTGTGGGGGCATTTTTCTCGCTCTCTCACCGCATTCAATCTTCTGGGAAAGGCTCAGAAACCAAGATGTAGCTAATCCGCACAGAAACGGTCATGCCTTCACTTTGCTTCCTGCATCACCTTTGGTTTCTCTCCCTCTGTTCTGCCTCCGCAGGACTGAGCGGAAACCTACGCCACTAGAGGCAGAAACTTCTAGATGGCCTTCGTTGTCAGCAGTCTGCAGTCACCAGCAAGCAGAAACTTTTCTCAATACAATATTTTATTTTTAGGAAATGTAAATGTTAAGGGAAACAAAAATGGGAAAAAGATCTTATTAAATCAAAAGCAAAGTCTTGGCTGTCGCTAGTTTGGTACCAACAATTCTGCCAAATTTCCAGACCCAGTATTAATATACGTGTCCCTCTGGGTGATCGTTTGGTTAAGGATCTAACTTCGCAAAAACAGTTACGTCTATAAGAGACTTAAGTTTGTGGGCCTTCCATGCATTCACTCATGAGATTAATACTTATTGAATGCAGAGTTTTGCTAGTCACTGAAATTGACAGTGCAGATTAAATACAAATAACAGACAAGTAAACATAAGCATCAATAAAATGATAGCACACTGAGATGTGTAATTAAAAATGAATACAGCCCTAGCTGTTTTGGCTCAGTGGGTGGACTGAAGGGTCCCGGGTTCAATTCCACAGGTACCTGCCCAGGTTGCAGGCTCAATCTCCAGTAGAGAGTATGCAGGAGGCAACCAATCAATGATTCTCTCTCATCGTTGATGTTTCTCTCTCTCTCTCCCCCTTTCACCTTGCATCTAAATTCCTTCCTCAGAAAAACAACAGCTGTGTCCTCGCAGCTCCTATGGGCCGGGGACCCGGGCTCGGGCTCCTCAGACTCCGACCAGAAGGAGCTGGGTCTATGCTGGCCCGAGGCTGTGACTTGGGCAGGGTCCGTGCTCAGCGTTTGGCTCTTGCTCCTGCAGGACCACTGGCCAGAGCGGCATCCATCGTGTGCTTGAGCCTGTCCCCGGGACTTGTCCCAGCAGAGCTGCCGGTCTGATCGAGGGGGCAGGTGAGAAGAGCTACGAAAGCAAGACAAGTCTCGGGCGAGTCACCTCACCGCAGATGTGGCCTTCCATCACTTTCCCCATCGTCTGTTCACGGGAGGCGTCCCGGGGAGGGGATCCCCCAGGCAGAAGACCGGGCGGGGTCACTGCAGAGCTGCAACTCCAGGGCACCCACGGCCTGACAGCCCAGGAGGCCGTGGTGGGTGAGCGCCCAGACGCGGGAGGAAGCGGACAGGTGAGCGCTGGCGCCCCGACGCAGCACCTTGCTGGGGACAGTTTTGGGGACGCGGGTCTTGGGACAGGAGCCATGGTCGGGAACGTCTGACTCTGCGGCCTTCCATCAGGAGAAACTTTACCCTGCAGTCCCGGGTCTTTTTCTGTTTGTCTTGGAGACTGTGTTTTGACACATCACTTCATTACTCCTAAAAACACCTGCTCTGACGCTGTAACCCAAGACACATTAAATAGAGTCGATATTTATTTAGCACTCCATAAACTCTTCATTGTTTCATAACTGTTTATTAACTCTGCATTTTTAGAGTTTACACAATCGTATAAAAGATCTAGTTTTATTTGCAGACTCATTAATATTAGTTAACAGACATCTGTTCAAACACCACATTTTTTTCCCTTCAGTGTGGGGCTCTGACCTTCAGCACATGCGGAGGTTCACGGGCCCACCACCGCAATCGGGGTACAAAAAGCATGCCCCCTGAGAAGATCTGCTCGGTCCCAGACGCACTCAGCTGTGACAGACGCACACAGCTGTGACACGTGGCTGTTATTAAAGCGACATGTAACATGCGTGCACCAGGTTGAGAACAGGGAAGTGGGACATACGGAATGGATGCACGTTGTAATGATTAGGACGGCGTCATCTCAGCATTAACTTCCGAAGAAACGTTTTCTGGTCTAAAGTGATTTAGTGGGACTGGCATTTTAAAGATAGGGAAGATTTCCAATAAACTATGAGATGGCTGATACTAAATCTAAGTTAATGCATACCACAATGGCTTTTTTATTGTATTCTTTTACCATAAATCCAGAAAATATTTCTGAGTTTGGTCCAGGAGAAAGCCCTGTGCTCCTCTGAGTGAGGTCGAGACACAGGAATGCCCACAGACGGGAGGCGACGAAGCCGGCCGAGGCTGGCAGGGACTGGCATTGTCCTCCCCCTCCCGCGTGGGAGAGAGCAAGCGTGGACTCTGAGAGCCGGGCATGAGCAGAGGAGGAACCGCGAGGCCTCTGCCTCCACCACAGTGTTTTCCACGGGCTCGGCCTGAGCTCAAACCCTCCCGCCCACGGAATAATCATTTCACTTCTTGTCTGGAGGCCCTGAAAGAGCACGCATGTGAGCTGAGGGTCGGAAACGTGGACGCAGGGGGGTTTGGCGTGGACGTGGCGCCCAGGGTCCTCCAGTCAGGGTGCTGGTCTGGCCCCGACGGCAGAGTGGGGCCTGGGGACCAGTTCACCCCGGGGGGGGGGGGGGGGCTGGGAGGCCTGGTGAGGGCACGGTGTCTGCTCTCGCAGGCCCAGCCAGGTCCGGCTGCCATCCCTGAGAGGCACCGCCAGCCTGTCCCAGCGCCTTCTCCTCCGGCTTCTTGGAAGAAGTTGGGAGACTTGGAAGCAGTGTCGGGGCTCCCGCAGAGCTGCCCGCGGCAGAGTAAACACCGCCCCCCAAAGAATCTATTAGGGGTGATTAATCAACGCACCGAGAGGGGCTTTGGAAGAGCCACACGAGGCATTTCCAAACGCCTCGCAGAGGCACTGTCGTCGGGGTTTTTTAAAGGCCATTTAACAAGGACTGTTTCTGAACGCACGGATGGCGGGGCCCGAGAAATGATTGAGTGTTTTTCTGGAAAACAAGGCAGGTATTCTGCAGGCGGCCGCCTCAGTGAGAACACTGCCCTCTCTGTGTGTCTGTCCTGATGCTCGCAGAGATTTTAAAAGAAAATATTTGGGCTGCGGCTTAGGAATCAAATGGCCCTAAGTATGTAAATAGCGGCAGCCTGGTAGTCTCTCTAAAAGACATGTACTAACCATAAACACGTGGCCACGCTTTGGCGGCCAGAGGCTCGGAGAGGGGTGCTCAGGTCCTGCTTCTGCGCCGATGGCTGCAGACCACATGGGCTGCTCGCGAGGGGCGCCTGCCCGGCCACCTCCCTGGGGCCCCCGGAAGCCCTTTTGCTGTTTGAGAGTCTCTTGAGTTTTCGTTGGGTTAGGCCAGCGGTTGGTTGGCAAACTCATGAGTCAACAGAGCCAAATATCAACACTACAATGACTGAGATTTCTTTGGAGAGTCAAATTTTTAAAACTTCGTCTAACGCCGCTTCTTCAACACAGACTCGCCCAGGCCGTGATATTTTGTGGAAGAGCCACACTCAAGGAGCCAAAGAGCTGCATGTGGCTTGCGAGCCGCAGTCTGCCGACCGCTGGGCTAGGACACTATTATCCGAGAGGTGCCGTGTGCTCCTGCTCCGCGGACGCTGACCACAGTGGCCCTTCTTGCCGGAGCAGCGGCACTTGTGGGGGCAGGGACGCACCCAGGCCACCGCCCCATTCCCAATGCTGAGCTGCCCGCCAACTGCAGGGCTCCCCTCCTTCTCCCCGCTCCACACCGCCTCCCCCCAATCCTGTGCTCAGATTTTGTTTTTTATTTTCAGATTCATTTACACACCCATCAATCCTAGCTCTTACTTACCTTCTGGGTTTGGGGAAGGCAGGCCCTAGGATTTGTAAATCTGAAATCTCTTCTATTTAATAAGCTCATTATGATTCAGAGGTACCTACACAGACTTGAAAAAAAAAAAAAGATTGTGTCATCAATGGGAACAGGTGGCTGTCTGTGGCCCTCCCAGATGTGGTCCAGAGAGGGCACTGTTTGTTTATTGCACATCTCCGATTTTGGGCGCCCAGAAACCTGTGCTGGCTGTGTCCCAAGGTCATACCCTCCGGCAACCTCCGGGACTCCACATTTAAATCCCCCAAATGCCAGTCTCGGCTCGGTGTCCAGAAGTCACGGGAGGTGAGGGTGCGTGCCCAGGTTGCAGGCTCGATCCCCAGGCACGTGCAGGAGGCAGCCAATCCATGTGTCACCTCTCACATCCGTGTTTCTTTCTCTTTCTCCCCCCTACCTACCTTCCAGTCTAAAAACCCACAGAACAAAATATCCTCAGGTGAGGATTCACAAACAATAACAGCAAAACTTGGTCCTACAAACACAGGCACTCACTCCGTCAGCATCTGCTGACCCTGTGCTGCTGGGAGGCCTGTGGTCCGCCTGCCGCCGGCAGTGACGTCATCCACTTTGTTTCCAGAAGTGTCTGCTTCGGTCATGTGACTAATGGAAATAACCGCCTACACTGTGAAGAGTCCACCGGGTTATTATGAAAACAGATTCACAAAATAAGAAATGACAAGAGTCTTAAGTGATGATTGTAGAAATAGATCGAAATCCGGCTTCAAGTCTCTCCGAATTCCAAAACTATGAGAATAGTTATGATAATAACTTTGAGATATATACGCCTCGGAGCATAAATAAATAGAAAAAGGAATAGCTAGCTCTCCATGCACAAAGATGCCTTTCCTACGTAATGGCGCAGTTCTATTTCACTCAGAAGAGCCGGGGAAGGATTACGAGAAATCACGCAGAGGAAACAATGGCTGTTTACACAGAGATACAGTTAAATGTTTACTCAAGACCCTTCACAAGAAATTCCAAACCAGGGTCGAAAGGAAAACCTTTGAAGAACTGAACTCGCGCATGCGTGGGGAGTAATAATCTTAAGTCACGATGGGGAAGAACTTCCAGAGTTCTTCCTAAGAAATAGTAAAATACTGATCGATTTAAGTTTATAAACAAAAAGGCATATTTTAACATATTTAGAACAAAGTAGGTTGTAGAACTAACTTCAAATGATGTTCACTAATACTTAATAACATATAACAGCAAATAACATAAAACAGCAAAATTGTATTAAAAGTTGACAAGTGACATGAGTAAAATATTCATAGAAAAGAACAGGAATAAACAACTCAAATGGCTAATATAAATTTGTATCAGATGTGCGGGGAAATGTAATTTAATACTTTCTTTTTACCTATAAAATCATAAAATAATTGAAAAGTTTTATGTATCTGCTAGAGGCCCAGTGCACAAAATTCGTGCACATGTAGGGTCCCTAGGCCTGGCTGGCGATCGGGGCCGATCTGTAGAGTGACTGGCAGGGCAATTGGGGGCCTTCGCTGGCACCCCACAGATACTGCGTTGAGCATCTGCCCCCTGTTGGTCAGTGCACATCATAGCGACCAGTCGTTCCATGGGCTGTTTGGTCGATTTGTATACGAGGCTTTTGTTATATAGGATGTGATTGGGGCACAGACACACAAACGGACGACCATGAGCGGACCCGGGGAGAAGGCATCTGTGGAGAGAGTCCCCCGAAACAGCCCCGCTGAGACCCTGACCTCGGACACGCCGCCCCCAGAGCATGGGCGAGGCCCCCTCTGCTGTGTGGCCGCCTGCGTGGTGTGGTGGCCGTGGTGCGAGGAGAGGAAGAGGAGTGGTCCCCATGAGGAAGGAGCAGAACTGACCTGTGGGCCTCCTGGCAGAGGCCAGGCCACATGAACCACTGTGAACGTGTGAGCCACGTGCACTGTGCAGGGCGGTGTTCTGAGGAGAGCTGTCCATTAGCCCCCAGGGGAGACGCCAAAGAGTCTCGCCGATGCTCACCAGTCTCAGTTAAGAAACCAGCGAGAGCAGTCGGATAAATTACAAATACTGAAGTGATGTTTGTGGAGTATTTGGTTTCAAACTTGAGAGAAAGTGAAAAATACGGAGAAATACGTGAGAGAAAATGCCCCGAGGGCAAAGCTGTGATGGAGATTGCTGTAGGGCAAGTTAGCAAACCCACGGGGGTGGGGGGGAGACCCATGGACAGGAAATAGAGCAGTCATTTGCCATAGGGCTCCCAGCACCAGAGGCCGGGGACGGGTTGGAGGGGTGGGAGGAGAAGAAGCAGAGAACATAGATGTAACATGCATGGCCCATGGACACAGCGGTGTGGGGAAGCCTGGGTGGGGCAAAGGGGAAAGTGGGGGACATCTGTAATACTGTCAACAACAAATAACAATTTTTCCTTATAGAGGTTATTAACATGCACTGTGAAATAGTCACAAAAGATCCTAATATAGAAATGCATTTTCTTTCTCATACCACACAATAGTGAACTTAATGAGTGAAGTGCAGCCAATGTCATTACTTCCCTGAGAGTGGAGACCTGCACTGGTTAGTGGGTGAGTTGGGATGGAGCCTCAGTGGCAGCCTCAGCTTTGCATGGAACTGCACGACGGGTACCGCGAGACCCCACTCCGGAACTCAAGGACTTAACGAAACACAGGGCAGTTAGAACAAAGACAGGAGGCCCCACTGTTGCTTGGGGCAGTGGTCGGCAAACTGCACCTCTTTGACCCCTTGAGTGTGGCTCTTCCACAAAGTACCACGGCCGGTGAGTCTGTTTTGGAGAAGTGGCATTAGAAGAAGTTTACGTTTAAAAAATGTGGCTCTCAGCCAAAACCGGTGTGGCTCAGTGGATAGAGTGTCAGCCTGCGGACTGAAGGGTTCCAGGTTCGATTCCGGTCAAGGGCATGTACCTTGGTTGTGGACACATCCCCAGTGGGGGGGCATGCAGGACGCAGTTGATGGATGTTTCTCTCACATCCATGTTTCTGACTTTCTCTTCGTCTCCCTTCCTCTCTGTAAAAAATCAATAATATATATATTTTTTTTTAACGTGGCTCTCAAAAGAAATTTTAATTGGTGTACCGTTGATATTTGGCTCTGTTGACTAATGAGTTTGTTGACCACTGGCTTAGGGTTAGGAGGAAAGAGGCTTCAGATGTTGTTGCTTGGATAATGGAAGTCTGGGGCAGTGATACTTCACAGCCCTAACGCCATCTGTTTACTCTTTCCCGAGTGACATGTTTATTGTTCCTTATGAAATAAAAGCCGTCTAAAACTGGATGGCCTACACTCTGTGCATGATCACGTTTGGAGCTAACCAAGAAGTCATAGCCTTCTTTTGAGATCACTAGTTCTGTATTGGTTGTAGAAAATATTTGTGTTTCTGTTATTTTTTTTTAATGTGTTTTTATTGATTTCAGAGAGGAAGGGAGAGGGAGAGAGAAAGATCAAAGATGAGAGAAAAATATGGATCGCTGCCTCCTGCACGCCCCCTACTGGGAATGGAGCCCTCGGTCCGGGCGTGTGCCCTTACCCACAGCCAGACCCGCAGCCTCTTCGTGCGTGGGGTGAGGCCCAGCCTGAGCCACAGCGTCTGGCTCTGTGTCTGTTGGTGAGCAGCCGTGGCTCACCACAGCACTGTGTGAAGCACTGTCCCCAGAGCGTGCCCCTCGGGGAAGGTAGCCGGGCTCTGTGGGGCCTTCCATGCAGGGTCTGGACACGGGTAGACTCGCAGGATGGTCTGGGATGCAGACTGAGCTGGAGATGGTCCCCTTCGTCGGTGTCATATCCTCCTCCCTCTGCTGCCATTTCATCCCCAAAACAACTGTTTTACCCCGGAATGACCGCTGACTTCGACTGCTGACCTTGGGACTGTGTGTCATTGCTTACACTCGGCCACACCTCACCTTGGGCCTCCAGCACAGCTGGTGTGAGCTGAACTTCTGTGCGTCCTCTCCCAACTCCGCCGTGAGCACTTTAGGGACAGAGGGAATCCCGTCCTTCCAGAAATAGATCCGTGCTGGTCTCACTTTGTCGTCCAAGCAGGAGGACATCAGCGTTTATTTGACTAAGGAAGCCTTTGCAATGTTCTAAGTAACACCATCTTCTTAAGAATAACAAGGCTAATCCGCAGTCCCTGAAGGCGTGGAAGGGAATAAACTCACTCTGTGAACGCTCACACTGACTGACGGAATTACTGCTGACTGAGGCTGTTCGGGTTTGGGTGGAGGGGGTGTCTTTTCCCTCAAAGCGTCGGCATTACTTGTCTTATCACATTTCAATATGCAACTGACTTCGTATAAGAAAGACGTGTGTTTACATTCCTGTGCTAAAACTTAATTTTATGAGTCTTTTGTTACCTAAACAGTGGCTTTCTGTGCTTCACCTTCTGAGTCAGCGAATGCTCAGGGTTTCTTTCTGGTTGTTTAGTTTCTTTCTGGTTGGTTTTCTTTTGCTTTATGTCAGGGTTTAATGGTTACTCATGTGCAACACACAAAGCGCACCCCGGACCAGCAGTCAGTTAACAACGAGGAGTCAGAAAGTGCGATCCGGAGAAATTAGCTTACAGGCACAAAGGTAGACATTTCCAGATAAAGTAGGTCATTTTTATTTAATTTTAAAATGGAAAACACACACCCTAGCTGGTTTGGTTGAGTGGTAGAGCATTGGACTGTGGGCTGGAAGGTCACAGGTTCAATTCTGGCCAAGGGCACATGCTCGGATTACAGGCTCGATTCCCAGTAGGGGGCGTGCAGGAGGCAGCCGATCAATGATTCTCTTTCATCATCATCGATGTTTCTCTCTCTCCCTCTTCCTTCTTCTCTGAAATCAATAAAAATATATTTAAAAATAAATAAAATGGAAAACATAATTTGATTTATTCTTCTTTTTGCACGCACAGAATATCAGATTCTTAAGTAACGTATTTGTAAAAAATACGTTACTTAATCGTCTCAGAATTTAGGAATGTGGCAAATACAAGTGTATTTAGAGTTTGGGTTTTCTCTAATTATTTTCTTGTGCTGAGTCAGGGCCAGTGTCCTGGACACTCGGGTGAGGAAGGAAAAAGCTCACCATGGTCCTTGTCCTGCAGGTAGCAGAGGGGGAGGGAGCCACAGAGGGTGTCAGAGAGAGGCAGGCAGGCCCTGCTGGTGAGGGACACCCACCCAGTGGATCACCAGCTGGCCGCTCGTCAAGGAGGAGAAATGGGAGAGCAGCCTGCCTGGTCGGGGAGATCTTATTAGCTTAGGTGCCTATGTGGGTGTTTCCTGACCTTGAAGGTGAGCAGTCAGGTGAGTTGAGGACAGGCCTGGGGCTTCTTTCCTGAACATTAAGCCACGTTCTCCCGCTGCCTGAGGAATAGGCGTGATGGCATTCAGCCGCACTACTGAGAACCAACCCGTGAGGTCCTTCGGTGGCTTAAATAACTGAAAACGACTGTCTCCATCAGGGAATGCTTGTCCGCCCGGCCTGCGGGACCAGCCAGCAAACGCTGGTGTTGTGCGTGAGGCCACGCGGCTGGTGAATGGGGCCCCTTTACTCCTCGCTTGCACGGTTTGTCAGTGTCTGGGGACCTCAGCGGAAAGCTGCAGGGACACACTTCCTCGCCTTGACGAGCTCGAGGACAGCATGGGTGTGGGTGGCGAGGTGTGCACCGGGGGACCGGCTGTGTGGCGGGGGGGCTGTGCTCTCTCTGCCCCGAGCCTCCAGCCACCCAAGTCGCCTGGGGAGCAGACTTAATTGCGCTCCTCCGGGATATGGTCCCTCTGACAACGTGTCCTGGCAGCGGCTGTGTAAGACGGGACGATGGCCGCGTCCCAGTTCTCTGTCCCGCCAAACACGGGGGCGCTGAGCCCTTGGCTTCCCCGAGGCTCCTTTTCCTGACGTCACTGCGGAGCAGTCGGACACTCGCTTTTCAGAACAGTCCCTCATGACGCTGAATAAACACTGCATCTCAGAAGAAATTACTAAAATATGAGGTTTGCCATATTTAATGGGGAAGGGGCAATGTGATACAGTCGCTAAGGTTTCACAAAACTTCAAGTAAAATTAACACACGTAACTTTAACACACCCACGTCGACGTCTTAAAATGGCAAGAAATAAACACACTCTCAAAGCTGCAGTCAGGCTGAGTTCTTATCTCAGTTTATCAGATGCCTCGTATGGGCCGGATGAGCTCAGCGATGATGCGTTTTAATGACACGAACCTTTTTGGCCGGTGTTTTCCGTCTCCAAAGGCCTGCGGTGAAGGGCCTGCGGGGTCTGTGGCTCCGGAGACCCGGCCAGCGCTGGCTCGGCGGCGGGCACTGTTGGCCTTGCGTGGCTTATATCTGCGGTCTGTTTGTGACTTTAAATCTGAACGTGACAGCGGGCAGCGCGCTGTTGGGTTCCTCTGCGTGTACAAACCGGTTGTGTCTCAGGCCCAGGGAGCTGTGGGGGGCCCAGCCTTCTCTCAGCCTTCCAACCCCGGGTCCCTGCCTTGGGGGTGGCTCCAGGCCCCCTCCCACCTCTGCAGAGTCCCTGCTCAGACCTGAGCCTGCGTCGCTTTAAACCTGTTCTCTTCGGGCTTCGTCCGTGGGAAGGCCGACGGAGCGGAGAGAGACAGGACACGCCACGTGGTGTCCCCCGAGCCCACGTAAGGGCTCTCTCGTTCCCTCACCTGCCCCTGGGTTTCCCTCTGAACACCTTTCCAGGTCTGATTTACACGGCAAAAAAAATTCACCTCTTTTAAGTGTACGACCCAGAGACTTTAATGAAACGCACACAGGTGTACGAGCATTCCCACCCCCAGCCGCCCGGAGGTCTCTGTACCCACTTACAGCCCGTCCCCATTCCCATCTGGGGCCCAGCTGAGCTCGGATCCGTCTTCTGCGGGAACTTTCTGGAAGGAGGGGGCAGTCACTCCTTGGCTGCAGCGTGTGGTTTACTCGTCTTTATTACCTCGTTTCTGTCTGTTGCAGGGGTACCCACCTCTGTTCTCACCCCAAGCTTGTGGGTGTCGAGCTGAACACACACAGCAGTCCTGCGCTGGGTTATCACAGAGGAAGTCACTATGAGCACGCGTGTGCAGTCCTTGGGGAGACATACGTGTTTATTCTCTTGGGCATGTGTCTTGGAGTGGAGCTGTGGGGTCACGTGGTGACCTTTTGAGAAGCTTCCAGACTGTTTTCCAAACCGGCCAGACATCACACTCCAGCCGCCAGGGCCTGAGCTGCCCCTCTCCCACCGCCGTCGGTCACCGCGTGAGGGGTCTCTGGTTTGGGGTAGCGTTTCCTGGAGGCTGAGGATGCTGGCAATCTCAGCCTCGGCTCTGGCTGACCTGCAGTGCAATGTCTGGTTACATCGTGGCCGTGTTGGTATTGATGGTCTTCGTACTCATTGGTGCGTGTGCTTCATGCTGTCTCAAGTCGTAGGAACTCTGACAACGTTCAGCGAACAGAGAGCCAGGGTGTCGTGCCCGGCTCTCTCTGCAGAGCAGATGCTGCCTTAGAACGCGTTTAAAAACAAGCCTTCCAGCCAAAACCAGTGTGGCTCAGTGGATAGAGCGTCAGCCTGCAGACTGAAAGATCCCGGGTTCGATTCCAGTCAAGGGCATGTACCTTGGCTGCGGGCACATCCCCAGTAGAAGGTGTGCAGGAGGCAGCTGATCGATGTTTCTCTCTCATCGATGTTTCTAACTCTCTATCCCTCTCCCTTCTTCTCTGTAAAAAATCAATAAAATATATTTAAAAAATGAATAAAAATAAAAACAAGTCTTCCACGCAGGCAGCTCCAGCTCGGCCGGCCTCGTTCCCCCGTCATCCCTCCAGACGTTTCAGAAACCAGGTGTCTCACATAAAAGGCACGGATGCTCCTGTTAAAAACCAGGGGTTTTACACCTCTGTCCCGCGGTGACGACACCCCGCTGGCTGGAACCCCTGCCCTGTGGCCCTCTGAGCCGGTCCCCAGCCCATGTTCCCTGTTCCTCAGACCTCCACACCGAGGCCTCCCCACCTCGCTCGGACGCTGCACAGGAGGCTGACCTGCGGTTATTGTGGAACCTGCTCGGTTTGTGGGAGCATTCAGGGGACTGTGAGGTCAGTAGGGACCGGGGAGCCCCCACAACAGCGACGAGGCACCCTGTCCAGCGCAGTTGGTACTTGTGCTCAGACACGAGGCAGGGCCGGTGCATATACAAGTCAAAGACACGGAGCCTGTTAACAAGCATGGCAGGGGGTGGGTTTTGACAGACGCTGCCAACACCTGCTCTTCAGCCACCGCCCGCAGGTGTTGGTGAGACGTTGGGCAGAGGGTCAGGCTGCACCAGATGTTCAGGCCGGGGAGCAGCGCGGCGCTGTCTGAGGTTTACAGGAGACCTTTCCCCGTGTCCCTGCCGTCACCATCCTGCTCCAGAGTAGCTAGGGCCTGGCACGCAGATGGTTCCTGGGTGCCTGGCGATATCGGGCTGAACACACGGGTGCCCCTCGGCAGTGCCGGCCTCCGTCTGCTGGATGAAGACAGGCCTTGTCACCCACTCCGTCACCTCACTCTGCCTTTGCTCCCCAGCCCCTCGCCCTTCCTCGAATGCGTCAGTAAATGTGTCGTTTCAGAAACTACCTTCGGGAGCCGGTGATTGCTCTCTGGGCGTGAAGGGAACGTCTTCCCGCTAATGAAGCCTTTATTTGAGGCCCCAGGACGCAGCGGATGGATTCCTTTTCGTTGCCATAAACTGTTCTGATGCTTTTCAGCAGGAAGCCACGGCGCTCCCTACCGTCCAGGGTCAGCAAACACGCTTGTCCCAAGCGCCGGGCCCCCTGGCCCAGAGCCGTGCCCGGGGCCCTTCCTTCCAGGGGAGCTAGGTCTGCTCTGCCCGCTGGGTTCTTGAAAGCGAGCCAGTGTGACCGGGCCTGGGATGGGCATGCCTCTCCCTCTGGCGGTGGAGGCCGGTGGCCCCCGCCCAAGACGGGAACACTTCACTCAGGGACCCGGCTCGCTGTGAGGAAGTGGAGAGGGGATGTGGGCGACGCCGTATTCCCGAAAGCCTCCATCGTCGTGGGTCACAGACGGGGGCCCTGGGGGAGCAGCCCCTAGTGGCCGGCGTGCAGGGCAGCGTGGGGACCGCCCCGGGCTGTGTCCCAGCAGTGGAGGCCTGTGCAGTGCTCTCAGGAGTGAAATCCCCATCGGCTTCCAGGGAAACTGAGGAGACAGGAGGAGGTCATGTGTGGGAAGGTGAGGGACACTGAGTCTGAGGAGGTGGGACGACAGAGGTCGTGACCCCATGCTGGCGGGTCAGACCCGAGTGGCCTCCAAGATGAATCAGTGGCTCTCTGTGCCCCGGAAGTAGGACTCCAACCGGAGCTTCTGCCTAGGAGGGAGTCCAGGATGAGGAGACAGTCACGCTTCAGGTCCGACGGGAAATCCAAGAGGGAAGGAGTGGAGATGTGTGGACACGGGGAGGGTGCTGACCACTCGCAGCGGGGCAAGCGGGGCGCCAGCCAGGCAGGGGTCCTCCCTCCCAGGTCCTGGTGGAACCACCCGGTTCTCCCGAAGCCCCTGACTCAGGAGCCCCCCGGCCCAGCGAGCCTTCCTTCACGGAAATGTCTCAGTGTGCTGAGGGTTGGACAACTTTGGGGGCATTAAACGGTGACATTCTGGAGCATTCTTTCATCTTGGACATTGTGCCAGGAATGGATAAAGCATGACCTCAGGGCGGACACGGGACCCGTGCTCAGAAAGCACTGGGTTTGGAGCTTATTCCACAGACAAGTGACTGAGACACTTCACTGTGATTCCATGAGGGACCCGTGTTTGATGCAGACGTGGGACAGGCCTGAGGTGACATCGTGGCGAGTCTCCACCGTGTGACACTGCAGGAAAGGAATTCGCTGCCACTCTGGGCAGGCCCGGTCATGTGACAGAGGGAATGTTCATTTTCTAAACAATCTAATCAGGTGGACGAGCAAGATCCCCCCCTCGCCCTATACACACGTACTCACACACACACACTCACACACACACTCATACACATACACACACACACATACACACACACACACACTCTCACACACTCTCACATACACTCTACACACACATACACACACACACACACACACACACACACACACACACGGTGCTGCCTCGCTTTTGGACGCTCTTTAGGCTAAAGGTTTTGATTTGTTCTGATTCAAAACCACTGTCAATGCAGTTCTCAGACCACAATCCCAAGACCTCCTCGATGCCCCCTCGGGCATCCTGACTGTCGCCTCTGAGAGAGCAGAGAGATGGCGAATCATCGAGGAAGGAAAGATGAATTTCCCTCCCAAACGAAGAGGGATTTTCCCTGAAAGATCCCGGAGGGAGACTTGAATTTAGGGCCTGCCGGGTCACGCTCACCTGTTTTCCTTGAGCGCGCTGCTCACCAGATCCAGTGCCTGGACCGAGGCCTGCTCTGCATTCAGACATGGCTCGTAAAAGCTCCCGAATAAAAACCCGCTTTGATGTCCGGTCCTGGCACATAAATACCAAACAGCCCTTACGGAGGTGAGCGGTTACCAATGTGAGCGGCGGGACGGGCAGACTCATTGGAAACTCATTGGCAATCCGGCCAGGTGTCTGGTTTACATTTGAGGAATGAACGCATGAGACATGCTTTATTGGGCTGCCGTGCATGAAATTGCCTCCTTACGTGGCCGGTAAAACATGGCTTTATTTTCTCAGAAGTTTGGAGGATCCCCGTGGCCTGTTGGGGGGTGGAGTAGAGGCCCTGCTCTCAGCATCTGGCCACACACAGGTGGAAAGAAAACCCGATCTGCCCTTGGGCCACGCTGGAGCAGCCAAGGTCAACGCCCGGGGCCAGCAGCGTCCTCACGGCCCTGCACACTACCCACCTCCGCCTGCCTGGAGGTCAACGTGGCGTCTGCACAGAGGACATTTGCTGGGCTCCTACCCACCACCCCTCCGTTCCCTGCACACGAGGCCCCGGTGCTTTCGGGGTGACAAGCCCTTGTGTTGTCAACAAGGGCAAATGTGACTGTGACTTTGCATTCTAGGATTTGTTTTAAAGATACAGAATACAAAGCAAACTATTTAGGAAGCAGTATTTAAATAAGGTCACCTACTGGTATCATTTATGGAATCCCACGGCATGGCCCTCATGCCCCTCCCCTCTGAGTGTGTGCACACACACAGCATCAGCCCTCAGAGCTGCACAGCATCTGAGTCACGGGGATCTGTCCAACCTCTGAGCTCCGTGTCCCTGCCCGCAGGGCACAGCGACAGTGCTCACCTCACCAGCCTCACCGGCCTCACCGGGATTGGAGAGGACGGCTCACCTCACCGGGAATGAGAGGACGGCTCACCTAATCGGCCTCACCGGGAATGGAGAGGACGGCTCGTAGGGCACAGGCAAGTCCCCTCAGAGAGAGACGGAAGGAAGTGCAGCTGGAATCACCATTCATAAGACCAAACGGTACCCCGGTGCATTGTCTGCTGGAAAGTGGCACAAAACACATCGGAATCCGCCGAGTCCACGGCAACTAAGAGGCAGCGTGTTGGTTTTAATTGCTCATCTGTGAGCCCGTGTGCGAAGACACTCTTCTGTGGTCCGTGTGGATGTGCCCTCCCCTCCGCACTCTGGTGTGAAGTCAGAGTGAAACCAGATCCTCCCGTGCAGAATTTCAGGGGCATTCGGAGAGCTCCGTGGCTGGCCCCAGAGCGGTAGACTCTTTCTAAAAGTCTCACATGGGCGTTTAAGTGCTGCTTTCTCACTGAGAACGGCTCAGGGGGACGCAGCCCCGCCCCGGACGCGGCTCCACACATTCCCAGGAGAGACTGCACGTCTGGCTCTGCGCTTGGGGCTCAGGACAGCGCAGGGGGGCTCCGGCGGCATGTGGGCGCAGACACACAAACCTGCGAGGGGACAGCAGCCGCCGCTGAGAGGCCAGAGTGCCTCTTGACCTGTAAGCGCTTGGGGCACCGTGGGGATGTGCTGGGATTTTTTTAGAACTTAGAGCTGCCGTTCTCAAGGCGATGTCGACATGTCTCTTCAACACTCAGAGATAATGGTTGTTCGTGGCCGGAGCTTGGTGAGGACGAATCATGTCCAAGTTCGTGTGTCCCATGAAGCAGGGCAGTAAACACCCCCGGCTTTTCTGAAGGACAGACGTTCATGCCACTGAGGTGGAAAGAGGGTGCTGTTCGTGATGAAGTGTAGACAGATCCCCCAGTGTTCCTATTCCGTCCAGTTCAGTCACGTGCCCTTCATAACTCCCCAGATCATAGTTCTTACCACTTTAAAAAACTATTTTTTTATTGATTTCAGAGAGGAAGGGAGAGTGAGGAAGAGATAGAAACATCAATGATGAGAGAGAATCATTGATCTGCTGCCTCCTGCACACTCCACATTGGGGACTGAGCTGCAAACTGACTGGGAATGGAAGTGTGACCTCCTGGTTCATCGGTCGACCCTCAGCCACTGAGCCCCACTGCTGGGCCTTCCCGCTTTCAATGCAAAGGGTCGTTCGGCAAATAGTTTTTTCAGGCCACCTGGTTCCCCTGTGGCCACGCAGCCCTGTCCTGGTAGCTCCCAGGAAGCCACAGACACCACACAGGGGAATGAGCATGGGTGTTTTCCAATAAAACTCTACCTAAACCACAGCAACAACAAAAACAGGCAGCCAGCCCTGCTTTGCCTGTGCCTTTCCTAGTAAAATGCCACTTTGCTGACCAGGCTTTAGCTTTAAATCCTATCTGTTCTCCAGATCTCCAGAACTGGCTTTGACCATGCATTTTCCTAAAGCAAAGGAGTGAATGTGAAGAAATGGCAACGAACTGTAACCCACGTGATACTCGTGGAGAGAAATGACCGGCAGGAGGAAAACGTAGTCTCGGCAACTGTACCGTAACACAAAGAAGTGTAACAAACCTGTAGTTGGAATCTCAGAAGGAGTAAGACAAGAAATGTTGTGAACATAGTGGTCAAAACATTTCTAAATTGATGAAAACGTGAAATCAACAGACCCGGGAAGTTCGATAAGTCCTAAGTAGGAAAATAATAGCGCACACACACACACACACCCGCAATCTATGTCCACCGAGGCAGATCACATTCAAATTGCTGAAATGCGAAGGCACAGCAGTAAGAGCAGCAGAGACTTTGTGACAGATACTGTGCAAGCCAGAAGACGAGAACTGACAGCTCCTGTGCTGAGAGAAAATGCCGTCACCCCGTAATTTTGTACCCAGCAAAACATCCTCTGAAGACTTAAGACCAACCGCGTGAGGTGCCGCCTCGCACCCGCTGGAATGGCTGTAACCCCAAAGTCCACCACTCCCAAGTGCTGGCAGAGACGAGGACTTCTACACGTCGCTGGTGGAAATGTAAAGTGGCACGGCTGCTTTGGGAGAGAGGCTGAAAGGCTTTTTTTTTTAGATGAGCGTCTCCTTCCCGTGCAGCCCAGCGGTCCGGCCCTGTGACCATTCCCTCACGTGCAATCCGGGCCCACACGGAGGCTGGCTCCCGGAGGTCCTAGCTCTGCTGTTCACAACGCCCCGCACTGGAGCCACCCCGATTATCCACCGGAGACAAGTGGATAAACAAGCCGTGGTGGTTTAACCACCCCGAGGGCAGCGCCAGCCAAGGAAACTGCCCGTACCTCCAGCAGCTGGACGGGCTGTAAAATCTGACGCAGAATAAAACAAGAAGCAGACACCAAAGTCGGTGCATCACGTGACACTTTCCGTGAAAATTCCACGGAGGCGAGGGTGTACGCCTCCCAGCGGTTTCTGAGCCTGGGGGACAGGGTAGTCTGGGCCGTCTGGGGAGACAGAACGGCGGGACAGACCCGGAAGCAGAGGCGAGCGCAGGTGGCGACTTGCCTGATCCCAGTTCCTGCTGCCGCAGTCTGTGCCTGCACAGCCCTGCTCTCCAGGCCTTCTTCTGTCCCCCATGTCGGCACTCCAGCCACACCTGTTCCCACACGAAGTCACGGCGCGGTAATTGTCATCTGTTGCTAGCGGTTTTTTGTTTTGATATGAAAACAGGGATTCACGGCTGACAAAGAGTTTTTTAAAAAGCGGGAATGCCGATGGCTTAAAGACGACCCATCTGGGCTCATTCTTCCCGACAGCTTTCCTTTTATTTTGGGAACCGGGGATTGCGGCGTCCCCTCCGGTCACCTGCACAACCTCTGGCCTCCTTTAGGAGAAGCGTGACCCTCGGGGAGCCGTGACTCGTCCGGCCACTGGGCACCGCTCGGACACGCTTGGTCACTGCCGTGCTTGGTGGCAGGTCTGTGGATGGGGGACTCTCCGGCGTGTCCACAGCAGAGACGCCCTCAGAGCAGCAGCCCCGGCCTCCACAGGAAGGCTGGTCTTTGTACTGACAGCCGGCACGTCGGGTCCCAACTCGGGCGCTGCCTACCCACCAGGCCCCGCCCGTTGGCGCTGGGTGCAGAGCTCCAGGGCTGCCGAGAGTGGGGGGTGAGGCGGGGGTGTCAGCAACACTTGGTGAAGCATTTTCGTAGAAGGGTTTTTCTGGAGCTTTGACGGTGCTGAGTCCAAACACAGCTGCAGAAATAAGACAAACCCGAAAGCATACCTCTGCATATGAGTACTCTCCACCTAGAATATTCTAGAAAAGGCAAAGACCACACAAGTGCACATGCCGTGGTTTCCAAGAGACGCTGTTCCCACATGTCTGGGCTGCACACTTGTGAGGGGACATCGACTGGTGTGCACGCCTGAGGTCCAGGCTGTTCCCGCAGCACGCCCCCTCCCAACCGGGGCAGCGTAAGCATAGACATCCCCCCCGCCGCCGTCTGGGCCAGAGCCTAGGGTTAAGGTGGGGGGTGGCTCCTCTGAAACTTCAGGGGTTTGTTGTCATCTCTGGCGTCTCCGGCTCGTGTCGCCCGAGACCTGCTGTTCACGTCCACGTGCGTTCCCGTGTGCGCGAGTCTGCACCCATTTCCCCTTGGAGAAGGACACCCCCGTGTTGGATGAGGGCGTACACTGGTGACCTCATCTTAGCCCACTACACCTGCTGTGGCCCCACTTCCGCACGAGGCCACTAGTTTGGGGGGTCATGGCCCGAGATCCGTGTTATCTGAAATAGCTGTGCTCTCGAGGGCCCCTCTGAGGGCCTCAGGCAGCTCGAGGACATCAGTTCCATTCACGTTTGTCTGTCAGCCCTGACGTCACCGTTGCTTCCTTTTTAAGATGATTTTTTTTTGTTTTGTTTTGTTTTTTAATCTTTATTGTTCAGTTTATTAATTACATTGTTTCCCCTTTTTATCCACCTATAGCTTCCCTCCACCCTGTACCTATCCCACCCTCCACCCTCACCTCCCCCTCCCCACTGTCCTCTCCCATTGTTGCTAGATTTTTGTCCAGTCTCTTGCTGCACTTCCCACAACCCTTTTCTCCCCAAGAATTGTCAGTCCATTCCCTCTAAGATGATTTTTTGAGATGAATGTCTAATTGGTCAGAGAAGGTCATAGGGCAGCCCTCACTTTTTCAGTGAGCCACCTGTTGGTCAGCACTATTTATCGGTTGTTTATCTGACTGGGAGGGTTTTACCTGTTTACCTGGGTTGGGAAGCAGAAAGCTGAGGGTGTCGGCTTTGTAATCAGCAGCTCTCCTGTCTCTCACTTCTGTTCTCTGTAGTGGGGTGTACGGCAGCGGTCGCCCACCTTTCAGACCTAACAGACCCCCAGCGGTCGCCCACCTTTCGGACCTCACGGACCCCCAACAGTCTATGGACCACCGCTTGGCGACCGCTGGTTTACAGGGATGGACCCAGGTGTCAGGGTCCAGCTCAGGCCCCGATGACGAGTGAGTGACAGGCGAAGAGGCACCTTTTGCCATGTCTCCTCTGCTCGTGGGACAGAGAAGTACATCCCCTGTGGAGCTGCCCGAATAGACTGGCTGGGTCTGCGCTTCATCCCTGGTGGCTCCTCGCCGTCACCCCGTGTCCCGTGGCAGCAGCCCCTGCACGCAGTCCCTGTCTTATCTCGCAGACTGTCACCTGCCAGGGTGTCCCTCCTCGCACCCGGGCGCCGACAGCAGCTGTCCCTGGACAGTGTTGGCACCTCCAGGGGCTGTGACACCTTCCTGTTTTGGACCCTCAGGCTGTCTGTCAGCAGAAGGCTGGTCCATCGCCTGTATCTAGGTCACCGTCTTTCCACGGAGCATCTCCATGTGGAAGGCCAGCGCTCAGGTCACCTGCACTGGGTCTCGCAGGACACGGGCTGCAGGTCAGCCACAGGCTGTCCCACGTGATGCCTGCCCATCAAGGGGCCCGCCCCCTCCCCGCCTCCCCGCTCAGGGTCACCCCGGTAAGTCTCTGCGGGTTGTTTGTGCCCAGAGGGTTCCTGTTCCTGCTTCTGGGTGTGATGTTCAGTGTGTAGTTGGTCATCCTCTCTGCCGTTGTAACTGACGACCCCCCCCCCATGGTTTTCTGAATTGCATGTCACTCCCTGCCTATTTGGTGGTCTCTTTAGCAAAGGCAGGGCTTGGGCGGGTGTCTGTTCAGTTTCTGCTGAGTCCTGAGGGCCTGTGGGCAGTGCCATGCCCCTCACAGGATGGACCCTGCTCTGTGCCGGGCCCAGGCGGGACTTCCAGTTGCCGAGACCTCCTGGGAAGCTGGTGATTGGACGGGGGCTTGGTTCTTCCTCTTTCTTATGAAGACCTGCCTCTGCTTCCAGGGATTCCGGATGCTCACCTCCCCAACTCAATTCCAAATTTCTGGACACACACTCCTTTCCATTCCCTGCTTTTCTTCCAAAATTCCTTTGCAGACTAAACTTTCTTAGTGCCAAGAACAACGGTAAATGCACTATAGGAAACAGGACATTGTACTAGTGAAGATCTGAACACTTAAACATGTACCTTTATAGCCTTGAATACATTCCGGCCACCATACATGACAATTTATGTTATATAATGGCCACTGAAATGATAACATGCGTTGCATGTTCTCTCTTTATAAGCCATTTACTACCTTAATTCTAAAATAATCCAGATGCATCGGCAGGCCGAGCGTCTCTGTCGGGGACCCCCTGACACGTGGAGGGTGTTAGCTGTGGCAGTCACTGAAGTTAGCGAAAACCAAATGCATTTTCCTTAAACCTGCTGGGGGGCGGGGTGGTGGCTGCCGTGCCCTGTCAGTGCTGAGTGGCCCCTGAGACAGGATCTGTGGTCTAGCCCAGGCCCCACGAGCCCCCGGGGTGAAGCAGGTGTGTGACCTGCGTTCTTTCACACGGTGTTTAACATTTCACACCTGAGTCAGAGTTAATATGACCTGAACCAGGTGTCTGCGCACAGCCCGTTACTGCAGCTGCTCCAAACCCCCCTGAGATGGAGCCCCTCCACCGAGCGCTGTCCCCACAGACCGGGGTCAGTGGCTCCCGGTCTTGCTTTATCCTCGCTGATCATGAAGGACAGACGTTCAAATTCTACCCGGTGGAAAGGAGGGCGGTGTCCCCAAATCTCGTTATTCTGGAATGGAAACACTGAGATGGGAATTACTTCAAGATTTCGGGATCCGCCACGAGGGGCTCTGAAGGATGACTTGGCAGGAGCCTGCCTTCCCGTGGACGTTTCAAACATCACGTGCACACAGCGTGCGGTCAGCAGCCGCGCCCCCAGAACTCCCCACTGCGCCGCCCACAGAGGCCTGTCATCACCGTGTGGGTGCGGGTGTGGGTGTTACGTCATCGGTTAGAGAGCCGGTATGACTTCCTGCGGGCTGCAGCTACAGAGCACAAACGTATCTTTTTCCGGGTGTCTGTGTACCTGTCATTTTTAAGTCTCAGAAGGCCTTCCCTAGAGAGTAATTCTGACTGCATTGCTGCGCCTCCAAGAAAACTGCACGCCGTCATCCCTCACGTGACAGTCCGTCACCCTGCTCTGGCGACGCTGAGGCCGCAGATCTGCTCCCGCCTCCACGCCTCCCCGCTTCCCCGCCTCCCACAGGCCGTCTCGGTGACGGCGGCACTGTTCCTCGTCAGTGCCAGCGACACGGCACACGCTCCCCACGTGTTGTCACGACAGCTCCGAGGAAGAGTTTCCATCATGGGCTCCCGTGAGGAAGCTGCACCTTAGGGGGGTCTGGGCGGGCCGGGGGACATGTGAGCAAGCGATGGGATTATCTGTGCCCAGGGACACCGCGCCTCCGATGGAACCTGAGGGCCGTGTGCAGAGGCAGCTGTGGGCAGCAGGGCACTAACACGGCCCAGAGCCCCACACTCGTGTTCACGTCTGCACCTGTGCACACATGGGCCGATTACTGCACACATGTGCTCCTCTGACTGCCTCGGTGTCGGGGGGTCTCGGGTGGGTTCTGTGTATCGGATTCCGAGCACACATGGGCCGTCCCTTCAACCACGCCCTTCCTGGGAGGTGGCCAGTGCCCTCACACCGAGACACGAGCCTCCTCCTCTGGGTGCCGCTCCCACCAGAACGGTCCTTCAGTGTGGACCGCGGGTGCCAGAGAGTTTGCACCGGGGTGCAGCTGGGGAGCTGGTTCAGGGAGGAAGGGGGCCTCTCCTGTCAGCGGGAACTGAAGGAGGAGCAGCTCAGCCACTTGCTCTCGGGTGAAATGGTACAAACCTTTGCACGTCACCCCCTGCCTATTGGTGTCTCTTTAGAAGAGGCAGGGCTTGGATGGGTGTCTGCTCAGTTTGTGCCGAGTCCTGAGGGCCTGTGGGCAGTGCATGCCCCTCCATGTGGCCTGGCGTCCCTGCCTGGGTCCAGCACAGCCAGGGACCAGCCCCTCCATCAAGACGGCAACTCAAACCCCAGCCCTCGCCGGCCTGTGTGGATTTGATGAAAGAGACTCAGCATGGTGTTTCCCGCTCCTGATTGCGCCCATCGGCAGACGGAGCTGCTGCTGCCAAGAATCAGCGGTCGCCCCCACCCCTGCACCGAGGGCAGGGAGAGAACGGCCCGCTGTGGCCCACAGGCGTGTCCCACACAGGCTGCCGAGGAGCCTCTGCCCGAGACGCGCAATAACGGCAACGAGGACAGGGATGATGAGTGTCTTCAGAAACCCTCCCGTGAACCCACTCTGTTGATTGTGAGCAACAACAAAGAGGCTGTTGCCTGCAGCTCGAGCAGCCTGATGGCTGCAGCAGAGCCCTCCTCCCACCTCCTCCTCCTCCAGCGAGCTCAGCCCTAATCACTTGCAGATGATCCCTCCAGTACACAGCCACGGCCGGCTTGTGGGAGTTTTACAAAGCAGGGTTCGGGGTGAGGAGGAAGAAACGGGCACAGCTGTGATCTTTGCAAACAGAAGCATGTACTGGGCTTGGGAAAAGGAGGGAGACGAGACAGAGAGGTGGAGACGAAGAGAGGGAGTTAGTGACAGAGATAAAGATAAATACAGAGACAGAGGGAGGGAGAGAGAGAGAGACACTAAAGCTCAGTAAGCTGGTAGATATGTCAACAGAAGGTTCCTAACTGAAAAGCAAACAAAAAAGAATGAAAGTTTTAGAAGAAGCAGGAGAGAGGGCTGAAGCACTCTAGGACAATTACAAAAAGGTGACACACGCATCATTGGGAAAACGGACGAAGGAGAGGATAGAGCAGAACAGTTGAAATAATAGCTAATAATTTTCCAAATTTAATGACAGACCCACAAAAATCAGCGAGTTCAGAGAACCCTGCACAACACATACTAACCATACACCTTGGTGTCTCATCTTCGAAGTGCACAAAGGGAAAAATCTTGAAAGAACAGAGTTAAAAACCCGTCCAGCCTATAAAGCAGGGAGGAGGACGACAACCCCCTCACTCTCATGTGGAAGAGATGGGAGTGGACAAACTCACCAACCCAGAATTCAATCCCCAGTGGGTTACCCTTCCCTGTGAAGGAGAAACAGACTCTCCGAGAGGAACAGAAGCTGAGGGGCTTCCTTGCCAACACACCTGCCCTGCAGGAAATGGTAAAGAACTTCTTCAGAAAGCAGGCAAATGACACAAGCAGGAACTCACGTCTGCAGAAAGAGAGGAGAGTGACATAAAGTAAAATGTCGCCGCCTCCTTGTCTGACGTGATGTTTGTTCGAAATAACGGGATAACTTTTTGGGTGATCACAGCCTAGGATGGGCAAGAGGAGGAGCAGCGTGCCGTGGTGGAGGGTCAGGAGCATTGGGAAGTTGCTGCAGCGAGGTGCTTGCACTGCCCACGAAATGTGTGATGACATTTGAAAGTGGATGTGATTCCCTGTAAGTGTACGGGACAAGCATAAGCATGTTTTAGCAACATATAACTTGCAACGTTTATTTTTACCTATAATTGACTAGAGGCCCAGTAGGGAGAGGCCCTCAGCCAGGCCTGCACCCTCTCGCAGTCCGGAGCCCTCAGCGGACATCCCCCCGAGGTGTCGGCGCTGCTGTGGAGGCGGGAGAGACGCCCACCAGCCATGATTCCGGCTTTTGGCCGAGTGGTGCTCCCCCTGTGGGAGCACACTGATCTTCGGGGCCAGCTCCTGTATTGAGCGTCTGCCCTCTGGTGGCCAGTGTGCATCAGAGCAACTGGTTGATTGGTAGTTCTGTTGTAAGCCACTTAGGTTTTTACATATATATAGATGATTGACTATATTCCCTAAGCCGTACTTTACATCCCGTGGCTGTTTTTATAACAGGCCATTTGTACTTCCCGAGTACAGGCCTTTTCACCCCCAAACCCCCTTCCATCTGGCGACCGTCTCCCTCTGACTGACTCATGTCACTCAGCACAATGCCCGAGATCCATCCGTGTTGCTGCAGCTGGCAGGGCTCCTTCTCTTCGTGGCTGTGCAGTATCCCTTGTGCATATGCACCACATTGCCCCCTTGCAGAGACATGTACTGAACATGCTCAGAGAAAGGGGTAAATGGAATAATATAAACCGCTCACTTAAAACCAGAGAAGGCAGGAAAAAAAGAAACAAAGAACAAGCATAATGAATAGAGACCAGTTGTAAGAATGGTAGCGTCAATTCAGCGATATCAACAGTCTCTTTAAACACAGGAGCTAAATTTCCAGTTAAGACAAAGACCATCATAATTAATTGTAAAAACAGACCCGACTATACTGTATGTTGTTCAGGAGACCCCACCACACATGCAAACACACAGCCGGGTTACAAGTGAGAGGAACCGGGCAGAACGAGAGGAAGCTGGAGCTGCTGCCCCGGTTTAGACAGAGCCGACCCAGAGCGAGGCCAGGGAGGCAGTGAGGAGCTCTGACGGGGGAACGAAGACACGTGGTTTATCCGCCGGCTCTGGCCGTTTCTAGCAGCACCAGCAACTCAAGAGAGATGCAGGACAAAGGCTGCTCCAGGGAGGGCGCTGGAATAGCCCTTACTCCGGCTCTTCAGTGCAGCCTCGAGCAGAGGGCCTTCTGTCCACCCTCCAGGGCACGGGAGACGCAGCGCCTCGGGCACAGGGCCCACCTTCCTGCGCTGCCCACCACGGAGCCTCGGAGCCTCGCCGGCTGGCGGACAGCCAGCTCGGTGATATCAGGGCGGCCTGACGGAAGAAGAGGAGGGAGGTGAGGAGACGAGAATGGACCAGCCTTGCTTCCCAGCCACGACCTTGATGTCCACCTGGTCCTCATCTCATTCTGCAGAATTCACACCTTCCCCAGCCATCATTCAGCGACAGACTGCCTGGCGGTCCCGTTTTCTCAGTGCACGTCATGAGCCTTAAAGAAAAGGGAAAATGAAAAAGTCACGCCTTCTTGAAAACATGCGTCTTAATTCACGGTCCTCACAGCACGGCTGCTCCGGGGAGGGCGATGGGCTCCGGGTCTGGCGGGACGCCGGCGAGGGTCCAAGCCTGCCCCTCCACGCTGGTCAGGAGGGCCGTCAAACGCGTCTAACCGAACCCCTACCTGTGACACCTGACAAACCACTACTCCGGCCGCTCCACCAGCACAGAGCGCGGCCGTGGGCCATGTGGACAGAGCTGGTGGTCAGTGACAGCACCACGCGGGGGCTGTCGAGGCTTCCGGAGGCACCTCGCGGGCACCCAGTGAGACGTTCACTGTTCCGAGGACAGAACCCGACTCTGCGGCCTGAGTCATAAAACCTATGCCCGGCGTGGCAGTAACGTTTTATCTGCTTCACGTAAAGGTGCCAGAGACCTTCCCGCGGGGGGGAGGGGGGGGGTGGCACGCTATCCGTGTCCAGCAGCAGAGGAGGACTGGAGGGTGGTCCCCTCCCGGAAACAGCGCCGTTTCCCCGGTGTCTGCCCTGCACTCGGGCCGTGGAGGGCGTATTCCCGAGTCTCCGGCCAGTTCCCCTCCTTTCAGCCTTCCCTGCTCTTACTTATTTCCAGATCGGTCATGACCCACGCGACTGCCCTGCCGGTGAGAGCAGGCGATGAGAGACCAGGCCGGCTAGAAACGCCCTTGCTGGGCCCGCGTGCGCGGTTCAGGGTCCCGCCGCCTCTTCTTCGCCCCCACGTTCCTGGTTTGGGGGCAGCTGGTGTCGGCATGACCCACAGGAGAGGTCGTGTGCTCTTGATGGCATCTCACACTGGGCTTCTTGAAGGTTTGCCCCGCGACGCGCTTTAAAACCGCTTTAAACCTTGGGAGGCACATGCAAGTCTGTCGCCCCGTGCTCTCTGACTCCCCCTGCGACTTTAAGAAGGTGGGGGAGGAGCCCACGGGCAGACACCGTCATCCCTGGTGGTGAGTGCTGGGGCCAGTCAGCGTCTCAGCCCCTTCACGTTGAAATGGTGCCTGGCTGGCGTGGCTCATCTTCGGAGCGTCAGCCTATGAACCGGAGGCCACAGTCCCATCCCCGTCCAGGCACAGGCCCGGGTTGTGGCTGGATCCCCAGTAGGGGGCGAGCAGGAGGCCGCCGATCAGTGATTCTCTCCCATCATTGATGTTTCTCTCTCTCTCTTCCTCTCCCTTCCTCTCTGATATCCATAAAAACATGTCTTAAAGAAAACGGTGGTGTTATGTGACCCTGTGGTAGCTTCGTCTGAGTGGCCAGATATCAGTCAGATGGGGATCCTGTGGAGCCGGACGGAGTCACGTCCATCGCCATCTCCAGGGCACACGCCGGGGGTGGGGGCGGGGGTGCAAGTGTCAGGCGTGCCCGTAAAACTTGGAGGGGAGCCGCTTCCCCTGTGGCTGCTGAAGACACGGTCTCTCCGCTTCCCATTGTTTGCCACGTGGGGACCGGGGCTTTGGACGAGAAAGCTGTGGGTGCCTTTGGTTTGGATGGTGGTGGTGTTACCACGAGGCTCACTTCTGTGGGCAGTTCAGGTTTCCTGGTGCAGGAGCAGCTTCCGGAATCCTCACCCACCGAGTCCCCTCGCCTGACCCGTTAACACGAGGGGGCGGTGTGGGAGTGTCTGTCCTCTGGGCCTGGGACCGGGGTGGGGTGGGGAGTCACCAATGGAGAAGGAACAGGCTGGAGGGAGGGGCCCCAGGACCCGTTCTGTGGAACAGGCTTCCAACTTGCGTGCTGGTGCTGACCAGCGGACTCCAGCCAGGCCTGGTCCAGACAGAGGCCCCTCTGCCCAGAATGCCCGGTCAGGACGCGCGGCGGACACGCGGCGTGCACAGGGAACAGGCGTGTTTGTGGTGATGGTGCCACCTGGGCTTCATCAGCGCCCGGGTCAGCAGGTGCACGTCTGGAGGGCCTTGGCAGGGCAGGGGTTTCCGGCGCAGCGGAAGCCCCTCTTTGGGCCGACCCTCGATAGCGACGGGAACAGAGTCGCTGCAGCTGTGGGAGCCGTGTTCGTTCTCTCTCCGGGAAACCACGTTAAAACAGAGACTGCCGCTGGCACGGGGAAAGGTGGTTGAATTGTCTGCAGAAAAACAGGGGAAACTCGGTGCGTATGCGGTAGTCATTCAACAGAAATATTACGTTTTATATGGGATTTGTTATGTTTGGAGCGTTTGTCCGGTTCATAAAATGCATCAGTTGTTGTGCTTTCTCTTAGCGATGAGTTTACTCGTATACGAATTTCCTAGTTGTGCTTTGGTGGTGATTTTCAGGAGAGCTCCCTAAATCATTTCAGCGTCAAACCCGGAATCCACCCCCAAAGTACTCACGAAACTGAGCCTTGCTGACATTTAACAGACGAGAAGATGTGCTTTGTACCGTAATTGTGTGGTAAATAACAGGCTTCATCACCCAGAAACCCTCCGCTGGTCCCTGGCCGGGGGGTGGGGGGGTGGGGAGCGGGGTGGTCCAGTTAGCTGGGAGCAGGGTGCCCTGGTGCCAGTTTACAGTGAGATAGCGCCCCCTGGTGTCGCAGCCTCACCATGCGGGCAACTCCTGATGCTGTGAAGAGGGAGCCCTCCTGGCACCTGTGGGACCCGGTGGGCACGTGCTCTCTCGTCCCCTTGGGAGGCTGTTTCCTGTGCTTTCCTCCTCCAGGTTCTGAAGCTGCTGCTTTCTTCTGCATCGGGGACGGCTGGCAGATCCCAGGGTCCCAGCCACAGAGCCCACCATCTCAGAACCCTGTGTCAGGGGGAGGGTTGTCCTGGAAAATAGGGGTACACAGACAGCTCAGCAACAGGAGGGACCGTGTTGGGTCCAGCCTCGGCCAGCACAGAGCTTGGTCCCCCTCACAGTGTGTCCTTGGGCCGAGTGTGCAGGCGGAACCTGCAGCCAAGAGTCAGTCCTGCAGGCGGCCGACTCCGTCGCCTCCTGTCCTTCCTGAGTTCAGCGCGATGGAGCCCGCGAATCCGGTGGGAGGAGGGAGAGCTTGGAAGGAAGACCTGGTTTGCTTCCCCTTTAGTGACTGGGGAGAGGCCTTCCTCTCTTGGAGTGTGATGTGTGTGTATGTGTGTATGCGTGTGTCTGTATGTGTGTATGTGTATATGTATTGTGTGTTTGTGTGTGTGTGCATGTATATGTATGTATGTGTGTGTTTGTGTGTGTGTGAGCGTGTGTGTGAACCAGAGGGAAAGGATCCAGTATGGGGTGACTGAAGAAGATGAATGTGGGGGGTAAACACACAGTGTGATGATGTAATGATGCATCAGATGGGGCAGCCTCAAGGTCGTGCTGTCCTCAAGGCCTTGTTGTATCACTGCTGAGCTGTTGTGCTTTGATGAATGTAGTACAGGATTTACTTCTTTTTTTACCTGTATACTAGAGGCCCAGGCATGAAAATTCATGCACTGGAAGGGGGTCCCTCAGGGGCAGGAGGCAACCTGGCAATCAGGAGAAGGCAATGCCCCATCATACCTGCTGCTGCCACTGCCGGTAGCGCAAGCCTTGGCCAGCCCTGGTTACCTGAGCCTCAGGTGGCCCTGGGCGGCTTGGCAGCCACCACCCAAAGCTTGCCTGCACCTCGGGCTGACCCTGGGCAACTGCGGGGCTGATGGGACTGGGCACTGCCATCTTGTGGCTGTGAGCTCTGCCATCTCTGAGGGCATAGCAGTCAATTAGCATATTCCCTCTTTATGGGCTGTAGGTGCTGCCATCTTTGTCAGAGTATGACAGTCAATTAGCATATTCCCTCTTTATTAGAACGGATATAGAAGGGTAAGTGTCCATCCATTGGACCAGTACCTATGACGCACACTGACCATCAGGGAGCAAACAACACAGGAGCTGTCATGATGTACACTGGCCATTTATTTATTTATTTATTTATAATATATATTTATTGATTTCAGAGAGAAAGGGAGAGGGAGAGGGATAGAAACATCAATGATGAGAATCATTGATAGGCTGCCTCCTGCATGCGCCCTTTTGGGGATCAAGCCCACAATCCGGGCATGTGCCCTTGACTGGAATGAACCTGGGACCCTTCAGTCCACAGGCCTACGCTCTATCCACTGAGCCAAACCAGCTAGGGTCATACTGGCCATCCTATATAATAAAAGGGTAACATGCAAATTGAGCCTAATGGTGGAACAACCAGTTGCCACGATGCATACTGACCACCAGGAAGCAGATGCTCAATGCAGGAGCTGCTGCCTGGTGGTCAGTGCGCTCCCACAGGGGGAGCTCGGCTCAGCCACGAGCCTCTCCCGCCTCCTGGTAGTGCTAAGGATGTCTGATGGGGGAGTTGGCCTAAGCCGGCAGTCAGACATCTCCTGAGGGGTCCTGGGCTGTCAGAGGGATGCCTGACTGCCGGCTTAGGCCCACTCCCCTAGGGAGCAGTCCTAAGCTGGCAAGTGGACATCCCCGAGGGGTCCTGGACTATGAGAGGGCCCAGGCCAGGCTCAGGGACCCACTGAGTGCATGAATTTTCATTGCACAGGCCTCTAGTTTAAAAATGAATGGCCCCACGGACCTGGTGCAGACAAACCAACACTGGGCTTCCCCCAAGTGAGGCTTGGGCTCCACCACCAGCCAGAGTGACACCCTGCCACATTGCAGCCAATGCTGCCATGACCCCATGGCACAAAATGCAGCCCACAGCCCAGCCCGGGAACAGTCGCTGTGGGCGCCGGTAATGACGTTACGTAGCAACGCCCAGCTTACTCTCCCTTGGGATTAGCCTCGTTGGAGTTTCTGCAGCCCAGGAACTCGACTTGCTGTATAGCCAGGTGCAAACATTTCACAGTTTAACCAAATGTCTGTGAAGCATTTTTCCCATGCGTCATCTCATTCGATCCTCACAGAAGCCCTGGTGTAGGTAGATAGGAGACTCGGTGGAATCCTATTTTCTTTTCATTAGCCGGAAAACGGAGATTTAGAAAGCTTAGAAGTTTCACCCGACTGAAAAGAAGAAATGGTGGACCTAGAAAATGATTTGAGGTTTTCTAACTGCGCAGAATATAGTCAGACACCGCTGCAGTTAAATATTTCACCCTTTGTTCTCCCTGCGTGATCTACAATCATAATCTGCTTCGTGTTGACATTTACTGCTGCGTTGCTGACAGTTACCTGAAAGAGCAGTTGGGGTGCTTCACTGGACTGGGAAAAGTTTAGCTACATCAGAAAGCAGGTTTAATTATGCAAGTTTATTCTATAGAGTATATAAAAGGCTAGGTTGATTTGTGCATGCACAATACATGTAGAGCTCTCACTGGTGCCAGTTGTGTGCATGTTTTGATCTGTCATTGTCGATCGTGAATTAGGTTGACACTTCTATTATAGAGAAAGGACAAATAGCGATATTAAAACGTTCTTCTTCTAATTAATTTCCTTTCAATGTGCTCGAATCTGTGCACCAGGACACTAGTTGAGATATAGTTGACGTATAACACTTTATTAGTTTCAGGTATACAACCTAGTGACTTGATATCTGTGTATGTTGTACAGTTTACCCTTAAACAACATGGGGGTTAGGGGTGCCAATCGTTTCACAGTTAAAACTGTGTGTAACTTTTGACTCCCCCCAAGCTTAACTACTAATAGCCTACTGTTAGTCTTAAGTAGCCTCAAACCATGAACCTATGTTGTATGTTACATGTAGTACACGCTGTGTTTTTACAATAAGGTTCAGAACAGGGATGTTCAAGTCCCGGGGAGAGGAAATGCATGTGCAGTGTTGACTGAAAACCCTGCCTGTTGGGAAGGGTGGGGTCTTTGGTGCAGAAGGAGCAGCGGCCCCGGCAGAAGGGAGGTGACCTCACATTCCGCAGGGACGGGGGACTGGCTGGGAACAGGAAGACCTGCCGTCCTCAGCCCTCCTGCCCCAGCCTCTCTGTCCGGGCCCCCTCGGCTCTAGTTCCCCTGCTGGTCCAGCAGGAGCAGCCTCTTCTCCCCACAATCCACCACCCACTGTGTCCCTGCCCCGGTGATGCCGTGTCACCCACAGGTGCGCAGGCTCCCCGCAGGTCGAGGCAGGGACCACCCATGGCACAGCTTCCCACGGCGAGGAGGCCCTCGCCCTTCTCCCGCCTCGGAGAGCCGGTCCGGACAGGTGGAGCCACACCCGGGTCAGGTCCAGGGGGACTCTCCTGCGGTTGATGAGCTCCCAGGCCCAGGGCAGGGAATTGCTGGGATGACGCGCTGTGTTTTGAAGAAGGAGCAGGTAGCATTTAGACTAAGTAGAGTCCTCTCTTTCATCTGCGGCCAATTAAATGCTTGAAAAGAGATAAAAGGAGACGCAAAGATGTATGCAAATAAGACCAAATGAGAAAGCCTTTCATCCTGAATTGATTCATAAATGTCAGTGTGAACTCAGGATGCATCTCCCTCAAACCAGACCAAACCAAACCAATGAAATGCTTCCCGGCTCTGAAGGGCCAGTAAGGGTGGCTCTCAGTAGCCACAGGCTCAGAATGTGGCCTCAGCACAGACTTCCCAGGAGGACCAGCTCCTGGAACAATGGGCAGGAGGAGCGGTGGGGTAACAGTGCTGGCAGGGACAGGGGTCTGGGACGATGGGCAGGAGGAGCGGTGGGGTAACAGCGCTGGAAGGGACGGGATCTGGGACGATGGGCAGGAGGAGTGGTGGGGGCGGCAGCACTGGCAGGGGTGTCTGGGCTGTAGCCCCTCAGGGAAGCAGGTTCAGGGGGGTGAGCGGGCAGGGGTCTGGTCGGCGGGAACTGGGGGGCTGCTCGCCTCCGCTGGCAGGCGCTTAAGGAAATGTGTCGTTTCAGGGACTCGCAGGGCCGGCTAGAGCTGGACAGTCTGCCCCTTGGGCTTTGGAAGCGGAGCCTTCTGCTCCCACGGGCTGTGTGCTGAAGCCGCCGCACCTGGTTGCACGCCCCCCCCCCCCCCACCAGCCCGTACGCCCTTGGCCTAGGCTGTGGCCTGAGCTGCGTGCACGGGCTCCAGAGGAGGTGGGTGCCCATGGGAGCATTGGCGAGTCCCGCTGGCTGGCCGGCTCTCGTGTCCTGGGCGGTGGCGGGAGCTGCAGTGGGTCCCGGCCTCAGAGGGTCCGTGCCGGTGACGCGGGGTGTCCTGCTCTGAAATCCCCCAGAGGCAGTCGGTACAGCCTGAGTGTAGACCCCAGCGAACTGTGGGTGAAGGGCCCCTTTTTTCCCCCAGGTTTGATTTCTTTTGTGGGTTTTTCCCCCATTGACCCCTCCACCAGGCACACACCCTGCCAGGCCTTCACCACGCTAGTGTCTGTCCGTGGGGCATGCACATTCCTCTCCCCCACAACCTCCCCAGCTCGCCTTCCCTCTGACACCCCTCAGTCTGTCCGGTGCTTCTGTGTCTGGGTCTACTTTCCTCCGTTTATTTGTTCATTCGATGCAGCTTATGTGTGAGTTCACGTGATCCTGGCCCTTCTCTGACTGGCTCATCCTGCTTAGCGAATGCTCTCCAGGTTGTTTATCGGCCTGCACTGAAGTGTTACACTTCCTCCTCATTTAGTCACTGTGGCTCACATAATGTCATCCATGGCTTTTGTCCAAGAAAATGATGCATGTTCATTATTTAAACACCAGGCAGTCAATCTAATGGGATGTAATAGTGCCCACAACCCCAGTGTCTTCCCCTCTTGCACACTGCAGCCGCTCTGGTCTGGTGCAGTGGCCAGGAGGAGCCACCAGGGGGCACTGGAGACTGTCCTTTGTGCCGGGCTCTACTCAGTCCCTACACTTGCTTCAGGGTGACTTGCTGTCAAAGAGGCAGAACACAGGGAGGTGAAGAGATGAAGCATAAAAAAGCCCTCAGAGCCGCAAACAGCAGTGTGGAGATTGCCAGAGGGAGAGGAGGTGAAGGCAGAAGAGGGTAAGGGGGGGGGAGGTTACGGGAGAGGAGAGGTGGTGAATGGAGCCTTGCCACAGGTGGTCGACACACAGTCCACACAATATACAGATGACGTATCACAGAATTGTACCCTGAAGACTGTACAGTGTTATTAACCAGTGTCACCCCAATACATTTAATACATTTTTTGAAAATATAGAAAAACATTAGGAAGACAAATTGTATTCGTAGCAGCCCTATTTGTATCAGTCACAGACTAGTAACACCGGCAGTGAACAGTACACAGAATGAGTAAGAACCATAAACAACCAGTGCCCCATGCATGGGTCCGTGCACATCGAAAGGAAATTAATTAGAAGGTGGCCGGCGGGGTGGCTGGGCAAGATGGGCCGGACATGCCCTGGAGCCAACCGCCCATGGCCTTCCTCCCTCCCCCCTCCCTCCCCGGCCGGCTGCACCTGAGGCTGCGCCATGGCTCGAAGGGCATCTGCCAAGTAAGCGGGGTCCCTCTGGCAGGTGGGGTCCCTCGGCGTGGCCTGTGGGGATTGGGCTGAAACCAGCTCTCCGACATCCCCCGAGGGGTCCCAGATCACAAGAGGGCAGTTCTCAGGGGATGCACTCTGGAATCGGGCTCCCTGCTCTCTGGTTCTGGGTGTGTCACCCGAGAACCACCACTGCCAAGTCCACTGCAGCGCAGCAGCTCCTGTGCTGAGTGTCTGCCCCTGGTGGTCAGTGCATCTCATACCTACTGGCCTGTCGGATGGTCAGTCATTTAGCCTTTTATATATATAGATGATGCAATAATATTAATCTCACAAATATAATGTTAAAGAAATCAGACCAAAAGAATGCACAATGACCCCCAGAAATCACAACACAGGCAAACTGTCCTGTGCAGTTGGAGCAGAAGTGATGGCTGGGGACGGCTGCTTCCTGAGAGATTTACTTTGGTGTGCAACCTCGAAACAACACAGGATACATATGCTGTGCAGATCTTTTACCAATGTGTGTTTTTATTGATTTCAGAGCGGAAGGGAGAGGGAGAGAGGGAAACATCCATGATGAGAGACAATCATGGATCAGCTGCCTCCTGCACACCCTACACTAGGGATTGAGCCTGCCACCTGGGCATATGCCCTGACCAGGAATCAAACCGTGACCTCCTGGTCCAGAGGTCGATGCTCAGCCAACGAGCCACATCGACCAGGCCTATGAATCTCTCTCTTCTAGAACCTTTTCCATGTTTTCTTCCGTCTGCCTGTGCATATTTTACGTAAGGCCATGGGAGGAGGTAACTCTTCGCCTTGTTGTGGGTACATGTGACTGACTTTCCTTCTAGAGCCCGCCACCCTGGCCCTGCTTAGGAGAATCGGGCTGAGGTGGCACATGGCCTCGCCCTGCTCAGCCTGTTGGTGTGTGCGTCTAGTTGCTAACTCTGTGCAGCCCGCAGGCAGCAGGCCCAGTGCCCACTGTTCGTGTGCTGCCCCTGTGCTGCCCCTGTGCTGCCTGCTGTCCCCAGTCACTGAGTCTGGGGTGCTGGGGGTGGGAGGGAAAGCGGGTAAGACCCTCCTCCCACCCCCACCCTCTGCCCCTTACTTTCTGTGCGTCCGTGGGTGCAGACTGGGCACAGCTATGGAGCCCCCACGGGCGTGGGGACAGACAGTCCTCAGTCCCTTGTCTGCGTCAGCCTCCCGCACCGCGCGGACCTCGAACAGCAGCCTGTGTTCCCAACGCGTCCATGGCTAGTCCTTCCTGCCCAGCAGCAGGACGTGGGCAGCCTTAACCTTCTTCTCTCGTGGGCTTTTTACAATGTGTTTATTTTTAATCCTCGCCTGAGGATATGTTCCTGTTGGTTTTAGAGAGAGTGGAAGAGGGAAAGAGAAATGCCGATGTGAGAGAAACACGTCGATGGTTGCCTCATGCGTGAGCCCTGACCAGGGCCCAGGCCGGGGAGGAGCCTGCAGTTGAGGTTCATGCCTTTGACCGGAATCCAACTGGGACCCTTTTGTCCACAGGCCAACACTCTGTCCCCTGAGCCAAACCGGCTAGATCTCCAGTCTGCTTTTAAACCGGACTAGACAAATGGAATTTTAAAATGCTGACCTGAAGCACAGGAATTATACAGCATTTGTACCCCAATTTTCAAGTCTAGCTGAAAGATCGTCAGTCTTCCTTTTAATGTTAAAAAAAGAAAAGCAAGTCCAGTTCCGTTCATCCATTTCTTCAAAACAGGGCAGTAGAAATGGAAGCACATGGCAGAGGGCACTGGTGCCCCGAGATGGAAACTAGGACACGGGGCTGACACCGTCCCAGGCTGCCCCTCGCCGCCACTGGGGCTGTCACCACACCCCGTCCTGGCCTGTCACCGCGCCCTGTCCCGGGCTCTAAGTGGCGGGAACATTGTAATGGTGGGAGCCGTGCTCTTCCCCCAGGAGCGGCCGGGAGCGACGCTGGGCTGTGTGTCTGAAGGTTTAGACCCATAGACTCACGTTCTATGACTTGCTTTCACGGCGAACACTTTACTTGGGTGCTTAATTCACATGGAGGCGTGTGCTGCTTGGCTGTGTTCATGCTTGTACCCTACCTGCTTGGTGAGGCTTTGTGCAGGTTGACTCTGTATCTTAGGGAGTTTGTAGCCGTCCCCTTAGTCCATGTGAAGAAATTTTCTAGATGGATCTCCATGCGCAGAGGGGCTGGGTCACGGGACAGCCACCACCAGTCACTTCGGAGGCTGCTAGCCCCCTCCCCCCCCATCTCTCCGTCCCGGGCTCCACTGTGTTCACACATGAACGTGTCCGTCCCCCATCAGTGTGACACAGAACAGACGTACAGACTCCCAATAGACGTTGATGACCTCACAGCTAATTTTCCTTGTCGTCTTCTTTTTTCTCTCCCCTTTTACCTGGAATCCAGGCCGCCCCCCTCTCTGGTAGGACACCTGTTTGCTCCGGCCGGGGCGGGACAGGGAGCCTGCCCTCTGGTCTGTCCCCGGGAGACACACACCCGGCGCCGCTGCCGTGGCGGTGAGTGCGCGGCGTGTGGCCTGAGTGTTTGGCCGCCCTGGTGACTTCACACCATTCAGGTCTCAGGACGGCTCGTGTGGGGAATGTGCCTCGTGGCTGCCCTTCTGTCCCACCGGCTGCCCCTGCCCCTCCCCGGTGTCCGTCCATCCATCTGTCCGTCTCCTGGTCCTGCTCCCATGGTAAATTCCGTGGTCACGGGACGCGCCCTGCAGCCTGCAGCGCTGGCTCTCCCACCTGTCTTCCCTCCCAGGGAACGGGGACCTATGTCCCACCCAGCGCTGTGTGTATGTTTATGCACACTTACAGCCCCGCAGGCTGGAAACAGCCGCTGTCCGTCAGCCAGAGAGATGGACCACCGGCCGGCTGTTCCCCGGGGCTGAGGCGTGGTTCTCGGCGCAGGTGACTCTCACGTCCATCTCTCGAGAGAAGGTTGTGCATACATTTTCCCGTTCCCCGTGTCCGGGAGGCAAAGGTGAGAGGAAAGGAAAGGAGCACTGGCCTCAGGCAGCAAATCACTCGAGTGCGGAGTCCGTGCGGTAGGGACTTGGCATGTTTGTCGAGGGCCCCCAACACGCCAACAGCATAGAAGCCGGAGCCCAGTTTCTCCTGTGCAGAGATCAGCCCTTTGGGGAAGATCCAGAGATGAAATGCAGATTGTGACAAGTGAATTGTTACCAATAACACAACTTGGCAATGAACACAACTCAACAATTAACACAACTCAACAATTAACACAACTGAGCAGTTGGCACAACTCAACAACACAATTCAACAATTAACTCAGCAACGAATACAACTCAGCAGCTAACACAGCTCAGCAATCAACACAGCTTAGCAGGTAACACAGCAGTGTGCCTCCAGAATGGGAGAGAGGGAAGGAGCCAGTGGCAAAGGGGGGCTGTCAAGTCAACCCCATGGGGGCGCCAGAGGACCACCCACGAAACCTGCAGACTTGCCCAGGAAGTTACCTGTAGGAGCAGCTCTGATGGGCACCTGTCAGTGTGGGAGGTGTTGCAGGGACTGCCGGACGAGATGCCGGCACGTCTGCGGGCCAGGCGCACGCACGGCAAACGTGAGACCGGGAGCAGCGGTGGCCGGCCGCAGTCCTGCGGGTTCCTGTCGTGTCGCCGTGTGGCGATGACTGACCTTGTCTCCGTCGTTGTTGGAGCTGCTCAGCGACCGGGCGGCAGAAAGAGAAAACAGAAGTGACTGTAACTGTGTTGGTTCCCAAACCAGAGAGCGCGGCAGTCTCCCTGTTGTGGCTGGGACCGTCCCTCTCAAACCCGCCACTCAGACACCCGCTGCCCTCCGTGGGAGGAGGAGGCATTTGGGGTGCAGTAGCGCTCAACCCCCACATGATCGGCCACTGGGGGTTTTCTCAATGAAGACTTCGCCCTCGAGACCACGAGCCTGCAGCCCTGTAGTCGCTCGCCCCCGTTTGAAATGGTCACTGTGACGGAAGGTGTTTCTCCCCGTTTCGCCTTGGCCTCGCGTCAGGACAAAGGAAATGACTTCAGAAGGTCTTTGCGTTGCCCTCAGCCTCAGGGCCAGCGGCTCTGCGAGACCTGCGACCCGAGGGTTCGTCTTTGCAGGAAAGACAAGAACAGGCCTTGGACCGGAGGGAAGGGACCCCAGCACTGCTCACAGCCCTGGCCAAGCAGAGAAGCTTCAGATGGCACCTCCGGAGTGTGTCTCAGGGAGCAGCTGGAGTCTCATCTGATCACTCGGGCCCCTCCCACCAGGGACCTCGGCAGCGAAGGAGTCGGATGTGCCAGAACGGGCGATCGGGGAGAAGAGGGGCGCACCTTGGGGTGAAAACGGAAACAGGCAAGTTGAGAAGTCGGCAGTTTCCAACCAGGACCCATGGGGTATCTTCCAGGCGGAACCAGAGGGTCACCCCGGACCCTTTTCCTGGGGATGCGGAAGGCGGTGCCTGAGTCAGGTTTGAGACCCCTGCTCCTCCCAGGGGTGATGCTCGTGGTCCTCTGTCTGACATGCCCTCTCACGCCCAGTCACTTCTCGCTGTGAGCCCCAATTCTGGACTTTTTTTTAGATTTTTTCTTTTTTTAAATTTCTTTATTGAGTAAGGTATTACATGTGTCCTTACTCCCTCCCATTCATGCCCCCACCCCCGTTGTCTGTGTCCATCGATTAGGCTTATATGCATGCATACAAGTCCTTTGGTTGATCTCCCAAATTCTGGTGTGAACATTCTCAGAACAGAGCTGGTTCATCCGGCCACAGCAGCCCTCACGCCTGTTCCCACTTCCCGGGGCGCTACCCGGACACTGGGCCCAGCGCCCCGGCACAGGCCAGTTGGTTTCCCCGGTAACCATGCTCAATCCTGAGGTGACGCCGTAGGTGCAACGTTGGTGGTGGTTTCAAGAAATTCCTGTAAACAGTTTGTCGAGAGAATCAGTTGGCTCATCTAAGCCAACAGTTCATTTGTCAAAGACTCACCGCAGACCTCTTGCTCCATCCATCCTGTCGCCGATGGTCAGGTCTCCTGTGACGTGACCCCTGACCCGTCCCAGGCCCTCGACCCCCATGTTCCCTCCCTGGGAGCGAGACAGCCAAGTGATGCCGCCCCTCGGTGTCCTGCTGGGTGGGCGGCCTGGCGGCCTGGCGGCCTGGCGTGAAGTCGGTAAGAGATACTTCATCCTCACGGGAGCGTGAATTCCGGCTCCCATGGCGCGACCTCCATGGCGTGACCTGTGTGTCCCCTCGCTTCTGCTCCATTAACCTGTGGTCTCCCCTCGAGGGGGCGTGTGGGGTCTGATTGTCCCAGGAGCCTGACACCGGAGGCCTAGGAAGCCACAATGTAGATTTCTTTGGCCGACTGGTTCTCAGAGCACGTGTGTACACATCTCCTACATTCGCCGTGTGTTTTATGCAAAACCTTTTTCTCCTTCCTGTTCTTCTGAAACGTCTTTCTCGGAGGGATTCCTGTGTCTGCGTGTGGGTGTGTGTCCACCGCGTCGTAGGTGTATGTGAGGGGAGCATGTGCAGCCAGTCTTCCCCCGAAGACTGTCAAGCTTTGAGCCCGGCCGCGGGCTCAGGGGCTGAGCATCGACCTGTGAACCAGGAGGTCACAGTTCAATTCCTGGTCAGGGCACATGCCCAGGTTGTGGGCTTGAGCCCCATCGGCGATTCTCTCTCATCACTGATATTTCTATCTCTCTCTCTCTCCCTCTTCTTCTCTGAAATCAATAAAAATATATTTAAAAAAATAAAAGCTTTGAGAGGTGATATAACTTTGCTCAATGTCACACAATAAGCTTAAGAACTCGAATTACCTTTTGAAGGTTTGGTAAACATTTATAAAAATTAGCTCAAACTTAGGTAAAACTCAAACCTTCATGAAAAAAAAATGTTTTAAATAGACTGTAAGTAAGCATTCAAGAAATCCCAACAGATCCAAAAATGCAGAAGCTACGTGGACTGACCTCTGTTTTCTGAAACTGGATGTCTCCGAGGGTTACTGAGTGTCATTCACACACCGTCCGAGGCAATGCTCGTCCTACGTTCTTGGGCTGTACAACCCTAACCACATGCAGTTTTGAAACACTTTTATTCCACACCCACTCGCCGTCATCCCTGACCCCTTCCCATCCCCCCAGCCCCGTCCTCCAGCCCCCAGTCCACATCCCCCTCCCCACCCTCGGCCGCCCCTGGGATGTGGTGCGTGTCTCTCAGCGTGGCTGCTCTGGGCGTCTGACGGGACCGTTACCATCTCGCTGCACCTGCTTCTCCGCATCCCATGTTTCCAAGGCTCGCCGTTTTGTAATTCCATCAGCGCTTCATTCTCGCTGTTGGGACGATTGTTACAAACACCTTCCCGACCGCACTTTCCCTAAGCTGTCTCCGACATGCGGAACCGGGGAGGTGCTTTCGAAGGAACCTTCCGGCTGCTGTCCTCAGGAAGAGGCGGGCGCCGTGTCGGGAGCCGACCTCTGCGGGGCTGAGCTGCTGGGGGTGCAGGTGCCTGAGGGACGCGTGGAGGCGGGGTGAGGAGACACTGGGAGGAGCAGAGGACGTCCGCCGAGGCAACCAGCCCTGCTCACACGCAGTCAGTCAGGCACGAACTCCAGCCACAGCACGTGTGGGAGCAGACAACGGGGCATGTTCATGAAGCGTGTGCCTGGGAACCAAACTGCATATTAGGTTCCAGTCTGTGTTGGGCCCTAGATTATAGTTGGATGGGATGGGATGGGATGGGATGGGATGGGGTGGGGTGGGGGGAGCTGTGCAGACAGGGACCGAGGGGAAGACGTTGGCCAGGGGAGAGGGTAAGTGGAGGCCACGGGGGTCTGCTGCTTTCTCGCCGGCCTGTGATTCCTCTTCTGGTTTTGGTCTCCTCCTTGCCCTCAACACAGTGAAGGTCTCCGCACCCCTCCAAACGGGTTAAGGCATCTTCCCGCCTCTCCCGGACTAAATATAGAACGCAGCCGGGAGGCGGAGGCCCAGGGAGGATGATTCCAGGCTCCAGTCCCTCTCGAGTTTGGAGAAGTTCCTGGCGCTCTCTGACCCCCAGATTCCTCCTTTATGAAATAACAGAAAAATGCAGAACTTTCCGCTTTGTTAAAACGATTAGTTAATGTGGTGAATTCCTCGCCAGGGCCCTTCGGTGGGGACCCTTCGCTGTGCTGCTGGCCGGATCCCCGCGCGTTCCTTGGGGAGAAGACGGTTGGAGCCGAGGCGCGTTTCCGGTGACTTACCTGCAGCCTCTGCGGGAAGCGGACGCACACACGGTTCCTGTCGGCCTCGGGCGGACCGTAAACCGCCGCTAATTCCCTTCCCAGCTGTCCCTGTGGCTTCGCGTGGCACGGTCCCGTCCGCTCCCGTCCGAGGCCGCGCCCCAAACCAGCCACGGCACCTCTTGGCAGGGGCTCGCTCCGCGTGGGGCCTGTGGCTGGAAAGTTATTTGAAAGAGAAGAATGGATATTTTCCTTACTTAGTAAAAGCAGTCCCGCTCCTCAGAGTGGGAGGGAGGCTGCCCTGGGTGCCAGGCACGGGGTGGGGCGCACAAGGACGCACGGCGGACTCGGCACGGGGCACACAGCGGGGCGCACAGTGGGACTCACAGTGGGATTCCTGGAGGGGTGCACAGTGGGACTCACAGTGGGATTCCTGGAGGGGTGCACAGTGGGACTCACAGTGGGATTCCTGGAGGGGTGCACAGTGGGACTCACAGTGGGATTCCTGGGGGGGTGTACAGCGGGACTCACAGTGGGATTCCTGGAGGGGTGCACAGTGGGACTCACAGTGGGATTCCTGGAGGGGTGCACAGTGGGACTCACAGTGGGACTCGGTGGGATTCCCGAAGGGGCGCACAGTGGGATTCCTGGAGGGGTGTACAGCGGCACTCACAGTGGGATTCCTGGAGGGGTGCACAGTGGGACTCACAGTGGGACTCGGTGGGATTCCCTAAGGGGTGCACAGTGGGATTCCTGGAGGGGTGCACAGTGGGATTCACAGTGGGACTCAGTGGGATTCGCAGAGGGGCGCACAGCGGGACTCACAGTTGGACTCACAGCAGGGCATGGGCCCCTCTCCATGGCTGTGGCCTGTGGGGGCCGTGGGACCTCTCCCCGCCTGCTTTTTTTCCTCGGGAGCGAGCTCTGGGTTCCCACACCCACGGGTCTGTCTGCAGCTCTCATTTATCAGACGCGCACCGTACGAGCAGACAGAAGCTGTCCTGGGACCAGTGGATGGGGATTGAGGGCGGATTAGAACGACAGTCCGAGGCGTCAGGGCCTGGACGCGGGCGGCTTCTCTGCAGGTCATCCTGGGACTGTGTGTGCAGGGCCTCCGCCGGCCCCGTCTGCTCTCTGCCTGCTGCTCTGGGCTTTCCCGTCACCATCTCTCCCCTCATTTCCTCCTCTTCCTCACCATCATTCTCTGGGGAGCCTGTTCGATCTACGTTTCTTTAATTGAAATATTGTGATTTTGTGACTTAAAATTTCCACCCGGTTCCTTTTCCAACCTGCCTGTGCCCTCTGCCTCTGCGCGCTCATTCTCTCCTTCTCCCCCATAAATCCTAACTTTATACACAACCTGGTTGTCTTCACAGCTCCGGTTCTGGGCCCAGCAAACCAGTGTTTCTTTCTTTCCTGGTCTGTGAGCCCCACATTACTTGCACATCTGATGGTTTTTTTGGTGATCCGTGAAGCTGGTTCGTGAAGAGGCGTCGGAATGTAAAACGTTCCTGTGCTGTCATTCGGCTGATCTCTTTGTTTCCAGAGGATGTGAGCTCCTTTCTGTGCTGGGCGAGATGAGGAAGTGAGCCTCTCACCAGAGTCCCGTGGAGCTGGGCCCGCCATGCTCTGTAGGAGCGAGTTCCCCTCCACGCAGGCCCCTCTGGTCTCCGTGTGGGCAGCGGGGCGCCAGGGCGGGGTAGTGGGGGGCACCAGGGCAGGGCACTGGCAGGGGGGCGCCAGGGCGGGGTAGTGGGGGGCACCAGGGCAGGGCACTGGCAGGGGGCGCCAGGGCGGGGGTAGGCCTGCGTCACAAACCTGTTGGCCCCCGGAGGAGGCCTACATCAGCTGCAGTAGGAACGCCACTCTCAAGCTCCGTGAAAACAAGCAAAACTGCATATTCTGCTTTTTTAGACCATCCTTCACTGCCTTTTCTTTTCTAGAAAGTTGGGGTTGGGCCCGGGATAACATTCAGGATAAGCAATCATTGTTTTAACTGGGGCTCTTCCCAGCTCTGATCCCCCTGCTGCTCACAGCGGGCTGCGTTCCTGTGACCCCGGTGAGTCTGATGGTCTCCGAGGGCTCGTCCTCCCGCCACTGCGGCTGAGAGCCCCTTTCCTGACACCCTGGCCGCCCGTCAGCCTCCCTGCTCCCGCCACTCAGGACGGCCTCAATGAGGAGCGCTCTCCGGCCCATCTCTGAGTGCGCTGTTACTTCTCCTGTCAAGTGTTACCAACTGACAATGTTTTAAAATACAGTCAGGAATGTGAAAATGTGCCCTAACACTGAGTAGTTTATGTTAGGAAAGTGAGCATCTACGGAGATTGCCAATTCCTCCCACCATCTGTTTTGTGTTTAATATTCTGGAGACTGAGCGCGGAGGAATGTGTTCTGAGTCTCGTGGTCTGTGCGTCTGTTCACCCCAGACACGGGCTGGAGGAGACACCATGGAGCGTGTGAGGCTGTGCACATGGACTGAATGAGTAGCGGTGACGCTGAGGGTCCGTGTCTACCAGACAGTGTGGGGGGCCCTCCTGTGTCCGCCGGTGAGGGGGGCAGGGTCACAGTCCCCCGGTGAGTGGCCCGACAGCCTCCTCTGTCCTGAGGTCGGGGCTGCATTGCCTTCCCCCCCCCACAACCCCCCACCCCCCGCGTCCTGGCTGACGCCCCCACAGAGACAGGCGTCTGACAGGAAGACAGGCCGGCGCAAATCTACGCGTGTGTCCTGGGTCCCCACTTGTGTTCCGGTCCATGGGGTGTCTCTGCGGTGTGCGCTCCCCTGCGAGGAGAGGTTCTGCCTTCAGTAGCTTGCAGCCTGGGAGGTCATCGAGGACGGGTCAGCGACGGAGAAGATGGCCCTTTTGTCCGAAGCGGCCTTTTCTCTGCGTCGTGAAACGGGGCTCCTCCCCGGCGTACCAGCACATGCTGGCTGAGCTGGCGGTGTTTCTCTGAATGTGTCCAGCTGGGTGATCGGCCATTTCCTGCCAAAGAAGCAGTCACAGTGCTCACTGAGCTGCTGCGTGGTTGGAATCCAGGGAGAGTATCGGTGCTAACAGGAGTTGTTATCCTGTGTAAGCTACGGTGACGGGGGTGGTGCACACGGGTCAGGACGCACGGGCATGGCGCCTGTCACTCAGCTCACTGTAGGGACTTAGGGCCGAGAGTAGTGTTTGCAGACACTGGAAAGGAGCGGGTGTGGAAATAAATCGGTCTCACCCGGGGCATTTCTGAAGGAGGCAGTGATACACAGCACACATTTCAAAGGCTTCTTAACAGGATGTTCTCTCTCTCTCTCATACACACGCACACACACACACACACACACACACACACACACACCTTTCCATTAAATGGAAAGAGTACTTTTCTAGTTAGTTGACTAAGAAGGCCATAAAAAGAAATAAAAATCTATAAGATATTCAGAAATATTCCCAAACTTTTGGCCTGAAAAACGGCTACATGCTGAAGATTTGAAATATTAGCAAAAGATCATCAAAAACCAGTGACCCCTACAACACACTGTTCTCAGAGAGGAAGGGAGAGTTAGAAACATTGACGAGAGAGAAACATCAATCAGCTGCCTCCTGAACACCCCCCACTGGGATGTGCCCACAACCAAGGTACATGCCCTTGACTAGAATCAAACCCGGGACCCTGCAGTCCACAGACCGACGCTCTATCCACTGAGCACCATCCCATCATCCTGTGAGAGCACCATCCCATCATCCCTGTGAGAGCACCATCCCATCATCCCTGTGAGAGCACATCCCATCATCCTTGTGAGAGCACCATCCCATCATCCCTGTGAGAACACATCCCATCATCCCTGTGAGAGCACATCCCATCATCCTTGTGAGAGCACCATCCCATCATCCCTGTGAGAACACATCCCATCATCCCTGTGAGAGCACATCCCATCATCCCTGTGAGAGCACATCCCATCATCCCTGTGAGAGCACATCCCATCATCCTTGTGAGAGCACCATCCCATCATCCCTGTGGGAGCACATCCCATCATCCTTGTGAGAGCACCATCCCATCATCCCTGTGAGAACACATCCCATCATCCCTGTGAGAGCACATCCCATCATCCCTGTGAGAGCATCATCCCATCATCCTTGTGAGAGCACATCCCATCATCCCTGTGAGAACATATCCCATCATCTCTGTGAGAGCACCATCCCATCATCCTTGTGAGAGCTCCATCCCATCATCCCTGTGAGAACATATCCCATCATCCCTGTGAGAGCACCATCCCATCATCCTTGTGAGAACACATCCCATCATCCTTGTGAGAACACATCCCATCATCCCTGTGAGAACATATCCCATCATCCCTGTGAGAGCACATCCCATCATCCTTGTGAGAACACATCCCATCATCCTTGTGAGAACACATCCCATCATCCCTGTGAGAGCACATCCCATCATCCCTGTGAGAACATATCCCATCATCCCTGTGAGAGCACCGTCCCATCGTCCCAGTAAGAGCACCATCCCTGTGAGAGCATATCCCATCATCCCTGTGAGAGCACATCCCATCATCCTTGTGAGAACACATCCCATCATCCTTGTGAGAACACATCCCATCATCCCTGTGAGAGCACATCCCATCATCCCTGTGAGAACATATCCCATCATCCCTGTGAGAGCACCGTCCCATCGTCCCAGTAAGAGCACCATCCCTGTGAGAACATATCCCATCATCCCTATGAGAGCACATCCCATCATCCCCCCTGCAGGAGCCCCCGGACCCAGGAGCCCAGGGAGCCTCTGGCCCACAGGATGCTGTTCTTGATTCCGCCCATCGGGACTGAATTACTGGAAACACCAGACTTCACTGACCGCAGGCTTGTCTGTTTTCCAAGCTTCAGCAAAGAATTTTATTTTTCCATGCAGGATGGAACAGACTTCATAGAAATATAACAAAGCGCATTCTCTCGATTCACTGGAGCAGTGACTTTGCCTTCCCCACACTGGCCTTTACCATGTAATCAACTCGCTAGACTGCGGCCAAGTGCTTCCCTTTACGGCTGGGGCAAGTTTTGCGCACGTCCCTTTTCTTAAGATAGGGGTTCACTGTACTTTGACTTTTCATAGCAATTCAAGAAAAATTTGCTGAAATATAAGCAAAGCAAAAAAGGTCAGATGCTAAGCACAAACCGACGGGAGCAGGCTCTGCCCATCTCCTGGGCTCCCACAGAAGACGTGGGGGAACCTTGGAATGCAGCTCTGGGCAGGCGCTGGGGCTGAGGCTGGGGCTGGGGCTGGGGCTGGGGCTGGGGCTGGGGCTGGGCTGTGGCTGGTGCTGGGCTGGGGCTTGGGCGGGGGCTGGGGCTGGGCTGGGGCTGAGGCTGAGGCTGGGGCTGAGGCTGAGGCTGGGGCTGGGGCTGGGCTGAGGCTGGTGCTGGGCTGGGGCTTGGGGGGGGGCTGGGGCTGGGCTGGGGCTGAGGCTGAGGCTGGGGCTGAGGCTGAGGCTGGGGCTGGGGCTGGGCTGAGGCTGGTGCTGGGCTGGGGCTTGGGCGGGGGCTGGGGCTGGGCTGGGGCTGAGGCTGGGGCTGGGGCTGAGGCTGAGGCTGGGGCTGGGGCTGGGCTGAGGCTGGTGCTGGGCTGGGGCTTGGGCGGGGGCTGGGCTGGGGCTGAGGCTGGGGCTGGGGCTGGGCTGAGGCTGGGGCTGGGGCTGGGGCTGGGCTGAGGCTGGTGCTGGGCTGGTGGGGAGGGGGCTGGGGCTGGGTTGGGGCTTGGGTGGGGGCTGGGGCTGAGGCTGGGGCTGGGGCTGGGGCTGGGGCTGGGCTGAGGCTGGTGCTGGGCTGGGGCTTGGGCGGGGGCTGGGGCTGGGCTGGGGCTGAGGCTGAGGCTGGGGCTGAGGCTGGGGCTGGTGCTGAGGCTGAGGCTGGGGCTGGGGCTGGTGCTTGGGCAGGGGCTGGGGCTAGGCTGGTGGGGAGGGGGCTGGGGCTGGGTTGGGGCTTGGGTGGGGGCTGGGACTGGGCTGAGGCAGGAGCTGGGGCTGGGGCTAGGCTGGGGCTGGGGCTGGGGCTAGGGCAAGGAGGTGGAGAGATTGAGCAGAAAGAAAAAAGGAGATCTTACTGACATGAGAACAGTGTGGCGACTGCAGCGGGTGGGAGGTGAGGGGTGGAAAAGGGCAGAGAGGGAATAAATGGTGATGGGAAAAATAAAAATAAAATTTAGAAAGAAAATGGGATGAATCCATGCGCAGCTGCCATCCCATCAGAGACATGGGCCTGCGTCCTGGCCCCGCGGGAGTCAGCGCACCCGGGCCGTGCACAGGTGGACGTGCCCTCCAGCCTGGAGCACTGAGCGGGGGAGTGTCACCCCTTCTCTGTGATTCAGCTGGTCGTGTTTTTTAATTGTGAGATAAAACACCCCCTGTTGGGAAACAAATGCTTCCTGTTTCCGCACAGGCGGCGCTGTCTGCATCGCTCCTGCGCCCTCCCGGTCCTCGGCGGAACAGATTCCGCAGGGTTGGCTTGCTGAAGGCACCAGCTCAGCAGTGGCCTCGGGGTGGAGCTGCCGCTGAGCTGGAATGGTGTCGGGAGAGGGGGAATGGGCTGTGTTCAGAGTCCGTTATTCCGGGAAGGTACGGACCTGCGGATAAGCAGCAAACAGGCATCTGACCCTGAGGTTTTAAATGATGCAGATAAGCTGTTTCCTCACGCACGATGCCGAGAGTGAAAAGTTTCTGGAAAGAAATACACCAAAATGTGGCTGATTTCATTGTGAGTCATCTTTTAAAACAATTCTTTAAATTTCTATTTTCTGCATTTCCTGTAAGAGAGACCCTTTATTTTTAAGGAAAACAGGCTCTTAGAAGAACAGGCTGGCTGCCTCTGGGAGAGAAAGGCCGAGGTAAGGCTCCCGTTGGAAAAATAGGCCTGCAGTTTAGTTTGAGCTTCGGAACCTGAAGGGAACCCTGATTTTGAAAATATTATTTCTTGGCAAATTGCAATCCATTCGTGCTCTGGTTTGAATAGATACCAGTTTGTGTGTAGGCACACGATTTCTAACATGCTTCCCCTGTGTAGACACGGACACACGCATGACCACAGTCACATAGAACAAGCGTGTGTGGCTGCGTGTCGGGCTATGGCAAGTGTTCACACTCAGGATTTCAGTCCTCTGATCTCGAGGTGAGGACGCGGAGACTGAGGGTCACGAGGCCTCCGGCCACATGACCGGGGTCAGGGCTGTCCCCTGGACCCAGGGCCCTTCCCTGGGCCACAGCTTCAGCCACCGTTTAGCCTTGGGCGTGAGCCACCCAACAGGAGTCACCCTGGGCGCCAGCCTCAGCTCAGCAACACCGTGGACTGTTTGGGCCAAAACAAACCTCTGTAGACACCTTCGAGGAACAGAGTCAGGGGGTGCTGGTCCAGAAACACAGAAAACAAAAGAGTTCCTCGGGCGAGTTTTCTTACCCGGATTCGTGGGCACCTCGTAAGAAAGAGAATGACCTGGAACCACCAGGGCCTCAGGCGGAGCGTTTCACAACACAACGGGGTCGGGAGGCTTTGTTTTGTAATCCGTGTGCGCGGCGGCTTAGCCTGTGTGTGTGTGGAGGAGAGAGTGTCTGGAACATAGAAGTCTGATGCTAAGCTATTTCCTGTATCGAATTAAATGGGTTACTGTTTTAACTCATCTGCTCTCTGTGGTTTGTTCGAGGATATGTTTATCCAGCTGCTTTTTATAACTACATCATCTCGAAATATCACCATACGCGCACCCAGCCACCACCCTAAAACCTACATTCCTCTTCTTATGTGACCCGTCTGAGAACACCCTTCCAGATGTGCGTGGTGAGACCGTGGTTGGGGGGGGGGGGGGGGGCGCGGAGGGTATGTACGTGGCTGCAGCCTTAGAGCTGCTGAGGACAGGAGAGTTTGGGGGTGACGCTGGACATTTCTGAGACAAATGGCAGTGAAGGGAGGCTCTCGGGAGGACAGTTTGCAGTTACCATGGCAATTAAGCCAGAAAGAAAAGTAGTGAAGAAGACAGTTAGGTGTTTTTTTTAAGAGGAGTGGCGTGCACTGTCTATGTGTTTCCTCCACTTCTCACATCAATGTTTCTCTCCTTCTCCCTCTCTCTCTAAAAATCTATTTATTTTACAACTAGTGGCCCAGTGCACGAAATTCATGCATGCTGGGGTGGGGGTAGGGGTTGTCTCTCAGTCCAGTCTGCATCCTCTCCAATCTGAGATCCCCATGGGATTGGGCCTAAACTGGCACTTGGACAACCCCCTCGCAATCCGCTCCTAACAGCTCACCTGCCTGACTGCTTGATCACCCCTAACCACTCTGCAACTGGTCCCCTCTGCCAGCCTGCTCGGCCCCAATTGCTCCCCACCATCAGCCTGATCACCCACAACTGCCCACCCCTCCTGGTCTGATCACCCCCAACTGCCTTCCCCTCCTGGCCTGATCACCCCTAATGACCTCTGCCTTGGCCCCTCCACCATGGCAATCTGGGACCCCCGTGCGCACATGCCCTTCATGATCTGGGATCCCCAGTGCCCGCAGTGAAGTGGGGCGGTAGCCGGTCTTACCCCCGACCCCATCCTTCGTGCGCGCACCAGTGATCTGGGACCCCCGAGCTCGCACCCTTCGCGACCTCGGACCCCAGGTGCCCAGGGCAAAGCACGGTGGTGGCCGGCCTTCCCGCCGTGCCTCCGCTCGGCCTGGGGAACTGGCACCGTGGGCTTGCCGGGACCACCAGCGCAGTGTCTGCTCCCCAGGCCCATGGCGCTCGTTCCCCAGGCCGTGCAGAGGCCGTGGGAGAGGCAGGATCGCACCCTGAGCAGCACTCTCCCCACTCTTGATTGGCTGGTAGCATAACCAATCAGGAGCCAAGATATGGTCACATTTGCATGTTACTCTTTTATTAGATAGGAAAGCTATATCAGCCTCTGTTTCCTCCTGGTACACATATGTGATTTAATTTACGGTAAAGTGTCAGGTCATTTGAAATACGATGGTGTGTACGGTGTAACTTTAGCTGGTGTCGTGCTGAGGTTTCCGTGTCTGTCCCCGAGGATGCTGGTCTGTGGTCTTCTGTCGGGGACGTCTCGGTTTGGGCACCGGGCAGCTGCTCTGAGGGAGGAACGATCCCTCTGCTTGTGCAGAGAAAAAGCCAAGAGTCTGGGCGTGCTCGCTTCCCCGGTGCCGGGCACCTCCATCGTCTTAAACGTGAGGGGCCTGGGATCATTGGCTGATGAACTTGGAGGCTGTGGAGTGACGGGGGGAGCCAGGCACAGGGCTGGCCTGCAGCAGGTCTTCCCGGCCTGGCGTGGAGCGGTTTCTGGTGGAAGAGGGAGAACCAACACCCCACGTTTCGGTGTGAATCTCATCCGAATCTTAATGTCCCAGTTCCCGTGGAGAATATCTCTGAATTGGTGTCCCTTTGTCGTGTAGAAGGCGGTCCCGGGACGTTGTGGGAAATGTGCTGACATCGCCACGGCGATGGCCCGCTGGTGGGGCAGTCTGAGAGTGCCCTTCGTGTTTCAGGTGCAGACGAGAGCGGCTCCCGTTATTTGGAAATGTTAACAGATTGGAACGTTGGTTTAAGGAATACATTTGATCGTGTTTGTGGAAAAGGAAACTCATGTGACTTAGGATAACATTTTCATTTCTTTTTCTGCACCTCTTTTCTCGGCCGAACTCCCAGCCGTAGAAAATGAGACTTATATTCCTGTGGTCACCCTGCATGCAGGGTTTCTAACTCCAGTCTTGTGCCCGCTCAGTGCGGGCCCCTGAGTGAGTTTCCACTCGGCTTTTCCAACCGGCCGGGCGGCCAGGCCCCCGCCTCACATTTTCCTAGATCGCGGTCCCACTTTCAAATCGGGAAGTGGTGACTCAGCTAAAGGCTCCTTTATGTTAAACACATTTACCAAAAAAGCATCTGGGGGAACAGAGAGAGACTTCCAGTCACGGTTTTTCCACAGTTCCTATAACATGTTTAGGCTCTGTCACTTTTATAGCTCTCATATTTTACTCCATAATGTCTTCCAGATATTTTTCTCATTAAATGTTCACTCGTGGTTATTTGATGTTACTCCTGCTAAGTTCACAATTCTTTCTTATACAACCTCAACTGTGAAAGCAAATTTTTTATTGGACTTTTATTTTTGGTCGGCAACGTAGTTTCTCAGACATTAAAACTGTACTCGAATGAACTGTCTCTGCAGTCAGGCATTTGCATTAAGATAAGTTATTTATTAATCAGGAAGTCCCCAAATTGTTCATTTTTTAAAAATATGTGTTTAGCCCTGACTGGTTTGGCTCAGTGGATAGAGCGTCCGCCTGTGGGCTGAAGGATCCCGAGTTCGATTCCGGTCAAGGGCATGTATCTTGGTTGCAGGCACATCCCCAGTAGTGGGTGATCAGGAGTCAGCTGATTGATGTTTCTCTCTCGTCAGTGTTTCTAACACTCTATCCCTCTCCCTTCCTCTCTGTAAAAAATCAATAAAATGTATTTTTTCTTTTTTTTTTAAATATCACATGATCTAATGAACAACATAATTTGGTGAACAAAAATAGATCCAGAGACAAATGGCAGAGGTGGTGGGGGGATTAGGGAGCAACCAAAGAACTCGTATGCATGCATATTAGCATAACCAATGGACACAGACACTGGAGTGATGGTGGCTTGCCTGGGGTGTCAATGGCTAGGGGTGAGAGGTGGGGGTTAATTAGGGGGAATAAAATGTATTTTTTTAAAATAAAATAAAACGTGTTTCTATTGATGTCAGAGAGGGAGGGAGAGATAGAAACATCAATGATGAGAGAGAATCATTGGTCAGCTGCCTCCTGCACACCCCTATGAGCTATTTGAGCCCACAACCCGCGTATGTGCCCTTGACTGGAACTGAACCGGGACCCATCCGTCTGCAGGCCGCTGCTCTATCCACTGAGCCAGACCAGCTAGGGCTGAGCCAAACCAGTCAGGGCCATATCTTTGATGCTGTGTATTTAAGAAAAAACATACATTTGCATTATCTCTAGGGCATGTCATGGGAGAAACAGCTAATATTGAGAGTATTGTGCATTTCATCGCCATTTCTTTTGAGTGAAAGTCTTGGTTTTGCATCAAGCATCTGGAAAGTCATTGAGGATCCCCGATTCCATGCGGGGAGGGACCAAAGGCGCAGGGGGAGAGCGCCTCCTTGTGGCGGTGCCTGGTCGCTCTGGAGGAATGCCCACTCCCTGGTGGGCAGCGAGGTGCCCGTGTGTCTGTTTCCCGGGCAGCCTGGCTTGGACACGAAGCCTCTCAGCTCCGTGAGTCCCACGGACCCGGAGAGGAAGTCCTCGAGAGTGTGGAGGCGACGTAGCGCCCAGGACTCGGGCAGGGGCCGCCGCACACAACACCGGGCTCCGTGTCGGTCACCTCCCTCCCAGGAGCCCAGCTGAGCACAGCTCCGTGTCGTGCTACGAGAACCGAGAACCCGGACACAAAATGGGCACAGCCACGCGGCAGCACAGGGCGGAGCAGCCAGAACAGAGCTGGTCTCGAAAGAATGATGCGCTGCAGCCCACACGCGTGTTCGGTGACGGCACCAGGCCCCGAGGAAGGCCCGCCTGCAGGCCCCTCACAAGAGGCAGCAGGAAGACCACGCTGGTCCGTGGCCACAGCCGTGGTCGCCGTGGTCACACCGGTGAGAGGAGCTGCCTGGGAGAACAGGACCAAACTTCCCGGGAGACCGGACACGCCCACGTTGTCACCTGGTGTCCCTTACACGGGGGCCCAGGAGAGCACTGAGGGAGCTACACGACACAGGTGCTTCCCCCACAATGGGCCCTCCAACCAGAGGCCCGGCAGCCAGAGGAGGGGGCGTCTGTGTCGGGGGCAGCTCACCGGCCTCCAGGAATTCACCGCCGTCCTGCGAGCGACCACAGCGTCCCTGTCCAGAGAGCACCTGCTCACAGAGGAAAAGACAAGGTCGGGAGTGAGGGAGGACAGGTGCTTCATTAGTCCTTGCCGAGGGTGGGACAACGTTCTGACCTGAGAAACTCAAGACGTGGGCAGAGGAAGGCGGCCCGTTCAGACTGTGAGGAGAGCGGGACCCTCCACCCTCGGGAGCCACCAGCCCGACCGGGCGACGGCACCGCACGTGTCTGCTCAGGGGAAGGCCTGACGCTCCGTGACGTTTTCAAGTTGAAAGTGTGCATCTGAGGCGTGACAAAAAGCCAGAATTTTGAGAGGAAAACTCATGAGATCACATCCCGAAGTCGGGCCTTTGTGTGGGAAGGCGCCAGAGCAGCCTGCGTTAGCCAGAGGCTGGACTTCGGGGTGGACTCGGGGTCCTCGCGTTCCCACGCCGCCCCTCCCACCTCACCCCTACCCCCGGCGCGCTGGGTGGCCCGGAGAAAGGAACTCCATCCCCAGGCCCAGGACGCTGGGCCAGCCCGGAGCCGCGGCTGAGCGAGGGGCGCAGCGAGCGACAGGCCGGCCAAGTTCTCCCCGCCCCGCGTCGGAATGCTGACCCTCACCACGGCCTCATACGTGCACCGTGACCACGGACGAATTTGGGCGTCGACCCAGAGGCCCCAGCTGTCTCTCTTCTCCAAGTCTACGTCGACTCAGATCATGGCTGATTGCAAACGCCGAGAACTATGCCGGCTGGCCACACCAAAGACTTGGGCCTGGAGACACTGGGGCAGGGCGGGCAGTGCCTTCGGAGGAAATGCCGGCTCTGCAGTCAGCGTCTGCAGCTGCACAGCCTGCTCCCCCCTCCTTCCTGCTGCCAGGAGCCAGCTGCTCACAGGGACGGAGCGCCCCTGCCGAGGGCCGCGGGGCAGGTGGCCGCTTCGCTTCTGGGAAGGGAGCGGCGGGACCAGAGAGAAAGATGAGGATGTTTCTAAAGCCGAGATAAGGGGAGTTTCCAAAGCTCCGTGGGGCGATACCAGCAGGCCGCCGGCCCCGCTGTCAGATGCGTGTGAACAAGGCCTCGGCGGGCGGCATGTGCTCGTCTTGGTGCCCGTCGGCCATGCCGCCACCCGTGTGCCCATTCAACACCACTGCCTCCCCGGGAGCCGTGCTCAGAGCATTCAGCCCGTGGAACTCGGTTCCTCTCCCGAAGCCGAGCTCCCACGCCCCTGCGCATCCTCACCGAGAGGATGGACCGCCCCAGAAGCCACGTCAGCCCTCTTCTCCCTCCATCCCCAGGGCCATCGCTCAGTCACCCTGATGGCTCTTTCTTCAGGAAAAGCTGGTCTTGGGAGATTGAAGAAAAATGAACAAACATATCAGGCAACTTGAGACAAAGCCAAGGGCTACCCAATGCTACGAAAACGCAGACACATCGGGGTCATCGTCTCACCCCTCTTGGCGTGAAGATCTAAAACTCGGGTGAGGAAGGGGTGCCTGTGGTCGCTAGAGCATCCGAGACTGTCCCAGGGCTGAGCAGGCGGCGAGGATGTTGATTTTGGCTCATGCGGTCAGCAGCCGTAGTCACTGGAGTGGATCACGTGCTCTGTGAAGGAGTCCACACACAGCTGACCTGCTAGGACAATGTCAGAGCACAAAGAACAACCTGAGAAAACAAACTCCACAGCTCGTGTGTCCATAAAAGCCTGTCCCCCTAAAGAACCTGGAGTCTCAACAGAGGCCTGAAGCCCCAACAGCTGGAGGTCCTGGCATCTGAGGAGCTGTGGCCACGCAGACTCTCCCAGACCCTGGAGAGTCACAGCCACGAAGCCAGGTCAGGACACAGGTCCCACCTTCCTTCCACCTGAACGTCTAAGTGCAGACATGTGCACACGCAAACACTGCACACAGGGCCACAGTGAGCATAGGACCACAGTGAGCACACAGTGAGCACAGGGCCACAGGGAGCAGAGGACCATAGTGCACACAGGACCACACTGCACACAGGGCCACACTGCACACAGGACCACACTGCACACAGGACCACACTGCACACAGGGCCACACTGCACACAGGGCCACACTGCACACAGGACCACAGTGCACCCCGGGCCACACTGCACCCCGGGCCACACTGCACACAGGACCACACTGCACACAGGGCCACACTGCACACAGGGCCACACTGCACACAGGGCCACACTGCACACAGGACCACACTGCACACAGGGCCTCACTGCACACAGGACCACAGTGCACACAGGGCCACGCTGCACACAGGACCACGCTGCACACAGGGCCACACTGCACACAGGGCCACGCTGCACACAGGACCATGCTGCACACAGGACCACGCTGCACACAGGACCACAGTGCACACAGGGCCACACTGTACACAGGGCCACACTGCACACAGGGTCACACTGCACACAGGACCACACTGCACACAGGACCACAGTGCACACAGGACCACACTGCACACAGGACCACACTGCACACAGGGCCACACTGCACACAGGGCCACACTGCACACAGGACCACACTGCACACAGAACCACACTGCACACAGGACCACAGTGCACACAGGGCCACGCTGCACACAGGGCCACACTGCACACAGGGCTACACTGCACCCCGGGCTACACTGCGCACAGGGCCACACCTGCCCTTTGGTAGGACGTCCACCCCCGGACCTGCCTGTCTAGGGCTCTGTGTTGTCTGCAGCAATGTGCAATTGAACAGTGTCTGTTCTGAGCTCTTGGGACCTGTGTAGACGTGTCTTCTCAGAGCCATGCATGCAACCAGGGCCTCAAAGGTCGGACTCACCATCCCTGATTCATAACCCAGGCTCCTTCATTCCCAGAGAGGCCACTGCCAGCCCAGGGGCAGGCGCGTCACCACCGGCCCCGTGCTCGTCAGTCCGGTGAGAGCCAGCGGGCGTCCATCTGCCAACCACACCCCGGCACTTCCGGACGTGCCGCGGCACAGCAGCTGTGCTTCAGTCCGGGCACAGGGGACGGTCTCTCCTCAGAAGGCAGACCTGCAGTCCCCGTGGCGGTCGGAGAGAAGGGGGCCGATTTAACGCCAGCTTTTCATTCGTTGGGGTGGGAAGTGCGTCTCTTTAACCTAAGGCAGTACCAAGAGGAGCCCTGTTTTTGTCAGTCATTAAAGCTTGCTGACGCGATAAAATACGTAAATTACTTTGGAACATGCTGTGGCCACATGTGCCGTCTACAGAACTGCCGCGGATAGCTGGGGCCTCGCCCACGCCAGGTGATCAGGAGACGCGGCGCACATCAGCGTGTGGGCACCAGCATGAGGGCACCAGCGTGTTGCACATCAGCGTGTGGGCACCAGTGTGTGGGCACCAGCGTGAGGGCACCAGCGTGTGGGCACCAGCGTGAGGGCACCGGCATGTGGGCACCGGCATGTGGGCACCAGCGTGTGGGCATCGGCGTGTGGGCATCGGCGTGAGGACACCGGCGTGTGGGCATCGGCGTGAGGACACCGGCGTGTGGGCATCGGCGTGTGGGCACCGGCGTGTGGGCACCGGCGTGTGGGCATCGGCGTGTGGGCATCGGCGTGAGGACACCGGCGTGTGGGCATCGGCGTGAGGACACCGGCGTGTGGACACCGGCGTGTGGGCACCGGCGTGTGGGCACCGGCGTGTGGGCACCGGCGTGTGGGCACCGGCGTGTGGGCATCGGCGTGAGGACACCGGCGTGTGGGCATCGGCGTGAGGACACCGGCGTGTGGACACCGGCGTGTGGACACCGGCGTGTGGGCATCGGCGTGTGGGCACCGGCGTGAGGACACCGGCGTGTGGGCATCGGCGTGAGGACACCGGCGTGTGGGCATCGGCGTGAGGACACCGGCGTGTGGGCAACGGCGTGTGGGCACCGGCGTGTGGACACCGGCGTGTGGGCACCGGCGTGTGGGCACCGGCGTGTGGGCATCGGCGTGTGGGCATCGGCGTGAGGACACCGGCGTGTGGGCATCGGCGTGAGGACACCGGCGTGTGGGCACCGGCGTGTGGGCACCGGCGTGTGGGCACCAGCGTGTGGGCACCGGCGTGAGAGCACCGGCGTGAGGGCACCGGCGTGAGGGCACCGGCGTGAGGGCACCAGCGTGAGGGCACCGGCGTGAGGGCACCGGCGTGTGGGCACCAGCGTGTGGGCAGCAGGAGTGAAAGCCAATGGGCTGGCCGAGAGCACACCCTAGGCGGAGGGACCAGGGACGCAGCCAGCTGCCGCCAGTGACCCCAGAAACAAAGCCGGCCTCAGCCCCTCCTGTCCAGTTCCTCCGGTGCCTCTCCAGCCCCTCGGTGTCCAGCCACTGCCTCGCCCCAGCCCCTCGGTGTCCAGCGATGCCTCGCCCCAGCCCCTCGGTGTCCAGCGCTGCCTCGCCCCAGCCCCTCAGTGTCCAGCGATGCCTCGCCCCAGCCCCTCGGTGTCCAGCGATGCCTCGCCCCAGCCCCTCGCTGTCCAGCGCTGCCTCGCCCCCGCCCCTCGGAGAAAGCAGCGTTGCAGGGAGGGTGAGAACGAGCACGGACAGAAAGCCACGTTCTGGGAAACGGGAGATGCGGAGTCTCTGCTCCTTCGTGTGGTCCCAGCAAAAGTGAACAAGACCTTCCCGCTGGAATGTCCGCACCCCAGAGCATTCCAGTCCGCCGTTTGGGGGGGCTGCTGGGTAAACACACGCTGACTGTACTTCTGCCTAAGCCTCCGTGACAGGGTCCCGTTTCCCTGTAAATGATGAGGCGAGAACATTTCCTTTAATCTCCAAGTCCCAGGTGCCCAGGGAACCTGTAAAGTTGGTTGAGGAGGTGAATGTTAATTATGCTCTGAAAGTGGCCATAAGGGTGAGTCTCTGCTGGTGTAGTGGGCTGCCCCTCCCCCACCAATAACAGTGAGTAGCTGTTTTTTTAGATTTAAAGTTTCTGCCACCGTAGTCTTACGAAAAATTGATACAGCAGGTAAGTTAAGAAGTACATATATTTTCAGATTTAAATTACGTCTTAGACCAGCGGTTCTCAGCCTTCCTTATGCCATGAGCACAGGCTGAGAACCGCTGGCAGGGTTGCCCAAGACCATCGGGAAACACAGGTGTTTACATGATGATTCATAACAGCAGCAAAATCAGTTATGAAGCAGCACCGAGAATAACGTTAGGGTTGGGGGTCACCACCACATGAGGGGCTGTATTAAAGGGTCGCGGCATTAGGAAGGCTGAGAACCGCTATCTTAGACTAAATGTAAATTCTACGGCAAAAAGAGGTTCTCGAAATGGCTTACTTGAGGGGTGGAACTGTTAGGAGTCACACGTTTCCGTCATAAACTTAATTATAATTTAAATGAGACAATAACATTGGGGGGCTGGGATGCTAGGGGCCCCTGCGGCGTTGACCAGGACAGACACACCCCTTCCCCAGGTGCCGCTGGTGATGTAGGCCGGGCAGTGCCGAGACGCCATGGATGCCAGGAGAGCCAGGAGCCACCAGTGAGAACAGGAGCATTGACCAAAGTGCCCGTTCCAGGGCCAGTCACCCCACAACCACGAGAAGAGCACGTCAGACCAGGGTGTGAGTTCGGGAATCGGGGTGCAGCCGCTGTAGGAATGTCCAGGCCACAGTGCCCCCCATCACCTGAACATTCAGTTTCAAGTTGTGATTGAAATTCAGTCAACTGCAGATTTAGCAAGAGCCGTATTCCTGAATGATTCTTGGAAAACAGTCTAGTCCGCTGACTGGGATCCCTCTGGCTCAGCCATATCCGCTGGCACCCACGGAGGGTCGGAGGGTCGGAGGGTCAGGACTCCACCACGCCGCCCTGCAGGGACGTTTCCGCTTGGTGAGCTCAGCGGCGTTTCTGTAACTCCCGTGTCAGGACAGGCGTCCCTCCTCGAGCTCTTGCTGCGTTAGCTGTGTGGCCTCAGGTCCGATGTGCTCTGACTTCCTTTGTCCTGGGCACCGCTCTCTCTCTCTCCCCTCACGAGGTGGAGCAGGCCTGTGGGTGGTGCAGGGCGGGGCGCTAGGAGTTCCCTTAGGAAGCCTTCGCCTCCCACAGGGGAGCTCTGAGCACCTCAGTGGTGCGGGGGGATGAGGACGTGATCAGAGCCCCTGTAGTTTGCCCCCGTGGCTCTAACACTGAAAGAACTCAGAGTAAAACGTCAGCTCTGAGCGCCTGGATGACGCTCGGGGATGAGGAGATGGTCAGAGCCCACGTCCAGGTGGGGAAGCCCTGGGACTTGTCCCCGCGGCTCTCGCTCTGAAAGAATCAGAGTGAACTGTCAGCCTTGACAACTGAAGACGCGGGAAGTCCTAGGACAGGATGTGCTGTCGACAGGGCTGGGTCTGCCCTCCTGTCCACAGTCAGGGGGAGCCTCCTGCTGTGTCTGCAAACTGCCCACGAGGGCTGAGGACAGAGATATTCCTAACGGCCTCGAGGCTCCAAACCAAACAAAACCCTGCTCCTTCCCTGTCCCCAAACCCTTTTCCAAAATGCTGGCTGCAGGGCAAGATAAAGCAAAGAAAATGTGTTTCCATTCAAGAAACGTTAAAACAAATATGTAATGATTTATCCGTTGGTTTTCCTTCCCCGGGTGGAAAGCATCTGCAGGCACAGCTGATGGCTGTTGGCCTTGTCCCCCAGCCCCAAACCCCGGCAGGCGTGCCCACCGCAGCCACAAGCCGCCGGAGGCGGGCGCTGAGTTCAGGCAGGAGGCCGGCCGCGGTCGACGAGGGCCTGTGCCTCTGTGGGCGTCCTTGTCGAGTGTCAGCGTAGGCAGCTCGATATCGATAAAGGAGGAAGCAACGGGGAGCAGACAACAGGGGGTGTCATTGGCCAGGAAGCAGGCACCGGCTTCACAGGAAGTTACAGCTTCACACTCCCTCCCCCTGCCCCCCTGCAGATCCTAGGGATTGGATGGAGCCCCAAAGGGGAGCCCAGGTGGGCCATAGAGGCTGTCAGTCAAGCCCGGGGAAAGGATCGGATTGGATAAGAGACACCACCCCTGAAGATCTAGGAAGTAGATTGGTTGGGGGGGAGGGGGTCATCAGAACTCGGAAAAACATGGGAAGTTGATGGGTTGGTTTAAAAGAGCGTCTGGTCCTTCCTGAGCCAGAGATAATTCAGTCCCAGCTACAGAGACTCGCTTCCCTCCCCCCTTTCTCTCTCTCAGATCAATTTAAAGGTCTGATGGGCAGTGGGTGCACACCCCCTGGGTTAAATGCCCAGTGTGGCCGTTGAGTGGGTTGCAGGTTGCAGCTTTAAGAAACTTGGGAACTGGGGTTTCCCAGGGGCTGAGCTGCTTTGCACTCCCAGCAGCCCCTGGGAGAGCCATCCCCTCCAGTCCCCGCCAGTGCTGGAGGGCCGTCTGTTCAGCCGTTTGACGGGACGGGACGGTCCCCTAGTGGTCGTGATGGGCGGTCTCGACGAGGAGCGCTGAAGACCAACCAGGTCCTCGCGTGAAACCCACGTGCAAGACGCTCAGAACAACTCAGAGGGACCCTCCGCCCGCCTCACGCTTGTTCACACAGGCACGGGGTCTCAGGGTGACCCGCCTCACGCCTGGTCACACGGCACGGGGTCTCAGGGTGACCCGCCTCACGCCTGGTCACACGGCACGGGGTCTCAGGGTGACCCGCCTCACGCCTGGTCACACGGCACGGGGTCCCAGGGTGACCCGCCTCACGCCTGGTCACACGGCACGGAGCGTGAGCCTCAGAGGGACCCATCGCCCGCCTCACGCCTATTCACACGTGTGCAGGGTCTCAGAGGGACCCACAGCACCCCCACACACGCCTTCGGGGCACCAGAACAAGCGGGGCTCTGCCTGCACCAGCAGCCGTCCCCTAGGCACCGTCCAGCCAGACACTAGGCAGGGGGTGGGGGATGGGGACACAGCCACACGCACTCACCCCTCCAGTGTCTTTGTCAGAAATGGGCGTGTAAACGGGATTTTTTTTTTTAACATGATCAGGCTATTGTTTACTTTATTCTCATGAAAGTGGAAGGATCGTGTATTTCAGCAAAACACAATGGAATGGTTTTCCTCCTCCAGCAAAGAAGTAACACCGGACGGGCCCATCTCTCCTCGCTGCCACGTGCCTGCGTGGCTGCTCCCAGCCCTGTGCCCGCTTCGGGGCAGAGTCCGAGGCCCCGGGGCGTCAGGAGTGTGACCCTGAGGGAGCGGGGGGGCGGGCAGGGGGGGGGCACCCACAGCTCCACCGTCAGTGGAGCCGCAGCCTCGCGTGTTGTCCCGACCACGGAATGGGAGAGCCGTGCACGATGCCCCTGAGGCCTTCCCACTTCGGTGCCACGTGGCTCTGCTCCGCGTCTGTGGCCGCGGCCGCTCTTGGGGTCCCCACAGCTCTCCATCCCCTCCGCTCCCTGGACAGGTGGTCACCAGGAGGGGAGGGGAGGGGAGGGGACAGGCACGAAGGCAGCAGCCTGGCTGAGGGCCCATACAGACAGGCTCACCGTTCACCGCTTTGGCGTAAAAGTACGTGGATTTGAAGAAGGCCGACTGAGGGCCACAGGAGGCCATGCAGATGCGGGAGACAGTGCATGCGGCTGGCGGGGGGGCCCCGGGAGAGCCTGCCCCCCCCCCCCATCGCCCCAAACCTCTGTTCACTGGACACCTGTTCCCGAGCTCCCTGCAGCCAAGCGTGTGCCGTCTCTCTGGAGCCCGCGGTGAGGAGGCTGCTACTGTCCCTGCCTTCACAGGGCATGCAGGAGGGGTTGGGGGGAGAGACAGACAGACAGACAGAGAGACCGGGGAGTGGGCCAGGCCAGGCTGACGGGAGGGTCAGGACCAGCTGCGGTGACGAGTCCTGTGCTGGCCAATCAGTGGAGACGCTGATCCCTAGGACAGACCCTGGAGGTCCCCGTGCAGCTCTGTCTGTGGAGCCCCCACACCTTCCCACCCTCTGTCCCCCTCTCTCCCTCTCTCTTCATCCCTCTCCCTCCTTTTCCCTCTCCCCCTCCCTCCCTCTCTCCCCCCTCTCTCTCCTCTGTCCTTCTCTCTCCCTCTCTCTTCATCTCTCTCCCTCCTTCTCCCTCTCCCCCCTCCCTCCCTCCCTGTCTCTCCCCTCTGTCCCCTTCTCCCTCTCTCTCTCTCTCTCTCTCTCTCTCTCTCTCTCTCTCTCCATTCCCCCTCTCTCTCCCTCTCTTTCTCTTTCTCCCCTGTCTTTCTCTCTCCCCCCTACACCCCCCTAAGCTCCAAGAGCCATTCTTCTGCTCTTAACTAGTTTCCTGGGCCTGTTTACTTCTCTGACTCACTTCTACCTCTGTGGCTTTCTAAATAAACTTCCTCTCACCGCTGAGTCTTGGCCCTGGATTCTTCCTCAGCCAGAACCCGTGCACCCAGGCCTGGCACTGCAGCTTTCCGCACTGATGTTGGAGGGGCCAGAATGAGCTTCAGTCAGTGCTGCCATTTTTCAGAGAGAAGGTTGAGAAGATGATTGTCCCCAGGCAGGAAATCAATTTGTGGTTCTGGGTTTTTACTTGATTTTTCAACAGCAAACTTAAGCTGTGTTTTCTGCTTAAGATTCAGTTATCTCCAAGGAAAGGAAGAGACAGAGAGCCGGAACGCGTGTCATTCCGGGTGTCTCAGGCCACATACAGGGCCGTGTTCGCTGTGCATTTTTTTAAAAGTATATTTTATTGATTTTTCACAGAGAGGAAGGGAGAGGAATAGAAAGTCAGAAACATCGATGAGAGAGAAACATGGATCATCTGCCTCCTGCACACCCTCCGCTGGGGATGTGCCCGTAGCCACGGTACATGCCCTCAACCGGAATCGAACCTGAGACCTTTCAGTCCGCAGGCCGACGCTCTATCCACTGAGCCAAACCGGCTTCGACTCGCTGTGCATTTAATCCGGTCTCTCAGGCCTTCCCCGCCGGCTCCAGCTGGTCACTACTGGCGTTCCCTCCACGCCAGGAGGGAGGCCAAGGACAGCCAGAGGTCACCCGGGCCCAGGCTTCTGCCAGGCGATTTAAAGGAAAATGACACCAATGACTGATACCTGCCAAGCGCTGGGAGCCCACGGAGCGCCCTCTCACGGTGGGTCTCAGACACGCGTGGGTCCGTGTCAGACCAGGGACATCAGTGCATTCGTGGGAGACAGACACAGAGCGTGTCCGACGGCACAGGCCAGACGGCACGTGCCAGAGGCCAGAGCCTCACGGGGTGCGGGGAGACGCAAGCACGAGAGAGCTGATGGCGGGTGCCCGTGCCCAGAACCCGCCTCCCGCCTCCCCTGGCACCGTGCAGATAGCCCTGCCGGCCCCACACTCCTGACCCAGGTGTCAGGGCCTTTCCCCGAGTCTGAGCCTCTCCTGGCTCTCCCTGAGCGAGGACTGTGGGCTGGAGGAAGAGGAGCAGCCCCGGACACGGGTGAGGAATGCTGGAACCTTCCGGGGCAGCGCCTGGGAGGGGAGTGAGAAGGGGTGGCTTTCCCAGGCCCTCCCGCAGACAGGCGGTCAGCCTGCCACGTTGTCCTCTGAACGTCCCTTTCCTTTGTTACAAAGACAAGCCTGTCAGCGTGTGGCGTGCTCGCTCCCGCTTTTCTGCTTGGGTTTCATTTCATTTTTTGAAGGAAGAAAAGAGAAATAAAGAAAAATTTCTCGCACCGAGTTCCCACAGTAATTCCTGGAAATCATTCCAGACTCGAGACTCATGTGCCTGTTGAAAAAAAAAACACGCCGAGCCTCTTCCTGCAGCTCCGGGCCGAGCTCCAGGCGCTGGGGGTTTCCGCCTGCTGCCAAGAGCTCCGGCGACGTGGCAGCCGCGGAGACCCAGCCATGTGGGCTCCGGGAGGGGAACAGCCGTCAGCCTTCACCCTGACCTCCGGACTCGGACACAGGTGAGGGGCGTGCAGAGCACGGCCTGAGAGAGGAGGTCGTCCGTAGTGCCCAGACCCCACAGGAGCCCCGGGTTGTGTGCGGACCCTCCTGCTGACGGCCAGCGGGGCAGCTTCCAAGGGAGACGGATGGTTCAATGACGTGATTTATGGGACGTGTTTAAGGTTTTATTCAGGAGCCAGTGGAGAGGCTGGGCTCTTTTATTCCTGGCAGGCTTGTACGAGAAAGAGCACAGGAGCAGGGGCCTCTGGGAAGGACGCCAACTACCCTTTGGTTCATTGAGAGCTTCGGTCTTTTGAACCTTATCACCTGTCATCTATCCATCCATCCATCCATCCATCCATCACCTGTCAGCTCTCCATCCATTCATCTATAGATCATCTACCCATCCATCATCTGTCATCCATCATCTATCCATCATCTACCTCATCAGCTATCCATCCATCCATCTACATATCATCTATCATCCATCTATCCATCCATCCATCATCTATCTACCTATCATCTATCCACCATTCATCAATACATCCATACATACATACATACATCATTTATCATCTATCCATCCATCATCTACCCCATCATCTATCCATCATCCATCAGTACTTCTATCCAGCATCTGTCATCTACTATCCATCATCCATCCATCCACCATTCATCCATCATCTGTCCATCCATCCATCCATCCATTCATCATCCATCCATCCATCTATCTATAGATAATCTATCCATCCATCCTCCATCCATCATCCATCCATCCACCATCCATCATCCATCCATCTTCCATCCATCACCTTCTCTCTGAGTGACTGACAGGAATGCTCAGGAGGCTTTTACAGGATGCAGAGCAGCCAGCAGAGGCCTCAGGACAGCACCGGACACCCAGGCTTTCGATGGCTGCACACTCTGCCGAGCAGCCTGTGCACCTGAGTGCAGGGACGGGCCAGGCCGTCTCACACGGTCATCTCCATCCGACATGCCGCCTCTCGTGGCCATCTGTCATGGCTGTCTCACATGGCCGCCACCGTCTGGTGTGGTCACCATCGTCTCACATGGCCGTCTCTCATGCCCGCCTCTCATGGCTGTCTCTCATGGCCGCCTCTCATGGCTGTCTCTTATGGCCGCTTCTCATGGCTGCTGCTTATGGCCGTCTGACAGGCCTACCTCTCATGGCCGCCTCTCATGGCTGTCTCTCATGGCCGCCTCTCATGGCTGCCTCTTATGGCCGCTTCTCATGGCTGCTGCTTATGGCCATCTGACAGGCCCGCCTCTCATGCCCGCCTCACATGGCCATCTCTCATGCCCGCCTCACATGGCTGCCTGTCATGCCCATCTCTCATGCCCATCTCTCATGCCCGCCTCTCATGCCCGCCTCTCATGGCCATCTCTCATGCCCGCCTCACATGGCTGCCTGTCATGCCCATCTCTCATGCCCGCCTCTCATGCCTGCCTCTCATGCCGTCGCCATCTGGCAGGCTGGCTGGCTGTGAGGACAGCTCAGCCTTGCTCTCTCACTGTCGTCCGCTCTCTCCACCGGGAAGGAGGATCTGGTACAGCCGTGGCTGAGGAAGGGGCAAGTATTGGCCATGGTGATGCGACGTGCACCTGGGCAGGGGGAGCCCCGACCTCAACAAGCCCGGAGCTGCGAGGCCCAGCTGTGTCCACGGGCCAGCCTTCTCAGGCAGAGGCCCCGTCCCCACGCGCCAGCTGAGGGCTGGCTGCTCCCACAGGCCAGGCGGAGGCATGGGGGTCAGGCCCTGCCTGCATTCACACCCCCCCCCCCACACACACACACACACACATTGCCTCTCGGTGCTATCCCGTCAGAACGGACTCCTGAGCGAGGCGTTCGGAGCAGGAAGGGTGGGCGGGCACAGCCAGGGGACGGTCTTACCCCGGGGGCTGCAGCCTGCCTCCTCGGTTCCAGTGGGGCCTGGTCGGTCGGGGCGGCCGGCCGGTGACCACGGCCCTGGGAACTGGGGAGACGCCTGGCCAGGCACATCTCCTTGGGGTCCCGTCCAACGGCCTGAGGAGCCCCATGTTCCGACGTCTCTGCTGGGTTCCCGGCGTCGGTGCCGGGTTGTTGGGGTCTCAGCTGTGTGTGCAGCTCGCCCTCGGGAGCCGCACGGCCCGAGCCCGCCACAGCGCCGGAGGCACGGGTCTCACCGTGTGGCCGTTTGTTTGCAGGCGGGGTCTCACGGGACACGGACACGGGAAGAAAGACGACACGAGAGGACAGTCGGTGGACGTGTTTGTGTTGGGAGACTTGCCCTGTGAAATGTCGGTTCACAGATGGGCCCAGCACGGCCGGTAAGGGGAGAACGGGCGGAGCGGGGCTCTCGGGGCTTGGTTAGGAGGCCCTCGGTTCGTGCACATCGCCCACCTTGGTTCCTCAGGGCCGAGCAGAGGACCCGGCACAGGAACAGGCACAGGACCGGGTGGGGCTGGGGCGGAGCCTCAGGGGCCACGGCCCAGGAGTCTGAGTGGGAAGCCCAGGGAACAGCGACCAGGACAGAGGGGCCGGTCTCACCGCAGGCCACGGGAGGGAGGGCGTGCAGCCTGTGGAGAGAGTGCCCACAGAGGGCCCACCACGTGCCACGTGGATTTTCTCAGGACTCCATCACCCCGCCTTCCTCAGTGACGGCACTGACGCTCAGGGGGGCCCGTACCCAGACCCCCGCATTGAACGGGGCCAGGGGGTGGCCGCAGCCCGAGCCAGCGGTGAGGCCGCTGAGCATCACGGCTCCGTCTGCTGACGGGTGAGGATGTGCTGGTCATGGAGGCGGCGGGTCCTCTCTCTGCCATTAAAATGCCTCCGGGAGGGGCTGCTAGGCAGACTGTGCTCAAGCCGCCCGCTGGCCCACGGCTCCGGCCGGTGTGGCTCTGGCTGGCGTGGCTCCGGCCGGCCCGCTGCTCCTGGGGCGGGCGCAGAATGGTGGCTGCTCTATTCCAGGCCACAGCGACCCGATGGCCTTCAGCTCTCGTGTCCCGTCTCAGGGACCCACCTTCACCTCGGGGCGCGCAGCCATGCCCAGGCCCCTCCCCCTGAGCTGCTGCATCTGCCCCTCCCTGCCCCCCAAACGCCGCTGAGATCCTGCCCGCTCCCCACAAACCTCTGACAAGTAGAAGCCATGGGGTGAATAATGTGCTATCGCAGGCGATAAAAAACGGAACGTTTAAGCAAAAAGGAATCCGAAGCAGCAGCCACACCGGGCAGGACGCCCGCTTGGAACTGCTGCCTCTGCAGCCGGCGGCGCCGGCGGGGCCTGCGGGCGACGCTTGGCGGGCACTCCTGTGCTCGGGGTGCCAGGTGGGGGCGGGGGGGCAGTTTAAGGATCTGTCAAAGGGAGAGAGGAAACGGGCAGCCAGGATGTTTAACTCGTCCCAGAGCTGCTGAGCGTGGCCGGGCGGGCCCGGACCCCGACCGCAGGCGCCCACGCCGCGGACTGGGTCCTCTGCCGCGTACGGTTGTCTTTACCAGAACCGCTGTCGTCTGGGCTCGAGTCCTTGACGGCTGAGCAAGGAGTTTAAGTGAAAGGGGAGTCCTGGGCGGGGCCCATCTGAGCCACATCTTTGCGTTACGTTCTCTGCTGCGACCCCGATGACCTCTGCCGAGGGCGTCGCCAGGCGCGGTCCCTGCAGACGGTGACAAGGAGCCCTGGCCAGCCGGGCAGCGCCCCTGCGGGCCCGCCCTCACCCCTCCCCCGTGGCCCTGAGCAGGGAGTGTCCTCAGCCCACACCCAGGAAGGAGGGTGGGGGGGTCATGAGGCCCTTTTACCAAATGCCACTCACGTATGCTTTCCTTTCCCGTGAGAAAAGCAAAATGTGGAACAGTTTTATTTTGAAATTCAGCAGCTGCCTGTCTCCTACCTCAGCTGAGACCCGCACACTCAGACGCCCCCGGTCTGCGCAGGAAGGCTGCGTCCGACCGCCAGTCGGCCCTCTGCCCCTGCAGACCTGGCGTGGACGCTGCTGCCCCCAAAAGCACCTGCCGGACACCCTCCGAGGCGGCCTCTTGGGGCTTCAGGAAACGGTCAGTGGAGGGTGGACCCCAGGACCTGAGGAGCTCTCAGCGCAGCCAGACCAGGACCTCCTTAGGCCGTGTCTTCTGTCTCGGGTCCACGGAGCGTCTTCCGTTCTCTGCGGGGCCCCTGAGGGCTGCACTCCACGGCCCGTCCTGGGCGTGAGGGGAACACGGGGCAGGGAACGGGGCAGCCCCCCGGGCCAGGTGGAAAGAGACGTCGGTTTTATTGCAAAATGAGTTAAGAACAGGCAGGTGCCCAGCAGTTTCTGTCCAGAGTGTCGCTGCAGACTCAGAGAAGGCTCAGACCGCTTTATAACGTCCTGAAAATCCCCCGCGTGCTATCTGTGTCCAGTGACCTTTCGTGCCGTGTGAACCGTTTCCCCCTTTGGATAAAAACTCGTGAGGAAACAAATAAACACTGTTCCAGTGAGAACGGTTTTGGAGGACTTTGTGTATCTCCTTGGAAAACAGCTTTCCGGGGATGCGGGTTCCGCAGCAGCGCGGCCACGGGGAAAGCTGTGGCTGCTGCAGGCCTCGCACCATGGACATTGTGTCCGCTGTCCTCTCCGGCATGGGAAGGGGCTCCGAGGAGCTGCACAGCGAGTCCCCAGGGCGCCCCCCTCATCTCCTCTTCTGCGGCCCCTTCTTGTCTTGGGGTCCCTGCCCACAGCCGGGGTGGCCACGGCTCTGAGGGGCAGCTCCGGGCACACCATGGTCGGGGGGCCGTGAACGTCCTCCAGCTGGAGCTGGGAGGCCAGCGGGAGCAGCCCCAGAGGCCGGCGCCCCGCAGCCTGAGACCCCTGTGCCGCTCGATGCAGAGGATCAGGCACCGGCCTGGGGCGCTTCTCCCAGCGGTCCTGGCGGCGGGGTCCACGGTCGGTCAGTGCATCCTCCCCGGTGCCCGGCCGGGCCCCGGCTCTGGTGGAGGACAGCCTGCCCACTCCCCTCCCCCCGCAGGCGCTGCTGGTCGGGTCTCGTGCTGCTGACATGACAGCTCTCCCCGTCAGGTCGAACCTGTATGATCTCTCCTGCGCCCCTCCCTCCCTCCCTCCCTCCCACTCTTCACAAAGATGCAGAGCCCAGTCCACTCCCCCACCTGACACCTCGGCCCCCCACCCCCTGCGGCCGCCCCTCTGAGTGACACCAGGCGGGTCTCCACCCTCCCGTCTGACCCATTTCGGTGCCGACGCTCCCTGGCCCGGCCCCGCTGTCTGCCGCGGAGCTCCCCTCCGGTGGCCAAGGGGGATCCCTCTGTGCACGTGCACCACGTTACAGTGCAGTGTGTTCCTGAAACCACATAGAAAGAAAAGTAACTCCAACACAGGGAACATCGTGTGTTCTGGTCCAACCAAGGACAACCAGGCCGAGTCACAGGCAGGAAAGGAAACCCACTGGACGTCCGTGTGATGAGCAGCTGGGAAGTAAACAGTCCCTAGAACTAAGCGCAGCCAGCGCTTTGTTGTGGCAGCGTTTCCCCTCTCTCCACAGCTCCCCCCACAGCCCCCTCTGGGTGCCTGTTCTCCGCACCAGACAAGCCCTCGGGCACCCAGGCCGCCTCCCGGGATCTGTGGCGTGTTCGCCACGCCGGGCGGGGCGAGGGGGCGACGGCAAACCTCCCGCTGGGGTGTCCCCTTCGCCCACCCCCCGGGTGGAAACTCTTCTTTTTAAAAAAGGGAGAGAGATCCGTTTCTGTAAAACCTCTGTACAGTTTATTTTCTGCGGTTGGTCTTGAACGTATGAGCACGAGGCTCTCGCTAAACGCAGGGTCCCGCGGCGAGGCGTCGACCCCGTGGGCCGACAAATAAACATTTACAGTCTTTGGCAAAACCCCCGACGCCTCGTCAGTCCACACGAGGAGGTTGTCTTTAGAAAACAAATAATTTACAAAAACACGGTACATTCCGACATTCACATCTCCATCCCACACCGCCACGGCCTTCGGCAAACAGCGCCCCACGGAGGGCCACGCCCGCCCCCTGTCATCTCGGGAACAGAACCCACAGAAAAGTGGAAGGTGCGGGGGAGTGCAGAGAGCCAGCCTCGGGAAGCAGCAGCCCGGCTTTCCCGGGAAACAGAGCGGGGAGGAGTGGCTCGAGAGGAACTGTGAACGGGAAGGAAGGAGTCCCCCCTCAGACAAGGCCGGCTTCTCACCGGACACCCCTGCACGAAGCTCCCGCGGCTCCCGCACCGGCGAACCCGACCCGGTCCCGGCGGCGTTGGCGGGACCTGCCGCGGGGGAGGCTGCGCCCGCCCGCTCGCACGGAGGACGGGAGGAAGGTCGCATCAGAGCCACCGGCAGCGCTCATTATCGTTTATTTATTCTACCGCATCTTACAGCACGTGGTCTGACAACATAAATTACCGAGCCGAGTTACTCCGCCGGGAAGACCTGCGTAACCTCCTTCGTGTGGCTACGTGCTGGGCAGGCGCCGGTCCTGGAGCTCGCTCCCCGTGACCCCGACAGGTGTCAGGGGAGGCCTGTGGGCGGACTGCCTTCCGTCTTCTTTCCGGAAACGCGGGCACAGCATGCGTCACCGGAGCCTCAAACGTATCCCCCCCGGTCGGGGGCAGGCGGCTCTGCCGTGGTTTCAAAGCCTCCACCGGGAGCTAGACGCCGGCGGGCACCGCCCCTCTCTGCCTGCCCGGCCTCGGGGCTGAGGTGGGCGAGCAGCCAGCTCCGACGGGGGCCGGGGGGAGACTGGTGAGCTCTCCCAGCCCTTGACCACTCGAGCAGCCCTGTGAGGGCCCCGCCGGCCCCACCCTACCCGTGTGCCAGCCAGTGGGCAGGGTGTCCCCTCCGGGGCAGACCCCATCTCTGCCACGGGGGGCGGGGGTGGCTGTCACTGTAGGAAGGGTTAGGGGAGGGTCTGCCTTGCCCAGCCACGCCCCCCTCGGCCATGGGGACCTCTTCCTGTGGGAGCTGACGTGACCGAGCGTAGACAGCCCCCAGGGAGCGGCAGCTGGCGTGAGGCCGTGGGGGGGCAGGGGCGCACTGCCGCCTGAGAGACGTTAAAGTCCGCACCCAGGAAGGCCTTCCACTCCGTGTGCACACGAACAGTCAGCGATCTCACTTCCTGCGCACACGCGTCTCTAAGCAAACAGGAAGAGACGGGGCCACGGCGGCGGCCACGCCAGTCCTGTGGGCCATCACTGCCTCCTGGGCGGGCTGGCGTCCGCTTCGGCCCGTTGGCCCCTGCCCTCTGGAGGCACTTGGGCTTGGGGTTGGAGGAGGTGGAGAGCCGCTCGGAGTCAAGGTCAAGGTCAGGAGACGCTGCCAGAGAGAGAAGCCGGGGACCAGGACGAGGAGGGGTCTGGTAACGGCGTCCGCGGTGCGTGCGGGACACGCGTCCGGTTCACACATCTAGGAAAACAGTCCCCGGTTAGGACGGGCGTTTGTCTCGTTCTGTGTTCTTTCACCTACAACCTAAAACGCCATTTTAATTTTTTAAAGAGACATCCACGTCCCAGCAGCGTGGCTCAGGGGTCGAGCATTGACCTAGGAACCAGGAGGTCACGGTTCGATTCGGGGCGCAGGCCCGGGTGTTGGGCTCGGTCCCTGGTGTGGGGCGTGCAGGAGGCAGCAGATCCATATAGTCTCATCATTCACGTTTCTCTCTCTCTCTCTCCCGTCCTCCCTCACGTCAGTGAAAGCATGTTTTTAAGAAACGTCCACACGCGCGGACGACGCATGGACGCGGCCCTGCAGGAGGGGATGGAAGTGCGGAAGGGCCCGGCCCCGGACAAGGACGCTGACCGAGGAGGAGCAGGAGTCAGCCCCGAGCCTTCCTTGGCCTCAGCGTCTGTGTCATGTGGTCTGAGCAGCAGCTCTGAGCCTCGCGTGCTCGTAGTGCAAGCGGCGTTTTCTGGGCTCTGTGACGGCGTTCGGCCCGGGGGAGCCTCGGGGTCGGTAGTAACTGGAGTCGAATGCACTTGTGAGGTGAGCCCTGAGCCTCCTCCCCGCCTCCCCTCCCCCGGCCTCCCTCCCTCTCGCTCTTGCTCACTCGCTCTCTTCCTTTCCCGGGGCGGTGCTGGGAAGTCCCATCAGGGGCCTGGAGGTCAGAAAGCACCGGACATGTAGTGGGTGCCACGGACGTGGGGCTGTGAGCGTTTGCTGTGTGTGTGGCCTCCACATTCAACTCCAACCCTCACAGCAGCTCCAGCTGAGCAAACCGGCCCTGGCCAGGGCCAGGCCTCGCTCACCCCACAGCCGCCCGCCCCTGGGGGGCCCGGCGTCACACCCACCTCTGCACTCGTACTTGAGGTCCGAGAAGTAGACCATCTCCTGGGAGAAGACGAACAGGCCCAGCCGCCCGCCCGCGTAGGTCTGGTCGTAGATGGGCCCCGAGTCCGCCATGACCTGCTTCCCCTCGTGCACCAGGACCCTGCGGGCGGGCGGGGGGGGGGGGGGGCGTGAACTCTGGGGGGGCGGGGGGCTCCTGGAGGAAACTGCTTGCTCCTGGCCGTCACCCCACCCCTCATCCCATCAACATCCCCGTACCCCTGCCCCACTCCGCAATCTCTGGCCCAGAGCAGGGGTTGGCCACGTCTCTGCCTCTCCGAGCCAAAGACGGTCCGTACAGTGAGCATCACGTCCTTCCGCCCCTCAGGAGCGGCTCACCACACAGCCCCTCTGGGGCCTGGGGTTGGGGGGGTTTAGGGGTTCACCTTATGTAGCCCGTCTGGGGCCTGGGGTTGGGGGGGTTTGGGGGTTCACCTTATGTAGCCCGTCCGGGGCCTGTGTGTCAGGTGCCACCGGTAGGCGGTGTAGTCCTTCCAGCCGATGTTTTTGGGGTCGTGCCACAGCGTCCGCACCTGAGGGAACACCCCGAGTCCTGAGTGCAGTCACAACAGCAAATGGGGACGGGACGGGGCTCTGCATCCCACCCCGCAGCCGTCCCCGAAACAGACTCCAGGGTGGACGGTTCACTGACAGGGACCAGGGCATTCAGTGCTAAGAGCACCACCCTGAGCCGGGTCACAGATCGAGGTTCTGGGCCCCCCACGCCCTGAGCCGGGTCACAGATCCAGGTTCTGGGCCCCCCACGCCCTGAGCCGGGTCACGGAACCAGGTTCTGGACTCCCCACTCCCTGAGCTGGGTCACAGAACCAGGGGGGAGACTCGATAAGGGCATGGAGTCTGTAATTGGGGGAGACTTGATAAGGGCACGGGGCCTATAATTGGGGAGACTGGATAAGGGGTTAACGTGATTGTCACCAGTTAAGGACAAAGGGGAGGTGGTGCCCTCGGGTGGGCCGGCTCCCGCCCTCACCTGCCCCGCCGTGTTCCCCGTGTGCCATAGCGCATTCCGCAGGTGCTCGCCGGTGCCGGTGGTGGAGTTGACCACCTTGAGGGACACGCCGGAGTAGCCGTAGGCGCGGGTGGGCTGGTCCTCCCAGTAGGTCTGGGTCACCTGCTTCCACATAACCACGTAGAAGCGGCTGCTGGACTGGTAGCCGAACACGAAGCCGGCGTAGTCGTCATCTCGATCCGTGTTCACGTAGAAGGTGCCGCTGAAGTCCACGGACCCGAACTCGTCGAAGCCTGTGTGGGGGGAGGGCCCAAGGTCAGTGCCGCCAACCGGCACCTGGCCGCCTTCGCCACAGCCTCTCGGCTGTGCCCGCCCGCCTGGCTCTGTCCCTGGGTTCGAGCACACCCACAGGGGTTTGTCTCTGCAGATCCACCCTCGGAGCCATGCAGAGCCATGCACTACATCCGTGGCGGTAGTGGCTCCGGGTCATAACAGGGAAAGCAGCTCCCTAACACAGCCTTTCAGAGACGAGGGCGAGGCGCATGCCAGCCCTAAGCAGAGACGGTTGGCCGCGGGGACGGGCCTTGGAGGACCCCAGAGTGCCCGTTCTGGAAGGAGCAGCTGGGCACCCGGCCCGGACCCCCCTACACCCAGGATTCCCCGAGGCTCACCCACGGCGATGCCCGGGTCCGAGTTGGCCGTCTGCACCAGCTCCTTGCCCTGATGGCGGATGACCCAGTTGGGGTCGATCTGCGTGGTGCCCTTGGGGTCCAGGTGCACCATCTGGAAGTTCCGGAAGTCGGTCTCGCTGATGGCGCTGTTCTCGGGGCACACGTCGTCGATGTCAGGGACGCTGTCGTTGTCAAAGTCGTCCCTGCAGGCGTCGCCCCGCCCATCACCTGCCAGGAGGAGGTGAGCCGTGTCGGCGTGGAGACGAGCCGTCCCCCAACTACAGGCCCCGTGCCCTCGGGGGACACGCCGCCGCCCGCCCGCCCGCCCGCCCGGAGCAGCTCCTCTCCCTGCGCTGGGCGGGCGCGGCCACACAGGCACACCCACCGTCCGCGTCCTCCTGGCCGGGGTTGGGCACCAGCCGGCAGTTGTCGCGGTCGTCAGGCACCCCGTCGTTGTCGTCGTCCGAGTCACAGGCGTCGCCTCGGCCATCACCGTCGTGGTCGGCCTGGTTGGCGTTGGCGATGTAGGGGCAGTTGTCCTGGTTGTTCTGGTGGCCGTCCTCGTCGATGTCCTCGTTGTCGTCACACTGGTCCCCCACCAGGTCGTTGTCCACATCGATCTGAGCACAGAGCGCCCGTGAGCAGGGCTCTCGGGGACCCTCGCCTCCGGGAGCGGCTGGCTTGCGGGCAGGAGCGGCTTCCGAGATCACTCCCCCGCCTGCACAACCTGGAGGACCCGGGTCTCCATCCCACTCTCCGGGGGGCCCCTCAGAGGCAGGAAGCCGTCCGTAATGAGCCCTCTCTGACACCGTCCGCGGTCACCCACGTGGCGGACGGCGGCAGGTTTACAGTTGTCCGTATGGGAAGTAATACAGTCCTTCGGCGTGATACGCAAATTGACTGTACCTCTGCTACACCCACCAGCCAATCAGAGCACCTGTGCAAATGAGCCTGACCAAGATGGCAGTTCATTTCCAAATCCTGGCGCAGAAGATGGGGTAGAAGGAAGCCAAGCACTGCAGAAGGGACCAAAGGTACCGAGAAGCAAGCAAGTGGGGCGGGGAGAAAGGAGGGAGGGAGGCAGCAGAGGAGGGATCGAGGCAGCAGAGAAAGGAGGGAGCTTTGCTCAGAACGCAGGAAGCCCTATTCTTGCAGAAATATTCCTGCACCGGGCCTCTAGTTAATACATAATAATGCAAGAATAGCCCCCGCCGGTTGCTCAGTGGTTAGCGTGCCAGCCCATGACCGAAGGGCCACAGGTTCGATTTCTGGTCCAGGGCATGTACCTCAGTTGTGGGTTTACTCCTCAACCCAAGTGAGGGAGGCAACCAGTAGATGTGTCTCTCACATCAATGTTCTTGTCTCTCTCTTCCTTCCACTCTCTCTAAAAGTCTATGGAAGAATATCCTTGGGTGGGGATTAAAATAACAACAATAATAATATTGCAAGAATAACCTCTGCTCCATGTGCTCCCAGCTCTAAATCCTAGGCTGCCCACCCTGCAACCTGTGGACTACACACACATGTTCTCACGTGTCTCCCGAAGCAACTCGGGGAACGCGATGGGGACGCGAGGCCCTCAGACCACACAGCACAGCCTCCGTTCATCCCACGTGGCCATGAGGCGCAAGGGCCAAGCGTGGAGGTCAGTGGGGCACATGTTCCGTGTCAGGCCATGGCCGAGCTCAGGGATACCACAGAGACATACGTGCATTCGTGCCTGAGACGGAGAGGCCCGAGCCCCGCCCCGCTCTGCTGCCCGTGGCCGCCCACCTGGTCAGGGTTGTGCACCAGGGGGCAGTTGTCGCAGTGGTCGCCCACGCCGTCGCCATCCGTGTCCCGCTGGTCCGTGTTGTAGACATAGGGACAGTTGTCCCGCTCGTTGAAGACATCTGGGGTGAGAGGGCGGGGCCAGTAAGAGGGTGTGGCCAGTGATAGGGCGGGGCCAGGGAGAGGGTGTGGCCAGTGATAGGGCGGGGCCAGGGAGAGGGCATGGCCAGTGAGAGGGCGGAGCCAGTGGAGAGGGCGGGGCCAGGGAGAGATCATGACCAGTGGGGAGGGCGGGGCCAGGGAGAAGGCGTGGCCAGTGGAGCAGAAGCTCTGAGCTCCCGTTACCGAGTCCCTAAGTCCCTGACAGCCAGGCTCTCGCTGGAGGGAGAGGGGGGCGAGGAGACGGCTGTGTGGACCCGCCTGGGAGACGTTCCCGTGAACATCCGGGTTGCACCCAGGTGGCGACTGGCTGTGCCCAGTCAGCCTGAGTCCACGGTGCTCATTCTCCGGATGGCCCTCAGGACACGCCCAGCGCCGGGGCGGGCGAGCAGCCGAGGCCCTGGCCCCGTCCCCACGCGAGCGGGAAAGGAACGGGCACAGGTGTGGGCTTTCGGGTGCCCCTTCGCCCAAGACACCTGAGACAGACCACGCAGTCCATGGAGACGGGAGCTCTGAAGAGACAGAGGCTCCCTGCGGACCACAGTGTCCCCCGTCAGTGACGAGGCAGCACACCCCCCCGAACCGAGACCCCGGGCCCGGGGTGTGAGGGAGGGGCCCCCAGGGGCTGGGCAGCAGGAAAGGACCAGAGGCTGCAGCCCCCCACGGCCCGGGAATGCCGGGCGGACCGGGACAGCGTGGAGGCGCCTCATCCCGGCCGTGGGGCAGGCGGGGCGGGTCCCGCAAACACGGGGCAGAGCGCAGCCCCGAGCCCCGGACGCCGCGGGACGCGCACTGACCGTCGCCGTCGATGTCCACGGAGCAGGCGTCGCCCTCGCCGTTGTGGTCGGTGTCGATCTGGGCGGGGTTGTGCACGTGGGGGCAGTTGTCGCAGCGGTCCCCCACCTCGTCCTGGTCGTAGTCGAGCTGCCGCGGGTTGAAGAGGAGCGGGCAGTTGTCCTGCAGGGAGAGCGGGAGGAGCTGAGACACCGCCCGGCGGACACCCCGCCCGGCCGAGGTCAGAGGTCGGGGCCCGCGTGTCCCCACGGGCCTGGCCAACCCAGCACCCTCCGGACCTCAGACCTCAGACCGCCTCCTACTTGTAGGAGCACCTGCCTCTCGAGCTTTTGAGATTTTCTAGTGCAGAGAATGCGGCCTGCGCTTCCTGGTGAAGGCGGGTGCGGAGGTACGAGCAAGCGAATCAATGAATGAACGAATGCGTGGGTCAGCGGGCCCACAGAAGGCAAATGCAGCAAAGCTGTGAGGGGAAGCTGGCCTCGGCTACCCTGCAGGTCCGGGTGAGGCGTGGGTGTGACGCCCACACACCGCCACCGGGCACGTGCGTCACCGAGTCGGCCGCAGCCCCGCCCGCCCCTGCGCCACCAGCGAGAAGCGAGCGAAACTGTCAGCAACAGGCGGCCGGCATCTCCGGGCTCGGCAGGCTGGTCGCTCCTCCGGTGAGGACCGGCCTCCTCCTCGGTGACGGCGACGCAGGCGGGAGCCCGTTTAGCCTGAGGCGGTCCTCCCGCCCCCTCCGCTCCGGCCCCAACGGGGCTCCGGCCGCGGCCGCCCACCTTCTCGTCGCTGACACCGTCGTTGTCGTCGTCCTCGTCGCAGGCGTCGCCGACGCCGTCCTGGTCGAAGTCTTCCTGCCCGGAGTTGGGCAGCAGCGGGCAGTTGTCCTGGGACCAGAGGAAGCTCATTACGGCCCGGGCCCTTCCTGCAGGAGGCGCCGCGACAGCCGGGGACCCAGCCGTGGGCCTCGCAGCCGTGGGCCTCGCAGAGGGCCGCCCCGGAAACCACGTCGCCGCCTCTGCAGAGTGAAGACCAGACGCCCCGTCCTGAGCCCGGGACCCCGTGAAGCTGCGCGCGCCTGAGGAGGGACAGCGCTCCGGAAAACACGGGTGCGGACAGAGCCCCCCGCCCCTTCTCCGTCCCAAACGTGGGCTCGTCCACCGCGAGCCCGCAGCTCCGAGGCATCCCCTCCGGCCGGGCCGGAGTCCGGGACCGGGCGGCTCTCCGGCTCCAGCTCTCTGCCCTGGGCCAGCCCTTCCCAGAGGCAGGGCCGTGCGTGACGCGCTCCGGTCAGGCTTGATAGCATCACAGGTCTAGGCCGAGCTGTGCAGACGCCGACGGGAGGGGACAAAGTGCCGAGGGAGCCCGGCGACGGATCCCGGATGGGTGGCCGGCCTCCCCTGGCCCGGTTGGAGACCGAGGCTGCGTCCCCCGAACCTCACCTTGATGCAGTGGTAGGTGGCGTTGGTGGCGCAGACCAGGTTCTTGTTGGGCCAGCCGTCCAGGTCCGAGTCCTCCCCGCAGATGAGCCCGTCGCCCGCGTAGCCCGTCCGGCACTCGCACTTGTACATGGGGTCGCTGAAGTGGCCCAGGTAGATGCACTCGGCCTGCCGGTGGCAGCGGTGGGTCTTGTCCTGGCACGGGTTCTCGGGCTCACACACCTGGAGGGGGGCCGCACTGGTGAGGACCCGGGACCCCGGCCCCACCCTCCCGGGTCCGGGCCAGCGCTCAGGGCTGTGGGACCCTCCCAGGTGGGCCTCCTGAGCTGTCTCCAAGGGGCAGGCGCTGGGGCTCTGCTCCTTCGGGAGCCACCAGAGGCGCTCAGGGTCCCCCTAAATGCTGCCAACATCTGTCAGAGCCCAGTGACGAGAGCTGCTGACTCGGGAAAAACAGAGCTGGTCCTCATGGTCCTGTGGCCGCAGCTGAGCTCTGCCCCCACGTGGTCGGCTCTCAAGGGCCTATCTCCCCAGAACGCTGCCCTTCGCCCATCCCCACCTCTGTCTCCCCAGATCCTGCCTGGCTGTCGGGAAGACCGAGCCACAGAAGGGCCGCGCCTGCTCACCTGCTTCCCCGTCCGCGCGGCCTCCAGGCCGAGCCCGAAGGGCTGGGTGCCCTTGTAGCGGGGCGGGCAGGGCAGGCAGTGGAACCCGGGGTCCGTGTTGACGCAGCGCTGGGCCTTGCCGCTCACCGAGAAGCAGACGTCGGTGACCAGGGCACACTGCGGGCACAGGCAGGGGTGAGCCAGCCGCCCGCCCGCCCGCCCGCCTCTGCGGCGCCCCTCCGCCCTGCCCGGGGGGGGGGGCGCCCACCTCGTCCAAGTCCTCGCAGTGGGTCCCGTTGCCCAGGAAGCCCGCCGGGCAGGAGCCGCAGGACCAGGAGCCGTCAGGGAAGCTGCTGCACGGGGCACCCGGGAAACAGGGGTTGGACAGGCAGCCATCTGCGTGGGGAGCGGAGCGGTCAGGGCCGCCGGGGCGGGGGGGGGGGCGGCCGCGGACCCAGCTCAGGAGCGACTGGGGCACGCACTGCGCTCCGGGGGCGCCTGAGCGGGGTGGCACTGCGGTTCGGTCGTAGGGAAACGGGGACGCACGTGCTGGAGACGGGCACGTCAGGGGGTGATGTGCGCCTTGGGGGCCGCACACGGGGAGAGGGACAGGGCGGGCACTGCCCAAGGGGTCCCAGCGCAGACCCCTGACGCCTCCGCCCCAGAGCACACTCTGGGCCGAGAAGCGGGGGGCGGTACCGGTGCACAGCCTGCGCACGCGGTTCGGCTCTTGCAGAAACCACGTGCAGAGGCGCCTAACGCGGCGTGAGAGAGGCATCTGTGTGCCTGCGTCGGCCTCTCCTCGTTCTCTGTGTCTCCTCCCTCCGGGGACGGTTGTGCCGCGGGGACGGTTGTGCCGCGGGGACGGTTGTGCCCAGTGGGCGTCCGGTGCACGCACCTGCGGGGCAGCTCCGCCGGTTGCACATCTGCTGCTCGGTGCGGTCGCCCACACAGGCCTTGCCGCCGTGCCGCGGCTCCGGGCTGTTGCAGACCCGCGTGCGCTCGCGGATGCCGCCGGCGCAGGTGACGGAGCAGGCGGACCACGGGGACCAGGGGCTCCAGCGGCCGTCGACTGCGGGGAGAGCGGGGACGGGACGGCGTCAGCCGGGGGCCTGTGGGCCGGGCGGGGGCAGCCGTGGTCGGGCCTCCCACGCGGCAGACTTTGGTGAGAAGCCCTTTGGTGACGGAGGGTCACCGGAAGAGAAGTCACAGCCCCTCTGGGTGTGGAGGTGACAGGGCTGCGGGGGGCCTCGGTCAGTTCGGGGGAGGTGTGACCTCGAGATTCAGTGCTAACGACCTTTCCCCTCACTCCCACCTTTCCTGCGTCACAGAGAAATATAACAGCATTCATCTCGGGTAAAACTGCTGATTCTATATTCTGACCGCTGTTCACGCTTGCTTAAAACAAAAGGGTGCTCTTCAGCTATCTGCTTCGGCGAGACAGGACTACGTCCCCACGTCCTAGTAAAATACGTGGTTAGAGATAAAGAGCAGGCAACAGAGCCGCTCACAGTCCGCTGTGACTGCCCTGTCCCAGGTACGACCCGAGAGCTGTTGTCAGAATTCAGAACAATGAAAGCGTACAGTGAAGACCCCATAAAGGACGGCCCGCACCCGGGACGGGGCGGTCGTGTTTGGTCTCCGCCGGCGTGTGGTGCCCTCCGACCGTCCTGGCCAGTGCAGTAAGTCCTTGCTTGCTTATTTCCAACTTAACCGTCTCCGTGGTCATTTGCAACGGGTCGTGGAAGACACCCCACGACAACAGGACACCAGGAACCAGGCCCCCGAAGGAGGTCCTGGTGCGGGGCCCACATTCTCTCCTCCTGGAGTCACGCCCAGCGGCCGGCCGTGTCCGGCACCTCGTCTGGGCACTGGCTACGCCCGTTCTGGTTCTGGTTCTGGTCCCAGTCCCCTGTGCAGGCTGGTGTGACTTCCCTGTGCTGGCACAGATGAGGGCAGCGCCAGGCCCGAGTGTGGGCATCGCCGCCCGGGGCTGCCTCGGGGCCAGCCGGGCAGGGGACCGGGCGCCTTCCACCCCTCAGGCCCCCCCACACACACATACCCGCCCCGTCCCACTCACTCGGGCACGGGGCGCCCTGGCAGCCTCTGGTCTCGCGGCCGCTGCCTTTGCAGCCCTTGCCCCCCATCTGGGGCACCGGCGAGTTGCAGAGACGGATCCGCGTGATGTTGCCGACCCCACAGGTGGCGGAGCACGAGGACCACGGCGACCAGTGGCTCCAGCCGCCGTCCTGCCGGACTGGGACATGGGAGCGAGGGCGTCAGCGGCCTGGAGGGGAGGGGTCCCGCCGGCGCCCCCCAGCCCGCCCCTCGGAGCGGGCCCCCCGCGACTCACTGCGGTGGTCGCACTTGCCCAGGCTGCAGGCCCGCGTCTGGATGGAGGGCCCCAGGCAGGTGTTGCTGGTGACGTCGCAGGACCGTCCCCTCTGCTGGGTGCCGGGCCCGCAGGTGACGGAGCACTGGGTCCACTCCGCCCACGGGGACCAGCCCTCCTCGCCGTCCGCCACTGGGAGGGAAACAGCCGGTCAGGCCTCGGACAGCGGCCTCCTCCGGCCTTGCAGATGCTGCTGGTCCCTGGGCAGCGAGGGTGGACGGCCGGGCACCCACGGCCTGAGCCTCCCCCCGAGAGAGGAAGTGAGGCGCGCCCGCACTCACAGGGGAAGCAGGACGGGCAGCAGTCCCCGTCCAGCAGCGACGGGTTGGCGCAGGTCACCGGCGGGCAGGAGATCTGGTGGCAGACAGTCTTAAATTTCTGCGAGGAGAGAAAGCATTCATGCCGCCTCTTAGAGAAGCCGGCCACGGGGCCGGGGGATAGAGAGGCCCCTCGAATGGGCACGGCCATCTCCACCCCACAGACCCTCAGACACCATCCCGGCACCTACAGCTGGCCCCTGCGCCCCCCTCTGGCTCCCCCAGAGACCGACGGGCTGTAGGTGGCAGGTGGGCTGGTGCTGAGCGATGTCCGAGGCACCAGCTGCGGAGACGAGTGACAGGAAACTCGGAAGAGGACCTGAGGGGCCCTCGGCCGGGCTGTGGGCGTGGCCAGCCACCCCGGTGTCGCAGCTGAGCCTCCGGGCCCTCGAGGGGCTGAGCGGACCTAACACGGCTGGAGGGCCACCTGGTGGCTCTGTCCACCGTCTGCGGCCACTGCTGACGTGAGCCGTCCCCTCACCCCCCCTCCCCGGACTTTGCTTTTTGTACACTCAGAGCCGGGAGGCTGATGGGCCTCACACTGTGGCCACCTCTGCCCCCCCCCACGCCCGCTCTCGCCACCGACACCCACCGGCCGCCCGGCCGGTGCCAGGGGCTGCGGAGCGCAGGCTGCGCCTCACCTTGCAGGTGCACCGGGTGCAGCTGTCCACCACCCAGGTCTCGTTTTCGGCGAAGAACCGGCCGTCCTGCCAGCAGGCAGACATGTTCCTGGTCGTGGGGGGGCCGCCCATGAGCTCCCAGAGGGCCTGGTTGTCGTCCGACTGGAAATGGGGTCGTGTGAGAACAGAGGAGCACTCGGCGGCCGTGCCCCTGTGAAAGGACGTGTCCCCTCCCCGCCCCCAGCTCTGTGGGCCCCGGGGCCGGGTGTGCAGAGCGACTTGCTGCCACGGGCACCCCGGGGCCTGGCCCGGCTGACGGCGCGGCTGTCACCTCACGGCCCACCCACGGGGGGGGGCAGTCGGGCCGGCTGGGCCCTCGGCCGTGTGGGGGGGGGGTTGGGGGGGCTGTGCCGGGCCCCCCGCACCCACCACTTTCCGGAGGCTCGCGTGCAGCTGGTTGACGACGACGCGCAGCCCCGACAGCTCGCCGGCCATGCTGCCCAGCTCCTCGCAGGAGCGCTCGCACACGCCCGGCCTCTGGGCCGTGCTCGGGCCCACGTAGGCCGTGGTGACCGCCGGGCTGAGGTACGGCGTCTCCGCGTGCTCGCTGATGGCGTTGGCCTCCGCTGCGGGAGGGGAGGGGAGCCGGGTCGGAACCCCCTTTGGCAGGAGGACCGTCCACTCCCGACCCGCTCGCACCCGGCACTGAGCCCGCCCGGCGGGGGTCGGACGCCCTGGGGACCCGCAGGGCCGGGCCGTGCTCCTCTGCGTGGGCGCCGCGCTCCGTTCCCCAGGGCGTTCCTGGCCCGGCACACGTTCTGCGTTTCTGACGGCTCTCCCCGCCCCCTCCGCCGATCCCCTTCCTCTCGCTTGTCCTCGTCCTGCCTCGGGCTTCTCCTGCCGCCCCCACACACACCGCGAGGTTCTGTCAGCGTGGCTTCTGTGCAAACACTGTAAATTCTCCCCAGCCCCATTCTCACACACACACACACACACATGCACACACGCACACACGCACGCACACACGCACACACACACACATGCACACATACACGCACACACGCACACACACACATGCACACACATACACACACGCACACACGCACACATGCACACACATGCACACACATACACACGCACACATGCACACACACACATGCACACACATACACACGCACACACGCACACGAGCAGAGACGCACCCAGGACAGGGATGCTGTTCCGCGCACACCCACCTCCCTGGCTTTGCCGACAGCCTTGCCTGCTGAGCACGTCCTCCACGGAGCTCTCAAACACCAAATAGACGTTCTGCAGCAGACCCTGCGGGCGACACGGAGGGGCGCGGGGATGGGCAAACCACGCCAGGAGGCCACGCCTCGTGGGTGAAGTGGAAACGCGAGGCCTCTGCACCTGGTGGCGTGTCTGAGCCTTCACACTCGGCCTGGCACCCGGGGGCAGGGTGTCCTGTGCGGGTCCCCGTTGGAGGAAGGAGGGGGCCTGGGAGCTGGGAACTCCCCTGAGCTCCCCGTGAGGGGTGGCCGGGGCTGTCCTCCTGGCGAGGGCCTCGGACAAGCACAGCAGCCTTAACGCCCTGGACATGTGTGCCGGTCCAACCACAGACACAGCGAGGAGAGGAGATTAGGGTCCCCACAGCCTGAGGGTTGGTCCGCGCGGGGCTGGGGCAGCTCCTGCCACGGGAGCTTTCTCACCCCAGCCGTGACCCTGACCCTGAACCCGGTAACCTCCATAGGCCTTTTACCCAAATGACCGAGTGAAGCACACGCTCATTTCCGAAGAGCACGGTGTCTGGAGGGGACATCGTGTCCTGATGCTGCAGCTCGGAGAGACCCTCCTCCCGGAGGCGTTTAACGAAGACGCACACGTGTCACTCCCCTGCCTTTCTCAGGAAGACGGCTGTGCGCCCGTGCTCCCACCATGTCAGTCCCGAGGTGGGGCTGGCAGGGGCTCAGCACCGTGAGGCTGGCCTGGGTCCCGGAACATGTGTGTCAGATCCCACGATCACATCAGCCTCGGTGCTGTCTGTGCAGGCAGGAAAGGGCCCGGCACCCGCTCACTCTGCTCATTCCCGGCCGTGTGTGTGTGTGTGTGTGTGTGTGTGTGCGCGCACCCGTGCGAGTGTGTCATGTTTGTGTGTGTACAGGTGTGAACACCTGCGTGGGCGTGGTGCATGTGTGTGGTGTGCACAGGTGTTCGTGTGGTTGTGCATGAGCACCTGTGGTATTTGTTGAAGCAGCTGTACATATCTGCATGCCCACACGTGTGACGGTGTGTGCACATGTATACGTGCACGTGTGCCTGACCCACTTGGACCCAGGCCTGGCTCCAGGAGACGCTCCCCGTCGGCGCCCCACAGCCCCGCCCCCACCGGCCATACGCACCCGGAAGTGGCTCTCCCGGGAGGAGCCTTTGGCCACGTACATCCTGCTCTTGTCGGCCACCAGCTGCTCGTAGAAGGGCTCGTCCAGCGCGAAGCTGTCGATGAGGGCGCAGCCCACGTGCAGGCTGAAGGTCTCGCCCGCCGCCTGCACCGTGACGTTCTTCCACTGGCCGTCCGCCAGGCCCACGTCCTCCAGCGACAGCACGTGCCGGGCGCCGCCCACCCAGTAGGTGAGGTCCAGCGTGTCGGCCGGGCCATTGGAGACCAGCTCGAACTGCCGGTGGGCGCCGGGGCCCTCGAGGGCCAGCAGCGTGCCGCGCGAGGCCCGGTCCTGCCGCAGGCTGGCCGTCAGGAAGAAGCCCTCCCTCTGCCGCGCCAGCCGGGCGATGCGGCCCAGCCGCTCGGCGCTCACCGGCGGGATGTAGTCGAACCGCACGAAGCGGTAGGCCGGCACGCCGGGGTCGGGCCCCCGGAACTGCTTGGCCCCGATGGTCTTACGGTTGATGTTGCTGATGCCGAAGAGGTCGAAGGCCGTGTCCTCGTCCTGGTCGCCGGCTGCTCGGGGAGCGGGCAGGGTTAGGGCCGGGGGAAGGGGCGTCCTCACTCGGCGCAGATGGGTCCACGTGCCAGAGACTAACGGGGCCACCACACCAGGTCCCCTTCCCTTCCCCCAGGCAGTGCCTTCTGTAGAGCCTCTCAAAGGGGAGTCCCCCAAACAGCTGGTCCCCTTGATGGGCCAGCATATCGCCAACGACTTCACCTTGTCCAGCCCCTCACCCTTCGGGTGACCCCCCCATCCCCGACCAGGTCCCGCCCCGCCCCGCCGCCGACTCACCCTGAGCTCCGCAGGAGGCCCAGAGGGCCGGCAGGACCAGCGCCCAGAGCATCCCGCCTCGCGGCTGCCGGCGCCTGCGGACGGCAGAGCCGGTTAGTCACGGTGCAGACCGGGTGCGGGCTCACTGCCGGCTCCGACGACCAGCGACAAGAAGTCAGGCTGTGGCTGATGGCACGGAGCGCTCGGCTATAAACCGTCGTGAACCGGCCCGTGTGTGTCCCGCGTGTGGGAGGCAGAGGAGGCGGGAGGCCGTCCTCGCCCGCGCCGCCGGGGAGGGGCAGCGGGACCGGACGGGGAACTCGGGTCCAGAGAGACGTCAGCATGTGGCCGTGGTCCCGGAGGCGTGCGGGAATCGCCACGACAATGTCACGCACAACTTCCCCAAACGCCACCAACACGCACTGCACCGTGAGGCCCGAGCGTGGTGTGGAACACCGCGATCACAGAAAGGAAATCACGCGCCTCGGACTCGGCTGCCCTCGCTGGCGCCGGCCCGCAGGCCTGTTTTCCCTCCCGATTGTCAGCTGGCCGCCTCAGCGCGGGCTGGGCCAGGAGTCAGGAGACCTGGCGGCGGCTGCTGCTGCATTTAACCCCTGCTGGCCCCCGGTCCCGGTCCGGCTGCCCGGCCCACCCTCCTCGCTGCCGGGCCCTGAGCCCAAACCCCGAGCCCGGTCTCTGCAGGCAGGACCGCCAGGCGGGGTGGGCTCGGTGCTGGCAAGCCCGGGGAGCCGCCTCTCCAGAAACGTTCGCCGACGCGCCCCGTCTCTCCGGGCGGGGCGGGGGGCCCAGGGGACCGGACACCCCGAGTCCGGAGCCCGGACGCCTGCTGTACACCATCAGCCCCAAGAGGGCGGGAGCCTGGCTGTGGAGTGGAGAGCCGGGGCAGCCAGGCCTGAGCGCAGAGCTGCGCCGGGGGCCGGGCTGGGGCGCCGGTGAGCTTCTGTGTGCGGGTCCCCAGCTGCAGGACGGGAAGTCACCCTTTCACCTGCCCGCCCACCAGCGGAGTGAGGAGCGTGTGCAGAGGGTCACTGAGCACGGCACCCACACGTGTGGGTCATACGGCCGCTCGCACCGGTCGCACGCCCTGTGTCAGCCCAGAGCAGGGGCGGTGAGCTATGTCGGCGGGCTCCTAGGAGGACTGGGGGACGCGAGCAGACACCGTGTCCACGCGGCCGGCCCTGTGGCTCTCACCCCGAGGAGCCTCCGCCCCAGGGACAGCGGTGAGGCTGCCCATCCAATTGTGCACTACACTCTGACGCCAGCTCCCGCATCCGGGCTGAAACCTCTGTTCCAACACGGCCCCTGCGCTCCCCAAAACAGAAGTAAGTCTGTCTGCCTGCCACCTGGGAGTGAGGGTCTCGTCTCCTGGGATCGAGACAACGGCCACCATACCTGTGGGCACGGCCGCCCGCCGCCTGCGTCAGAGCAGCTGCTCCAGAGGCCCTTGGAGGCTCCCCTCTCTGCGCCCTCGCAGCAGCAGCAGGAGCGGGACATCCCTTTCGGTGCCCACGCAGCCGCCGGCCGTGGGTGGCTCCTCACCCGCCCCTCGGGGCCCTCGAACTTGGCGTGGCTCCTCGCCTGGATCCGCGGCGCTTTGGGAGCCGCTCCTCGGCGGCCGGAGTCTGCTGCCTCCGATTGTCTCTCCGGGTCTCAGAGTCGTTTCCCTGACTCCCTCCTCGGGGCCCCCAGAAACAGACCTGGCAGCGTTCCGACTGCAGCTGAGAGCACTGGCACGTGCCCAGTCCCCGGGCAGGTACGGCCCCGAAACCCCTCGGAGGTGTGTCAGGTGCCTCGGTCCCTCCCGACACAAACCGGGGACCCGGGCCGGCCACATCGCCTCCTGCACTCTGCCTGCGTCCCCTCCTTCTCCCTCTGGCAGTCGGAGCCTCTCCGAAAACCAACGGAGCTGAGCGACAGTGAGACCGCGGTGAAGTGGAGAAGTCTTACCGGAGAGAGAAGAGGCGGCCGGGACGGAGGGCTGGTCGGCCGGTCAGCGGGCTGGGCGGGTGGGCGCTGGGCGGGCGCAGCCGGCGGTGGACGAGTGGGGGGCACACTGGCCTCCGAAGCGGCTCTGCTTTATATGCTCCCGTCTCCACTTAATTCATTCCCTCGAAGGATGACATAATCCCTCCTCCTCCAGGGCTAGGGGAGGAGCGGGCGGGGAGGCGGCTATAAATAAACCCAGAGGAGGAATGTGCCTCTCGCGTGCGGCTCCCGGCCCGCCCGGGGCCGGCCTTCCTCGGGTGCGGGGTCCTCGGGGGGGCACCTCACACCGATGACCGGGTTAGCCATGAGCAAAGGGAACCAGTCAACCCAAAGGCATGGCATACTCCTGCCTCGGGGCGACCGAGAGGGGGGTCCGGAGAACGTGTCTGTCCGAACCCGGCTTCCTGCGCCCGGTCCGAACCGCCTCTCCGCTGCCCGGACCCCGCAGGCCCCTGGCCCACAAGGTCCCGGCGTGAGCGGCGTCACCGCTGCCCCGGGGGCGACCGGCAGCCAGCGTGCGGTGTGCAGTCAACACTCAGAGTGAAAACGGTGGCAGCAGCCAGACTGCCGTTCTCGAGCTCATGTCCCAGGCGGGGGGCTGGGGGCGTGCGGTCAGCTGACCAGCTGGGTCTGTGAGGGGGAGGGAGCTGGACGCTGGAGGGCGGGGGGGCAGCAACATGCACAGCAGACAGGGCCTGGGTATGTGAGGGGGAGGGACCAGGGCTCCGGGGGGTGGGGGGCATGCACAGCAGACAGGGCCTGGGCCTGGGTCTGGGGGGGGGTAGGAGGTAGGAGGGGGCTCAGGGCACCTGGGGGGGGGGGGGACACACACAGCAGACAGGGCCTGGGTCTGGGGGCGGGGTCAGGAGGTAGGAGGGGAGGCTCCGGTGCCTGGGGGGGACACACACAGCTGCAGGCCGTGTGGAGCCTGTGGGAGGAGTTGGCTCTGCCCCAGCCTAGACCGGCCGTGGAGCCTCGCTGAGGGCCCTGCTTCCCGAACCCGGTCCGTCCGGCTTCCGCCTGGGCCCGGCCGGTGGGCAGGAGGGGGTGACACGGGGGGAGGAGGTGCTGTTCCTCTTCACGTCTGGAAACCGCCTCTGGTGGGAGCCATCAGCTGCATCTTGGGGACCATGGTGACCTCTGACCCCAGAGAAGCATGCGCGCTTCTTGGAGCTTCCTGTTGGTCGGAGCTGGCGAAGCCGCCACGAGAAGAAGGCGGGCGGGCCCTCGGGGAACTGGCTGCCCAGCCCCAGGGGAGTGCGTGCACCCCGCTTCCCGTCAGGACTGTTGGGGGTGGGAGGTGGGGTGGCCAGCTCCCTGCGCTTCTCCCGGTCGGCTGTTCCGTGGCTGACGTGGGTTTGGGCGCATCCATGTCGCCCGCAGGCACCTGCGCTGAGCACAGTGGGAGACATGGGCACCCACTGTGCCGCCGAGCCGCGGCCTCGTAGCCGCCATGCTGTCAGCAGGAGAGCGGGCGATGCAGGCGGACTCAGGTGGCAGGACTTGGCCAGTTGGTCATTTCTCCCTGGGGGGGGCGGGGGGGCTCCAGGCGGGCACCCAGACAGAGCCAGGCCTGCATGGGACTGGCCTGCTCGAGGGGGTCAGCCACGCGGCCGATGGGCTGGCCCTGGGCCCCGTGCAGAGGGGCGGGCGGGGGACCGGGATCCCCCAGCCTCGTCGGACAGCAGCATGTGTCTGTACAGCCACAGGCTGGTGCGAGAGGACGGCGGGACTCCCGCGAAGCCCACAGACCCTCAAGCGTCGATGTGGGGGGGACAGTGTAGACGTCAGGAGCGGGGGCACAGGCAGTCTGTGCTGGGGTGGATCACGTTCCCCTAAATTCTTGTTCCCCTGGACCCTGTGGCACAGCCAGCCCAGCGAGGCTGCGGCTCTGAGAGAGAGGCAGGGCCTGGCCCCGGCCGTTCCGTTCATCCGTGCACTCTGTGCCTCACCTGCACCCGGGAAGCCCAGCAGATGCTTCCGGAAGCTTCCATCCCCATGGGCATGTCTGACGTGGCGGGTGCAGCACTGTGACCCACCAGGGAGTGGCTGCGCCGGCCCGGGGCCCGCATCCAGGCGAGCTCATGCCTCCCCCACACACACACACCCCCGAGCGTGGGGACCTGGGCAGAGCGGTCGGTCAACAGTCTGGCCTGAGCGTCCGGCTTAGGAGCCACGTGATGTGGGGACCACAGGAGAGGATAGGACAGAAGGGGCCGGGACAGGACTCAGCACCCCAGCCGGGCCACCAGCATCAGGACGGCGTGGACAGAGCTTTGGCCCAGAAACTTCTCCAAGGCTGCAGGTCAGGGGTCACGCTCTTGTCCGGGGGTCGGACGGGGCCCCAGCAGCTCATCGCAGGAGGGTAAGGTGAGAAGTCTTCAGTGCAGGCACCACCTCCCGGGGGCACGCAGGGTCCCACCGGGTATCGGGGTCCCACCGGGTATCAGGGTCCCACGGGCACCTCGGGAGCTCCTACAGCGACAGCACCCCCAGTGCCAGGCATGTCTGGCAGGAAATGGGGACCCACGGCCCAGGGAGGCCAGGCCGGCATCGCTGCCTCCGGACTGACACACGGGAAAGGGCTGTGGCTCCCCACTTTTGGAATGGACACCGGAGGGGGCTGAGGGCCCTGCTCCCTCGGGCGCCCCCTGGTGGCAGAGGCTGCAGAAGTGGGACGCTGTTCTGGGCGCTCCGGCTGTGGGCCGAGTTAGAGGACGAGCTGATCCACAGACGGACGGCAAGAGGCCTGGCCCTCCCCCTCCAGAGCTGGGGGGGAGACAGGCGGGCGGGATCGGAGGAGGGCAGCGGCTGAGAGCGCCCCCTAGGGAGGTCGGCCAGGGCGGTCTGGGTCCCTGTGGGAGCCGTGGGGCCGGGAGCGCCCGGGGCCGAGCTGCCCTGAGCCTGGAGGAGCCGCAGAGGGTGCAGGAGGCAGGAGCCGGGCAGGAGGCCGGGAGCCTCGGGGAAGAGACCGGGAGCCGGGGGGAGGCTGGGAACCTGGGGGAGGGAGGCCAGGAGCCGGGGGGAGGGTGGGAAAATGGGGGAGGGAAGATGGGCACCTGGGGGAGGGTGGGAGGGAGGCCGGGAGCCTGGGGGAGGGAAGGTGGGAACCTGGGGGAGGCCGGGAGCCGGGCAGGGAGCCGGAAGCCTCGGGGAGGGCTCCTCAGTGTGGCCTCGGCGGCATCTGTTTACTCCGTCCCCCGGGCGGTGAGTAAGCGAAGGGCTGTCCTCGGGGTGGGGCCGGGGTTTCGGGAACTCGTCCTAACTGAAAACAGAGGGACAGCCGGTGCGAGTCCAGGAGGAGCCAAGGGGAGAGGCCATGACGGCTCCTGAGGACCCGGCCAGCGATGAGGTCACGGGCAGTCCGTCCCTTGTGAGCCGAGCTCCCCCCGGGGCTGGGGCAGGGCTGGGGCGGGCCGGCCCCTGGGGCGCACGAGGCAGGCAGCCGAGGGACCCCTTCCTGGCCGAGGCGAGAGCATGGGGGGCCGGTGCGGGGTCTCGGGGGCCAGTGCGGGGTCCCTCGGGGGGGGCACCGGCAAACGAACTGAGGGGGGGTGCTCGCAGCTGGGAGGGATGCGGCGAGGCCATGGGCTGATGGGGTGACGGGCGTGTGAAAGGAAGTGCGGTAACTTAGTGACCTGAGTGAGTTTATCTTCATTTATTCTTCAGGTTTCCGATGCTGCAGGAAGATAAAAGTTGTACAAAGTGTTCTGTTTGTCCAGAAAAGCCGGGCGGAGACCAGGGGGGAAGTCCTTAGTCACCAGTAAAAGGCCTCGTCCACGTGACGAAGCACCAGCACAGGAGTAAGAACCCAGCGGCAACACGCCTGTTTCCACCTGAACTTGTCAGTTCACATGTGAAGCTGGGGGCCTAACGCTCAAGGAAAACATAAATTCACACGCAAATGAAGGAAGTTCTGGGCGATCCGAGACCTCTCATCCACCTGTAAGAGGCTGTGACTGAACGCCAGCTGCGGGTTTTCATTTTTCTAACACCTGCTGCGTGTTTGTGGCTATTTTTAGAAATGGGGGGGGGCGTTGGCGGGCCTGCACTGAGGCTCCATCAGGGCGGGACCAGCTGGGGGGAGAGGTTGCTGGAAATTGGCCAGAATACCTGCCCCCAATTAGGGTAAGAGGGGCTGATTGGGGGTGAGGCCAGCCATGGGGAGGGGCTGTGGGTGGGCCAGCTGACCCCACCCCCAAATGGGGGGGGGCGATTGTGGACTAACAATGGGGGGGAAGGGCCATGGGTGGTTGGCCTGCTTGCCCTGCCCCTGATGGGGGGGGCGGCCATATGCAGTAGGGCCAGCAGGGGGAGAGGCTTCAGGCAGATCGGACTGGCTGGGGGAAGCAGCTACAGGCTGATCAGGGTGGTGGGGGGCCATCGGGGGTGGGCCAGCCAGGGGGAGGGGCCACTGCACGGTCAGCTAGGAGACGGGCTGTGGGAGGTTGGCCAGCCAGTTCGCTAGCCACAGTGGGCGTCATAGCCACCAATTGTTCCAGTCATTACAGCATTCCAGTCAGTAGCTTTTTATATGTATAGTCTAGAGGCCTGAGCATGAAATTTGTACACTGGGTGAGGAGTGTCCCTCAGCCCAGCCTGCACCCTCTCCAATCTGGGACATTCCTCTCACAATCCAGGACTGCTGGCTCCTAACCACTTGCCTGCCTGACCACCCCCTAACCACTCCCCTGCCAGCCTCATCAACACCTAACTGCTCCCCTGCCAGCCTGGTTGCCCCCAACTGCCCGCCTCTACCAGTCAATTTGGTTCTGATTGGTCAGTTTCTATGCCAGTCAGCATCAAAAGCTCTGCCTCCTAGGCAGCCATTGGCTCCTCACACTTCACCCAGATTTGGTTCTGATTGGTCAGTTTCTATGCCAGTCAGTATCTCTGGGCCTATGGATGGAGCCTGATCAGAAAGGTGGGGCTGATCAGCAGCCCTGGTGGACACCTGGAGAGAAATGGAGGCACAGCTACTGGTCAGACTGGGAGAGAAAGAGAGAGGCAAGTGCTGATCAACAGCTGCCACTGAGGCTACAGATCAGACCCTGCTTCTCTCTTCAGGCCTCTCTCTGGGCCTGATTCGCAGCCCCCTCGGCAGTCAGTACTGGGTTACCACGGCAACCTGGGGCTGACTGCAGGACTGACTTCCTGTTGTTCGAGCCTCGGATCGATCGTGACAGACCAAGGGTTTTTATATATTAGGGTTATTCATCCTGAGTAAGTTCTGTGTTTCAATGACTTATTCCATTTCTTCTAGATTGTCCAAGTTGGTGAATAATTGTTCATATAGTCCCTTATGATCTTTTTATTAACTTTCTGTGCCATAAGTTATGTCTTCTTCTCCTCCCCCTCCTCCTCTTCCTCCTCCTCCTTCTTCCTCTTCCTCCTCCTTTCCCCCCTCCTATTATTATTATTATTATTCTCCTTTGCTTTCACTTTTTTCACCTTCTCTCTCATTTTCTCTCTCTCTCTCTCTCTCTCTCTCTCTCTCTCTCTCTCTCTCTCATTTTCTCTTTCTCATGTTCATTAGTCTAGCTTAGAATTTATGAATTTTGTTTGATTTTTTTTTTCATAAAATTAACTCTTAGTTTCATTGATTTGTTTCTATTGCCTTTTTTTCTCTATTTTATTTATTTTTGTTCTGATATTATTATTTCCTTTCTTCTGATAACGTTGGACCTGGTGTTTTTCTTTTCTAGTTCCTTGAAGTGTAAAGTTAGGTCTTCTTTGAGATTTTTCTTCATGTAAGCATTAAACTTCCTTCTTAGTGCTGTCTCACAGGTCTTGGTATGTTGTTTTTATTTTCATTTATCTTCAGATATTTTCTAATTTTTAAAAATCCACTTCTTTGATCCAATGATTGTTCAAGACTGTGCTGTTTAAATTCCATGCATTGATGGATTTTTCCATTTTCCTTTTGTTACTGCCTTCTAGTTCCATTCCATTGTGGTTGAAAAACATACTTGAAATGAATTCAATCATCTTAAAATTGTTAATCCCCGAATCGCGACCGCCGTATGATCTGTCCTGGGAGAGTCCCTTGGGCCGGGAGGAGGCGCCTTCTGCAGCCGTTGGGTGGGGTGGTCTGTCCCTGTCCGCCTGGGCCACGTGGTCTGCAGGGAGCTTGGGTTTTCTGTCTGCATGATCTGTCCATCACTGCAAATGGGCATTGAAGTTTCTCTCCTGGTATCATTGTATTGCCCTCTATTTCTTCCTTCAGGTCTGTCGACATTTACATATTTATACTCGTCATATTTTCTGGTTGAATTGACCCATTTTTGAATTCTGCAGTGACTTCCTTCGTCCTGTGACACTGTTTGACCTGAAGCCCACTTCACTGTAAGTGCAGACACCCCGATTCTCTCTCGGTTACCGTTTGGACGGAATATTGTCTTCATCCCTTCCCTTTACCCTCATGTGCCCTCCAATCTGAAGCAGATTTCGATGTGCGACATATAGCTGAATCTTACAGCTTTTTAAATCCGATCCACCAGTGATGTCTTCTGATTGGAGTTTAATTCATTTATATTTAAATTAATTATTGATAGACCAGAGGCCCGAGCACAAAAGCATGCATGTGTAGAGTCCCTAGGCCTCGCCTGTGATCAGCGCCATGTCCGCTGCCCCACGACACTCCCTGTCGCTGCCCCAGGACATACACGATGCTGCTGCCGTCCCATAATGCTCCACAATGCTCACCGCCACCCTGGGACACTCCATGAATCACTGCCGCCACGGGACACTGTGACACTACACTGCTCACCGCCACGGGACACTCTGTGACGCTACACTGCTCACCACCACGAGACACTCTGTGACACTGCTCACCGCCACGGGACACTCTGTGACGCTACACTGCTCACCGCCACGGGACACTCTGTGACACTGCTCACCGCCACGGGACACTCTGTGACGCTACACTGCTCACCGCCACGGGACACTCTGTGACGCTACACTGCTCACCGCCACGGGACACTCCATGACACAATGTTCTCCAGATCCATCCATGCTGCTGTGAAGGGCACACTCTTCCGAATTGCTTTGTCTTTCTCTGTAGTTCCTTTGTTCCTCTCCTCCTCTCTTGTCCTCTATGACTTGATATTCTCGTTAGTAATGCACCAGACATTCAGTAATGTGGTTTGTATCCACAAAGTAGGTTCTTGCTTTGTGCTCACCATGAATGCATAAAGCTTTGTCTGGTCATAAAAGTTATTCTGAGCTGATAATTACAAGGATGTAAAATCTCCTCCATGTTCAGTCCTCCTCCCACACTGTTGTCACTGAAGTCAGAAATTACTTCTTTTTACAGTGTGTCTCCTCTCCCCGTTACTGTGGGTATAGTCATTTTAATAATTTTTCTTTTGGCTTTGTTCTGGGGTTAAACACGCACCCCCCCCATCACATTCTGTACACGGCTACACAGTGCACACAGTTGCACATGGCTGTCCTGAACTGCACATGGCTGCACAGTGCACACAGTTGCACACGGCTGTCCTGAACTGCACATGGCTGCACAGTGCACACAGTTGCACACGGCTGCACAGTGCACACCAGAATCCCAGCCAGCGCTCGCTTGGCCACACGCCGTCCTGAAAGGGAAAATGCATCTGCTGTAGGAAAATCGTCTCTCCAAGTCTCGGCTTTCCCGGGGCTTGGACCCGGTTCTGACCTGGGAACGAGCAGAGGCAGGCGAGGCCCGCACGGCTTCCTGGCATCTGCCTCCGGCCTCGGGGGCCATGTTACAGGCTTTTGTTGGCTTTTACCTCGGGACAAGGAGCCCAATAATTGGGGGGGAAGGGGCCGGGCGAGAAGGAATGGGGCGCTGGCAGTGGTGAAATCGGAATGGATTTTCCATGGAGCAAATGCCTTTTCCATGTAGAGCCAGAGCTCCCGCACTCATGCGCGTGGCCGGGTCTGTGTGCAGGCACCTCCCCACACACGGCTCCCTGCACAGAAACCAGAGTGGATGCCAGGGGCCGGACCCCCTGCCGAGGGCCTCTCTCTGACTTCCTCCTGGAGCCTCTCCCACCCCAGCCCTTCCTGTCACTGCCCCAGACGGACACACGTCCTCGCAGAACCACCAGACGCAAGCTGCGCATCTCCCCACACCCGGGCGGCCCGGGCACCAGCTCCCGCCCAGCCCCCCCACATCTACGGCAGCGCCTTCGCGTGACGGCCACCGGCGCAGTTTCACCGCCAGCACGGTGGCGGGTCCCGGGCAGCACGGAGCTCACTGAGCACGCCGGGAGCCGCCCGATTCCCTCCTTGGCCAGAGCTCCGGCCGCCCTCACCACCACCACCAGGCTTCTCCGGGTCCCCGTCCACAGGCGGTGGAGGGCGGCGTCCCTCCCCGTGGGCCCAGCGCCTGCGTTATAGCTGCGGCCCTTTCTGGGGGCTCGCTCCACCCTCCTCAGTGCTGCGTTTGAGGGACAGAGTTCTGGGCGTCACGAACCCTGTTTACCCTTTTTACTGTGTTAGCATCATCCACGTCGCCCCAGGGTCTGCTTCCCAAGACCGCGAACGCGTCCCCATCGCTAGAAGGCGGTGGCGTTCGCCTGGACACGGTGCAGGGAGACCGAGGTGGCCACGCGAGTGGGGCCTTCTTCCCGTGTCACCTGCTCAGGTCCTCCCTTTTCCAGGGGAGGGGTCACCGGGGAACTGCTGTCTGAACGAACCACAAACTGAGGGAAGAACCAGAGCGTCGGCCTAGCCAGGCTGCCCGGTGGTCAGAGCACTGGCCCCGCGCCAAAGGGTCTCGGGTTCGAGCCCCAATCAAAGCCCGTATCTGGGTTGCAGGTTGATCCCTGGCCAGGTCAGAGTTCATGGGGAAGGCAACCTATTGATGTTCCTCTCCCACATAGCTGTATCTCTCTCCCCTCCCTCCTCCCCCCCACCCCGTTCTCCTCTCTCTAACAATCAGTAGAAAAATGTCCTCTGGTGAGGATTACACACACACTCACACGCACACACACACACACACCACACACATACCACACACAGAGACACACACACCATATACACACCATACACACAGAGACACACACACACACACATATACACACACCATACACACAGAGACACACACACACACACACCATACACAGACACACACACACCCCACACACACCACACACGTATACACACACACCACACACAAACACCACACATACACACACACACCACATATACACACCACACACACACCACACACATACACACACACCACACACACACCACACACATACACACACACACCACACATATACACACACACACCACACACATACACACACACACCACACATATACACACACACACCACATATACACACACACACACCACACAGAGAGAGACACATACCACACACACACATACACACACCACACACACACACACCACACACATACACACACACACACCACACACATACACACACACCACACACACACCACACACATATACACACACACACACACACACAAACACCACACATATACACACACACAGCACATATACACACACACACACACCACACACACACACACACACACACACACACACACACCATACACACCCCACACACACATACACACACACCCCACACACATACACACACACACACCACACACATACACACACCACACACACACCACACACATATACACACACACACCACACACAAACACCACACATATACACACACACAGCACATATACACACACACACACACACCCCACACACACACACACACACACACAGACACACACACACACACACCACCCCCCCCCACACACACACACACACACACACACACACGGTGCCTCATGCCCCACGCTGCCAGGCCCGTGAGGCTCCAGGGCGTCCCTCATCATCTGGCTTTAGAACGTGGACCGAGCTTTGCCTCTGAACTTGAGGCTGCTTTTCTCTCCGAAACCCAGAGGCGGTCCCGTGTGCCGGCCACGGCAGGAGCGTCCGTGCTCCTGGTGAGGAAAACGGACGGACGGATGGACGGTTTTACTGAGAAGGCTCTGCTCTGAGCACACCCACCCTGGGCGCTGCCAGGGGCCCCTCTCCGGAAACCCCCAGCACGGCCTCCACCCGCACCCCCCCACCCACCCCCACCCCCACTCGGGCCAGGACACCGTCCTCCTGGGACCAGGGAGGGTTTTAAACCCAGTGGCTTCCCCCGTTTTTCTGTCACTGACAACCTCTGTCCGAGAGTCCACAGTGGGCAGCCCGCGCCGGCCCCTCGGAGACTGAAAACACGCCATTCATCTCTGCTCCTCCAGCGGGCTGTCCGTCCCCCGTGTGGATCCCACGAGGACGGAGCTGTGTTTTCCTCGCCGCCCCCGCGTGGCTTCTCGCTGATGTCACCGCTCGCTGCGGTTCCGTCCCTTTTCCACCCGGCGGCTGGCGCGGGCTCTGACGGTCCTGTCGGCACCGCCGGGTGGTTCCAGAGCGCTCGCTCCCCGGGCGCTGACGTGAGAGCCAAACATCTCCTTCCTGGTCCCGGCCGGGTGAGCACAGGCCGCCCTGTCCTTCGCACGCCACGCAGCGCCACCGACAGGACGTCCTGTCCCCTCTCCCCCGTCCCCCGTTCTCTCAAACGCCCCCTTTCCCTCCTTTCTCTCTTTCTGTTCGCCCCGACCCAGCAGGATGGGCGAGTGCTGGACAGAGTCAGCACAGCCTCAGCGCCCCCCTTCGCCTCCCAGTGATCTCTGCTGGAGACGTCAGTCCCACCATAGGGCCCACTCCCCAGGTTCTCACAGGCTCCCCAACGTGTCCACAGACAGCAGACGCCTCTCCCCTGTCCCCCCTCCTCCCCTTCCCCCTCGCCTGCCTCTTCCTCAGAGCTCCCGGCACTGGGGAGGCCCAGCCCTCAGGGACCTTCCCTCCGAGCCCCACCTGCCTCTGATTCCCACCTGGGCCTCTCTGGGCCCCAGGGCCATCTGCAGGCCACAACCTCCCCTAACCGCCCCCCTTCTCCCTCAACAGCCAGTGAAACAATAACTCATCAGCCTCCTGCCAGGGGCGCCCCCAGGAGAACCCCCTCCCCTCGGCCTTGACACCCACCTGACCCACAGACCCGGCAGAGCTTGCCATGCGAGGGAGGGTGGAGCACAGGGGAACGTCCAGCTGGGGCCACTGGACTCCCCGGAGGACAGAGGACCGTCCCCTGACCCCGAGACGGAGAGGAGCCAATGGACAATGGCTGAGACCTGAGCTGGGGCCCTGGGTGCAACAGGCCTGCCCAGGTAGAGCAGGTGTTGGCTCCAGGGCCTGCGCTCCGCCCGGCCCCACCCCTGCAGGAGGCAGGTCCCTCAGGTCCCTCCAGGGTGTGCGCTCTCTGCTCGTCTGGCCTCACCCCTGCACGAGGCAGGCCTCTCCAGGACCTCCCTGGCCTCACCCCTACAGCAAGCAGGTCCCCCCAAGGCCTGGGGCGGCGGAAACGCCGGGCAGTTTGTCGGCTCCTGTCTTCACCTGGACGCTGCGGAAGCCAGCGGGCCGGAGCAATTTTCTCTCGTTATCTGATTGTTATCCTTTTATCTCCTAGGATTTATGGCTGCAGAGCGGGGGCCAGATTTCTGGGGTCTGTTTTTAATCACTGGGTTTCTGTCAGGATGTTAAAAAATGTGTTCTCTGTCATTGTTTTGTTTAGAATGTGTTTTGCTGTAAGTCTTCATTTTGGAGAATTTACTTCATCACCACACGCACACACACAGACATACATGCACACACATGGACACATACAAGCTCACACACGTGGGCACAGACATGCGTGTGCAAACACATGCACATACACAAACACACATGCTCACAGACTAACTGCTGCCTCTGGGGTTGGTACAGGCGGTGAGCACAGGGAGCCGCCCTTGGAGAAATCAGCCCGGCTGGTCCACCCAGGAGGCCAACCCCCCCCTCTCTCCCCCTCCCTCCCCCTTCCCCTCTCCCTCCTCTTCCACCTTTACCTCCCCCTTCCCCTCTCTTCCCCTCCCTCTTTCCCTCTCCCTCCTCCTCCACCTTTACCTCCCCTCCCCCTCCCCTCTCCTTCCCCCTCCCCCTCCCCTCTTCCCCTCCCCCTTTGCCTCTCCCTCCTCCTCCACCTTTACCTCCCCCTTCCCCTCCCCTCTCCCTCCCTTCCCCTCTCCCTCCTCCTCCACCTTTACCTCCCCCTTCCCCTCCCCTCTCCCTCCCTTCCCCTCTCCCTCCTCCTCCACCTTTACCTCCCCCTCTCCCTCTCTCCCTCCCCCTCTCCTCCCCCTCCCTCCCTTTCCCTCCCTCTTCCCCCTCCCTCTCCTTCCTCTTCCCCCTCCCCCACCCCTGCGATCCCACGGCACATTGGCGTCACGCTGTCGGTGGCTGGAATTCTCAACGCGGAGAACTTGTCTTTGCCGTGTTTGTGGTGACACTGGCCACACAGGCTGCGTGGGCGTACAGCTCACACCTCACGTATGACGCATGTATTCTCATTTTCACACACAACCTGGCATGACAGGCGTGAAGCGTGAGTGCGCTGAGTCTCAGAAAAATTCAAAGCGGCGGCAGAAGCACCGTGTGACTTTTAAGGGTTCATTTCCACTCACTCACGTGCTCACAAGGTAACAATCCCATCAGACGGAAACGTGTGCCTGACCTTCTCCATCGAACCGGCCGCAGGTCCGGGACGGCGTGACGCAGACAAGCAGGTCCTGGAGCCCAGAGACCCGCCCCCGCCCCCCCTCCCCGGTCCTGGCCACCCAGATCCTTGAACTCGAGTTGCAGCAGCAGCAGCTGTGACAGACTCCCCTGTGTTTTCCACAGAACTGCACCGGCAACGCCCCGACCCTCACCCTCACCCCTGACCCCAGACCCTTATCCTCACCCCTGACCCCCACCCCCACCCCTACCCTCACCCCCAAACCCTTACTTCGAACCCTCACCCCCAGCCCCCGATCCTCCCCCAACCCCTGACCCTCATCCCTGAACCTCAACCTCACCCCTGGCCCTCGCTGGCCCCCTCACAGAGTGGGTATAAAATCTTCCCCGATGGTTTCCGGTGTGGTTGGCGGAGCACTCGCTACGAGTCGGGCCAGTGATCCCCAGCACTCACACAGCTTCTCTGCAGTGGAGACGATGCGGCCTTGGGCTTCAAGCTGGAGAGGGGGGGACGCTGCCTCGGGGGGGGGTTTGCCCCGAGTGACACGTCTCCTCGTCTGACCACGCCGCGGGGGGGGGGGGGCGCGGAGAGGGTGGTTAAATTCGACACGGGACTCCTGGGTGCGGGTCCCTTGCTGAGGTGTGTGCACTGCGTGTGTGACAGCCGGGAGCTGGCGGAGGTGGCAGGCGCACCCAGGCGCCGGGTGGGGAGGGGCCAGGGGGACGAGGGCCTCTGGTTGCCCAGATGAGTGGGTGACACTGGGCCTCCCGGGGGAGGCCAGGCGGCTGCAGAGGTGTCAGGCACTGGGATTGTTCTGGAAGAATCCCGGAGACGTGGCACCTTCAGAGGCAGGCCGTGCACGGATCCCCGAAAATGCTGTGTCTGAGAAGGGGCCTGTGCCAGCTCTGCCAGCACCGAGGGCGGGAGGCCCAGCCAAACCTCCAGACACAGAGGCCACGGGGAGGCCGGCACCCCCACAGAGCTTGGGCATGGTCAGAGCTGGCACCTTCTCACCACAGGAAGGGAGGCCCTCCCATTCTCCTGTCTCTGTCTCTGTCTCTCACTCTCACTCTCTGGAGTCTCGGCCATAAGCAAATACGAGGCTATTTATTGGGGGACATTGGCTTCAACTTCACCACATTCTGCGTGGAAGGGCAGCGCCCTGGGTCCGTGAGTCCGTGGTTCCGTGAGAAGCAGAACCAGGGCTGTGGGCACAGACGCAGCAGCACCAGCACCAGCCGGGCCCTGAGCCGCGGCCCTGGCCCCTCCGCACGGGCCCGGTGGCTCAGGGCCGCGTCACTCAGCTACAAACAGCTGGAGGTTGCCGTCCAGGGTGGCGGTGACGAGCTGCGGAGGACGAGAGACGCGTTGAGCTTGGCCTCCATCACTGGGAGGCCGTGAGGGGAGGGGCTTCAGGCAGACCCCCGTGTTAATTGTCTACAACAGCGGTCACCAGCTTTTGGACCTCACGGACCGAGCTGCATCGAGCAGCCGCACAGACCGCCTGCCCCCCGCCCTGCCGCCTCCACGCCCAGAGCGTCTCGCCAGCCCAGGCTCACCCCAGCTCTCCGCTGTGCGCCGCCTCGGGCTCAGGGCAGCACGGGGCTTCCCAGGTCACAGGTGCCCATCCTCCCCAGCTGGTCCTGCCCACCCCACTGCCCCCGACCTCCTTCCGGAGCAGCTGAGCTGGTCCTAGGCCCGCAGCCCTCAGCTCAGGGGCAGGAGGACCCAGTGAGGACGCTCAGGCCTCAGGGAGCTCCGCCAGAGTGTTGGGGGGAGAGAAGAGGGTCCCACATGATGGGGGAGGGCCCCACATGAGGGGGGAGGGTCCCACAGGAAGACTGAGCTGGGGGTTAGAGGACTGGGTTTGCGGGGACAGGGCTGGGAGCAGCACTATGAAGGGAGCAGCCCTCCCTCGTACCCGTTGGAGGCATGGGTGTCCAGCTAACCAGCCTCAGACCTCGGCCAGGGGCCTGCACGCGGTCACCACCGAAGCCCCCACGTGCAGACGAGAGCCTCAGGGACAGGGTGGCACAGGGTCAGCAACACTGCAGCCCTGGGGAGCTGGCCCCGGGCACGGAGGTCACAGTGCTCGTCCCTGATTGGGCTTCTTAGGACCCGGGGCTGGTGGCTGAGTCCAGGCCCTGCGGGGTGCAGGAGGGCCCAAGAACAGCCGACGTGCTTGGGGGGAGGGGGTACAGGAGGGCCCAGGAACAGCGGACATGCTGCGGGGAGGGGGTAAAGGAGGGCCCCAGGGACAGCCTCAGTGCTGGGGGGAGGAGGTGCAGGAGGGCCTGAGGAACAGCCTCAGTGGGGGGGGGGGGGGGGGGTTGCAGGCGGCTCAGCATCAGCACAAGGCAGGTCCGTGCATCTGTAGGTCCCCCGACACCCTGACCCTCACCACGGGGCAAAGCTGCTTTAAGAATGCTCTTCATGCCGAACCGGTGTGGCTCAGTAGATAGAGCGTCGGCCTGTGGACTGAAAGGTCCCAGGTTCGATTCCGGTCGGGGGCATGTACCTTGGCTGCGGGCACATCCCCAGTAGGGGGTGTGCAGGGGGCAGCTGATCGATGTTTCTCTCCCATCGATGTTTCTGACTTTCTATCCCTTCCTCTCTGTGAAAAATCAATAATAATTAAAAAAAAAAAAAAAAGAATGTTCTTCACTTGGCCTGTATCAGAGGCAATGATCCCCCCCCCCCGCCCCCCTTCGTGTTCTAGTCGCTCAGACAGGCCTCCACAGGGCATAAACAGACGTCGCTCCCACACCCCTGAGCCACCGGGAGAAGATCCACACACAGGTTCCTTGGCACCAGGAGACAACGCGCAGGCAGAGGGGACAGACCGGGCCCGTGAGGTCCTGGCCGGGCACATGGCAGAGCGAGGCCGTGCGCTGGGCGGTGCCCAGGCTGTCTGTGCTCGGGACTCATGGTTCCGACCTCACAGGTGCCACCCTCAAACTGTTCCCGTCACTGCTCCCTGGTAATCGCCCACAGCCACGCCAGCCCCCCCTCAGCGCCCACAGCCACGCCAGCCCCCCCTCAGCACCCACAGCCACGCCAGCCCCCCTCTCAGCGCCCACAGCCACGCCAGGCCCCCTCTCGGCGCCCACAGCCACGCCAGCCCCCCTCTCGGCGCCCACAGCCACGCCAGCCCCCCCTCAGCGCCCACAGCCACGCCAGCCCCCCCTCAGCGCCCACAGCCACGCCAGCCCCCCCCTCGGCGCCCACAGCCACGCCAACCCCCCCTCGGCGCCCACAGCCACGCCAGCCCCCCCTCGGCGCCCACAGCCACGCCAACCCCCCCTCGGCGCCCACAGCCACGCCAGCCCCCCCTCGGCGCCCACAGCCACGCCAGCCCCCCCTCAGTGCCCACAGCCACACCAGCCCCCCTCTCGGCGCCCACAGCCACGCCAGCCCCCCTCTCAGCCCCCACAGCCACGCCAGCCCCCCTCTCGGCGCCCACAGCCACGCCAGTCCCCCTCTCGGCGCCCCGAGCTGAGGCAGCACCACCACCTCCGGTGACAGGTCTCAGTGGTTCGGGAGCAGCTGCCTTCTCTCGAGTGGAGGCTGCTTGGACCCAGACCGTCCTCGCTCCTGGTACGGAGCGCCCAGGGCCCCGGCACAGGGGGCGGCCGTCCCACCAGCATCTCACAGCCCACACGGCCTCCCTGCCTTGGCGTTTCCATCTGCCAAATGAGCTGGAGCACCGGCACCTGTGGGGCTGGGAGGACGAGGGTCACCAGCTATGGGGGCTGGGAGGACGGGGGGGCACCTTACCAGCTGTGGGGGCTGGCAGGCAGTACACCTCCTCCACCCCACCACTGGAGCGCGGGAACCCTGCTTTGACAAATGGGAAGAGACATCATCGGGGGTCCACCCCCCTGTGGCCCCACGGGGCGGGGGGCACAGGGTGGGGCCCTGAGTCCCTGGCCTCTTTGGCCTCCTCCAGCCTCTGGCCTCTCGCCCCAGGGGCCCAGCCGGCCAGCATGCTGGCGGACTGAGCGGGGCTCTGGGTGCACAGCGGAGTGGGGAGGGCTGGGCCTGGGGAACAAGCCAGCAAGAGCCCAGCCAGTCCACAGCCGTCACCCTAGTAAAACCGAGGCCGTGGAGCATGGCGCGAGCATGGGGTGGCCCTGGCCTCTGCCTCGTCCCCCTCCTGCAGGAGTTGCTCCCACATCGGGGTCGGGTTGAAGCTAAAGGGAGACCCTGTCCCCACCGGCCCTTCAAGTGCCTTCCCCGGAGGCATTTCAACGCCCTTGTTAGTTTTTGCATTTCCTTTCACCAAACCCTCCATCAAGTCCCCCCCCAATTCCCCCTCCCTTCTGCTCCTGTGGACACGTGATCTCGCTCAGGCCACCTGACCTCAAAGGAGGCGGAGGTGACCCCGGGACAAGCCCACCTGCTTCATGTCCTGAGGCTCCCACTGAGGTGAGACAGGAGCTGGTGCAGGAGGTGCTGCTGGACAGGACCTGCGTCCCCTCCTCGGCCTGGACAGGACCCCGCCCCTGGCCCCTCCACACTCCTTGCTGCCGGGCCAGGCGGGCCCCTCGTGCAGGGCCCTCCAGGAGCCACACTTACGGGGGAGGGGGAGGGGCTACTCTGGACAGAGGGCCTGGAAGGTTCCCTGTGAAGACATCCTGGGCAGAGGCAGTGGGGAGGCGCCCGGGCCTGGTCCAGGAGAAACGGGGAGGCCGACGGCGTGCGGCTCAGGCTGAGGCCTGCCCTCAGCCTCGGAGCTTCCAGCCGGGTGAGCGGCTCTGCTCCCCAGATGGTGCAGGAGTGCCCCGCTGAGCGCCCCTCGATTCCACCCAATTCCCCCCCCCCCGCCGGATCAGGAAAGACATTCCATCACCGCTGCCAGTCCGACATGTGGAACCGCTTTGTGGTCGCCCCTGGCTGCCCGCAGCAGCCGTTCCCGTAACTCCGTCCGGGTCTGCCGGGTGGACGGGGTGACTCAGCGCCCAGCAGGGATCGGGCCGGGGACCCAGGCCGCACTCCCTCCCCTGGATGTCCCCGTGCAGGAGTGCAGGCCCGCCCAGGGTCCACACCCACGCCCACACCCACACCCACAGAGAAACTCCAGCCGAGGCCACGGGCTGTGCTCACCCAGGGAGAAGGGAGGCTCCCGCCACGTGGCAGGTGGGTGTGTGGGATGTGGGGCGGCATCCACACCCACTCCGGCGCTGACACCCGCCATCCCCGCATCCGGGATCCCCTCCTGCACCCCTGCCTCCATCCACTCACAACCTTGAGGACCACGGTGCTGCTCACCCGAGTCCGGGGTCTGACTCTGAGGAGCAGCTTTCTCAGCCATCACGGATGGCGCCGCTCCTGGCACCGGGGGCGGCCCCGGCCGGGTTGGGAACCTCGCTGGCTCCATAGGGCCTGGAAACTCGGTGCCGCTGAGACTCTGCAAGCAGCCGCTCCATTGGGGACCACCCTCCGGCCCAGGACAGGTGGCAGCCTCCTTCGGTGAACAGTTCCCAGAAGCACCGAGCGCGGGTTCGGGGAACAGTGTTCTTTCCAGGCTCCCGGGGGTGGGGGGCCCCCCCGTTTCCGGGCGACTGCTGGCTCCCGCTCCTTCTGTTGTATGGCAGATGAGAGTTCGCTTCCTGCCTCGGGTCCTGTTGGCGTGTGGCCGCTCACGTGGTCATTTCCGCGGTAATTCCCTGGGCCTGCCCAGCACCCCATGGCTATGTGGGGGGAAAGACTGGTTCCCAATGACATGCTCGTCTTCAACCATCCTTTCCCCATCATTTTAAACCCGTGTCGATCCAGTGAACACCAGTTTTCAGCCAAGAGCCCTAACGTTAAAGGCCAAACAACCCATTCCTCAAGGACGTCCCTGGTGTAGCAAGCGGAGCTCCTTAAAGGGGAGGCCTCCCTAGTAAAGGAGACAAAATGCAGGTCTAATATGTCATTAACACACCTCGCAGCTGTCAGATGGGCTGCCATCAGCAAAGCGGCAACAAGTACTGGCGAGGACACAGAGAAAAAGACCCCTCGTGCATGACGGGTGGGAGTGCAGACGGAGCGGCTACTTGTGGAGAAGTGTGGAGTTTCCTCTGAAAATTAAATATGGAACTGCCATCTGACCCAGGGATGCCATTTCCAGGAATATATCCTAAGAAACTAGAAACACCAATCGGAAAGAATGCATGCACCCCTGTGCTCACAGCAGCACAATATTCAGTAGCTCAGATCCAGAAACAGCCCGGTGCCCGTCACAAAGGAGTGGGTAAAAAGCCTGGTACATTCACACCACGGAACACGAGGCAGCAGTGAAGAGGAAGGATCTCTCACCCTTTGGGACGGCATGGAGGGGCCTGGAGCGAATCGTGTACCTCCTATCATTCGTGTCCGAGGGCCAGGGAAAAGATCATATTTCACAATGGAAGACTGAAAACTTTCCCTCAGAGCTGGAACACGGCAAAGGCAGTCTGCCGTAGCCAAGCAACACCAAGACGGTCAGCCGCCGCCGCCACCGGGGGAGTGGGACAGAACCCCCTCCGCCTCAGAGGAAGGTCGCCTGCTCTCGGCCCTCAGTCAGACTCCAGCCTCCAGAGCCTCAGATGAATGTTTCTGTTACTTCGTGTCACTCAGTCTGGAGCCCTCTTACGGGAGACGAGGAGACTGGCACAGACTTTTCTGACTTTCCCCCCTTAGACTATGTGGTTCTTGTTCAAATATTCCCACCTTTGTTTACAACACCTCCTTTCACTTCCCGTATTTTCATTTAATGTTTTGAAAGATGTTTATTTATTACATATGCTACAAAAACAATAATTCTAATATCTTAAGTTATTAAAGGTCTAATACTTTTTTTTGCAAAAAGGAAAAACTAAGTAAGCAGGAAAACATCCCACTTCATGGACTAGAAAACAGTACCATCACCAATCACCCCTTTCCGAATTGAATTTGAGATTCAGTGCGATCCCTACCAAACCCCCAACTTCTTTAGACACAGAAATATAACCTGTAATCTCCACAGACTCCGATGGAAATGCCCGGGCATGCAGAGGCAGGAACCCGGTGGGGGGGTCCCCTTCCAGCTACGGCCACCACGACGGGAAGCGGCATAGCCTGCAGACGGACACAAGAGGTGGGACGAGAACTGAGCACCCGCAGTTCATATCACAGTCACAGCGCACTGTCACAGCGAATAGTCACAGTGCATAGTCACAGCACACATTAACAACACACGGTCATATCATACGGTCACAGCACACGGTCACAGTGCATGGTCACAGCACACATTAACAACACACGGTCATATCATACGGTCACAGCACACGGTCACAGTGCATAGTCACAGCACACATTAACAACACACGGTCATATCATACGGTCACAGCACACGGTCACAGTGCATAGTCACAGCACACATTAACAACACATGGTCATATCATACGGTCACAGCACACGGTCACAGTGCATAGTCACAGCACACATTAACAACACACGGTCATATCATACGGTCACAGCACACGGTCACAGTGCATAGTCACAGCACACATTAACAACACACGGTCATATCATACGGTCACAGCACACGGTCACAGTGCATAGTCACAGCACACATTAACAACACACGGTCACAGCGCACGGTCACAGTGCATGGTCACAGCACACATTAAAACACACGGTCATATCATACGGTCACAGCACACGGTCACAGTGCATGGTCACAGCACACATTAACAACACACGGTCATATCATACGGTCACAGCACACGGTCACAGTGCATGGTCACAGCACACATTAAAACACACGGTCATATCATACGGTCACAGCACACGGTCACAGTGCATGGTCACAGCACACATTAACAACACACGGTCATATCATACGGTCACAGCACACGGTCACAGTGCATGGTCACAGCACACATTAAAACACACGGTCATATCATACGGTCACAGCACACGGTCACAGTGCATGGTCACAGCACACATTAACAACACACATTAACAGCACACGGTCACAGTGCATGGTCACAGCACACATTAACAGCACACGGTCACAGCGCATGGTCACAGCACACGGTAACAGTGCATGGTCACAGCACACATTAACAACACACGGTCATATCATACGGTCACAGCACACGGTCACAGTGCATGGTCACAGCACACATTAACAGCACACGGTCACAGAGCATGGTCACAGCACACAGTCACAGCACACATTAACAGCACACGGTCACAGAGCATGGTCACAGCACACAGTCACAGCACACATTAACAGCGCACAGTCACATCACACGGTCACAGCACACAGTCACAGCGCACAGTCACAGCGCACATTCAAAGTACATGGTCACAGCGCACATTAACAACACACATTAACAGCACACGGTCACAGTGCATGGTCACAGCACACATTAACAGCACACGGTAACAGTGCATGGTCACAGCGCACAGTCACAGCGCACATTCAAAGTACATGGTCACAGCGCACATTAACAGCACACGGCCACAGCGCATGGTCACATCACACGGTAACAGCACACGGTCACAGTGCACGGTCACAGCACATGGTCACAGCGCACATTAACAGCACACGGTCACAGCGCATGGTCACAGCACACGGTCACAGCACACGGCCACAGCGCACAGGACCGTTCAATGGAGGAAAGAACCCCTGCAGCAAACAGGTGGGACACTGCCTGTCTCTCCAAAGAACTGGGATAGAGTTTCTCCACCAACAGGATTTCTCCGAAGGAGTGTGGACCATCAGAGGCGTGACGTGTGTTCAATGTCCTTCACCCTGAGGGCTGCTCATCGAAGCCACGAGCTGCCCGTGCCCCCAGAATGGCTCCCGGGAACAGGCAGGAACAAATGTCGGCAACTCCGTGGGGCTCTGGGGGCCTCGTGCTGCGTGTGGAGTGTACAGGGCCCCAGGCGAAGCTGGGCAGTCCCTCGAGCAGTGAGAACAGCGACCGGGACTCAGGAGCCCACTCCTGGAACGGTCAACACGAGCCAAGACGGTCAGACAGCACCTGTGCGTGAAGTTTCACAGCAGCTTCCACCACTCAGCGCCACCAACATGGAACCACCCAGAAGCTGTCTACAGTGGGAGGGGCAGAGGATGCCCCCTACCATGCGGGGTTCCAGCCCCGAGGAGGGCGGGCTGTCCCGGCTGTCCCGAGGGGGGTCTGAGTGCCTGGCGCCGGCACCGAGGGCACGTGCCCGGACATCCCGGACGGGAACCTCCAAAAGGGCGGGTCCGGAGACCCAGAGCAGTGCTGGCCGGCAGGGCGCAGGGCTGCCTGAACCAGGTGTGGGTTCTGTGGGGTCACGTGTCTGGCAGGGGCAGTGCTGAGGCTGCACAGAGTTAAACACGGTCAGGCCAGCCGCACCGCACAGTTAAGGGGGGTTTGTGCCATGTCAGCTAAGTCTCAGCAAATGACATAATAAAATGCCTGAGACTCTTACAGATGGAACGCAGCTGGACTGGTTGTAGTGACCCTGTGGGGGGAGAGGGACACGCTGGGCATGGAGGCGAGGGCAAGGGGGCTGGTGATGGGGTTTGGGGGGCTTCTCCCTGAGGGGAGGGCTGAACGTGGAGGTGAGGGGGAAGGCGAGGGGGCTGGTGGTGGGTTCAGGGGGCTTCTCCCTGCTCCTAAAGAGACTTGAAATGCTGCACAATATCATTCCTTTTGGAAGAAGAACTACGTAAAACTGTATAGAAAGAGGGCTGTTGAGGAGAACTCTTGTGAAGCTGCATAATACAAGCCGGTGGGCTCTGAGGGAGGGGACAGCCTGTGAAGCAGCCCAGACCCTCACACGTGGCTGGGCACTGCTCATCTGAGGAATGTGGGAGTGACGGGCACTGCCAGGCCCCTGCGCCACACAGGCACAGGCACAACGGGGACGTTTTAAATAAAATTTAAGAACAGATTATGTTCATGCGAATAAAAACAGGACGGATAAATAACTCACAACAAGTGGAATACAATCTACCTGGAGACGAAGCGGAGTCCGTGTGCTCGCGGCCTGAGACCCCAGGTCTCCTGGAGGCCCCCGTGTGTGCGAGAGGGGGAAGGAGGCAATTTGCCCACAAGAACTCAAAGGGGCGCTCTCGCAGGCCCTCCCAGCCGGGCCGGGCTGCACTCTGCAGCCACCAGTTTAAACAGGATCGCCCGTTTGCTGCAGGCACTTCCCTCGTCCTCTATCAGGAGATGAACAAGGGAACCCAAACTTGTTGAAGGAACTCGGCAACGTTTGCTAAAAGCTGTTGGGCAATTACACGCCGGAGAGCATTCTGGAGGAACAGCCGCAGGAGCATGAAGTGTGTGCAGGGGTGCCTCCCACAGCCAGGCTGGCCACACCTCCAGAAGCCCCTCCAGCGTGAATTCTTCACACGATGGTGCCAAGTACCAAATCCCATCAGATGGGAAATTAGGCTGAAACCAGTCCATGCACGTGTACGTGTCTGTACACACCTGTGTGCACAAAAGTCTGTGAGTTCACACACACACACACACACACACACACACACACGTTAGCGGCGCCCTCTGTGCCTGGGAAGCAAGCGACCAAGAACGGACGCTGTGTTCCCCGTCTGTGCTCGCTTTGTCTTGCTCGTGCATGTGTTCCAATGGCCCTTTAAGAAGTGGGAACCATCTAGAAATAACATCACTTCTGAAGCTAGAATGACCCCCAACGTGTCCCTGGGGTGGCTGCCTCTGGACTCCCCACAATGCCCGAAGAGGCTGCGCCCTGAAACCTGGTGGAACCAAACTCCCCAGTCAGTCAGATGGACCGCCCTTTCCTTGGGCTCCAGCTCTGGGTGAGTGAAGGAGAAGCGAGAGCCGGCTCCGGGATGACTCACAGCTGCTAAGCCCCATCGTCCCCCAGGCCAAGGCCGCATCGTGTGGCTTTGGGGGACGGCGTGTTGTGGTGTCACATAGCTGTCCGCTGACTCGACGCCCTGGAATAGAAACTGGCTGCTGGTGTGTAACCCGCCGCCCTCCCGGCCTTGGGCGACAGCGATCACAAGGAAGTGAGTGCGAGCGGAACCCTGTGTGCTGAGAACTAAACGCCGCCACCTATTTCAACAAGAACTTTTCAAGCTGGGCTTATAAATCACCCACAGGGAGATGGGGCCGAGCTGGAGTGACCGCCAGCAGCCACATTCCTGCGCCGTGACCGCAGCCAGCTGGGGCCGGGCCACGCAGCCGCCAGAGGCTGGGCCAGGCCTCAGTCCACGCCACCGAGGATAATGGGAACCATCTTCCGTGGCCTCAGCTCAAACGCTGCGGCACAAACAGTTGCAAATGTGTCACTGGCAACCCAGGCGCCCTGCCCCACCCACGGGCCACGTGCTGCCGTGGAAACTCCGTGGCTGCTCAATCAGGAGGACGGCCATGGCCAAGGGCCCATGGTGAACACCTTCCCTTCCCTCCTCCCCACCGGTCCATCTGTCCCTGAGCTACAAACACCTCCCCGGGCACCGCACACGAATGCTCACTAGGAGGAGAAGTGAGGCTGACTCCAAGCAATGTCATAGCCCAGGCCTCAGGATAGGCCCCATGAGAAAGGCCAGATGCTTGGGACGGAGGGACACCTGGAAGGGGAGCGCTGCGGTCCCACGTCTGGCCCCACCATGACGGGGCCACACACAACACTGAGGTCCACGTCCGGCCCACCACGACGGAGCCACACGCAATGCCGAGGTCCCACGTCCGGCCCACCATGACGGGGCCACATACAACACTGAGGTCCACGTCCGGCCCCACCATGACGGGGCCACACTCAATGCTGAGACCCATGTCCGGCCCACCATGACGGGGCCCCACGCAATGCCGAGGTCCCACGTCCGGCCCCACCACGACGGGGCCACATGCAATGCTGAGGTCCCACGTCCGGCCCCACCACGACGGGGCCACACGCAATGCCGAGGTCCCACGTCTGGCCCCACCACGACGGGGCCACACGCAATGCCGAGGTCCCACGTCTGGCCCCACCACGACGGGGCCACACGCAATGCCGAGGTCCCACATCTGGCCCCACCACGACGGGGCCACACGCAATGCTGAGGTTCACATCTCGCCCCATCACGAGGGGGCACACGCAATGGCTACAGAAAGGAACTCTGCTCTCAGGTGACCTGGGCGGAAGAGACCCCAGGCCCCTCCACCGAAATGACCTTGTTTTTACCTGTCGCCTGAAGGAGCTGACAACACCACACGCGACAACGAGTCACCAACTGGCCCTGGGCCTGCGGGGGAACGTGTGTGCACGTGTGATTTGGAGGAGAGCCGCCGCAGTCTCGAGAAGCGGTGGGTGTGGATGGCTGGTCAGTTTCCTCGTCTGTGGGAAAGTGTGGCCTCTCACGCTCAGAGCGCCGGCAGTGAGTGTGTCAGAGACGGCGGCATCAGTTGAGGAAGTCCCATCACTGCCTTTACGAGTCTTCCCTAAGTGGGTGCTGACATCTGTCAGAGAATCTATTGACGTGACCCACATTAACTTTTGTTTGCCGTCCCGGGGTAAGTCTCATGCTGACGGTATATAACCTTTACATGCTGCTGGGTTGGATTTGCTGAGGATTTTTTGCAGCTATTTTAGTAGACATTGGTCTAATTTTCTGCTGATTTCTTAATCTGAGTGATACTGACCTCGGGGACTGAGGAGGAGTTTGTGAAGAGAGATCAGTTCTCCTTTAAATGTCTATTGGGTCACCATGAGGTCATCTCATCCTGGGATTGCTTTGTGAACATGTTATCATTATTACAATTTAACGTCTTTACTCTTATACAACTACTGATTCTTCCATTCATTCTTGGTCTCTTTCCACAACCTGCATCTTCCTAGGATTCTTCCCGTCATCCAAGCTCCTCAATTTCCTGGTTGGGTTGGCAGCCACGTCCCCCTTCCGTTCTGGAGTCTAGACATTTGAGTCTTCTCTTCTTCCTGCCTCAGCTTTAGCGCTGACTCCTCACTTCCGTCCTTCAAAATTTCAGACGTTCTGACATCTGGGCTTACAAATGTCTCATCTGGTAGAAGCTGACGTTACTTGTATCTCCTATGCATCTATGAGAACATTTAAGCATGCAGGACGTCTATGACGGTCTTTGAATTCTTCTGTGAGCCACTCCAAGTCTCATTTCACGAAGTGACTTCTCCAGAAAACAAGACAGGTCACGGCTCACAGGTGGAGCACTGAGTAACACGGGAGGCCAGCACAACCGTGGAAAAGCAGCCAAGGGCTCGGGCGCCCCATGGGGGCTGCCCGGTGGGAACCGGGCCCGGGTGCTGAGCAACGGCTCTTCGCTTGGGCTGTAGATGACGGAGCCCACTGACCTTTGCCCCATCCAGCACCGCTTGGCCTTTCAGGCGGCACCGTGAGCGGACACACCCGCATCCGTGTGGGAAGACGAGCGGGGCAGGCTCGGCACCCACCTTTCCCTTAAAGACTCAAACACCAATCACCAGGATTTATGGGGTCTGGAGATAAAAGGTGCGAGGACGATACAGGAATACTGGGACGTACTTCACATCCTGAAATGCAGGAGCAGGGGGAAGTGGACTCATTAGAAGGTCTTTTTCCATCTTTTTTATGATCCGACATAAACCACAGAGCCGATGGCAAAATTAAAGGCAGCAGGACGCTTTCCAGGCGCTCACCTCGCCCCGGGAAACGAGGCTATTAACTGCCCCAGATGTGCTCACGCAGCTCAAGCCAAGTGCACGGGGGCTTGACGTGTGGCGTGACGGCTGAGCCGTGTGCTGTCTGCCCGGCCCAGGACCACCCAGACCTGAGCCCCTCCCTCCTCAATGCCCCCCCCACCCCGTCCTCCTTCTGGTGAGTGGGGAGCGGGCCGGGGTGCGATTTCCAGGCAGATTTGCACAAGTGTTACTGACGAATGAGCGATGACTGCAGCTTCCTCGCTCGCCCCAGGTCCAGCTCTCATCTCCGTGGAGCCCACAGCCTTCCCTCGGACGCACATTCCTTCCAACGAGTGAGGACCAGCCCCCGCACCCGCGGCCAACAGCTTCCCCTTGTGAGCCTGGGCAGCCAGCATTCTGGCTGCCTTCACAACGTCCTTGCCCACAGCCAAGAGGCTCCGCGCAGGGAGGACACAGCGCTGGGTCCGTGAGGGAGCCCCGGGCTCGCTGGGGCCCTCTCCCTCAGGACCCCTGAGCAGCTCTGGACCAGAGTCCCAGCAGAGGTCAGGGCACACCTGCGTTTGGGCACGTGGCACCTCCCCACGTCCGCAGGGCTCGCCCGCCCCGCAGCCTGACGCTCATCCAGGGAGTGCAGGCCCCGGCCTGGCACTAAGCACACAGGTCAGGTCACAGGTCCTGGGATCAGAGGAGGCCTGAGGAGCTGGCCTGGGTTCCGAGCCCTGGGCAGGAGGGGCTGCAGGCCTCAGGTGGGAGCACCAGGACAGGCCTTTGGGTCCTCTAGGTCTGAGGACAGACTGCAGCATCTGCCAAAGGCTGAGGGATAGCAGTCTCGTGAGAAACATGGCCGAAGCACAGGGGCCGCAGGGAGTGAGCAAAGACAGCTATGGCAGAAAACCACCCGAGAGGCGAGGGGTCAGCAGCCGCCCCGGGAACTCAGACCCCGGGGGCCCACGGCCAGGACAGAGACTTCGACTTCAGGGTCTCCAAAGCGCAGGGCAGTGGCTCAGCCAGCTTCCCAGAGTGCAGCCAGCACAGGGGCCACAGACTCTGACCCAGAGAACACATGTCAACTAAACATGAGAAACAGGTTCACAGTGTTGGCCACGCCCCTGCGACTGGTGACCACGCTCCTGTGAGTGCTGGCCACGCCCCTGCGAGTGGTAATCATGCCCATGAAGGTGCTGGTCACGCCCCTGTGGGTTCTGGCCACGCCCCCTGCGGGCAGCCTCGGGTACACACAGGTCTGAGAGGAGCGAACACGTGAGGTGGAGAGGGACCTGCTCGCCTCACATGCTCAGCAGCACATCAGACACAACCGGCCTGTGTTCCTAGCTGGCGTCTGCCCCACGGTGCCTACGAGCTCTCCCAGGCTGTTTCCACGGAGAATGTCGGGCAAATTCCAATAATGTGGGATTCAGGGCCAAAGACCAGAGGAAAAAAGGCAGAAAACACTGGTCAAGTAGATGTGGCAGCAAAAATATTTCCCATCAACACAGTGTTTTAATCTTTCCCATCAGCTTGATTTTTAAAGCTGAGTTTAATCAAAATGAGTTTTTGTTCCTTATTTTAAGATTTAAAATCCAAACTGTGAGGAAAGAGTACTTGTTTTCCAGTTCACAGGCTGGCTTCACTGGGAGGAATTTAAAGGGCCATCCCTGCCAGGCGGAAGGCAGGCTGGTGGGAGACTCTTGCGTCCCAAGCCCAGAGGAGAGCTGGGCAGGAGCGCCCTAGGGGGTCCGGAATGGGCTTCACCTTCGCAGCCGGAGGGGAAGGGAGGGCAGCACCTAGAGCTGCTGGGCCTCTGCTGCTCTTGGGGCCACCTCTCCCATCCCTGTTTCTAACACCTCGGAGATTGGCTCTGCCCCCCAACCCCGACACGGAGACCTGTGGTCACCAGCAGGACAAGCTCGATGAGTTTTCCAACATTTACTAGACGAAGCGGCACATGTGGTGCCGGACAGGACCCGCAGAGCAGCGGCGGTTCCGCTTGCACACAGCACACTCACGGCAACGGTCTCCGAGTCACAGCTTCAAACTTAAAGGAGCAGCACAAAACCCATGTTCCCGACACGTATGATGCTCCACGTTCCCACGCCTCCCACTGGAGCCCGTCCTCTGCACATGAGCACAGACCACGCGTCTGTCCGACTGGCCTAGCCGCTGTCACTCTCTCTCAATCTGCTTTCCCGTCATGCCAGCTCCCTGAGCTGGGTCCCTCTGTCCCCTCATGTCCTGGTCCTGCACCCGTGTCCTTGCTCCCGCCCACGGCTCTGACCAGTGTCCACGGTGGCCACGAGGGCTGCCGGTCCAGCCACACTCCGTCTAGCAATGCCACGTGCGGAGCCCTTCACGCGAAAGGAGACCCCGAGACTTTTCTTCCTCGGGCTCGTCTCCCTGCACGCAATCCCAACAGGCACGTGGGCTTACACAGCGTAAAACTCGCAAACCAAGTCTGACGGACACAGATGGTGAGGCAGGACCAGCGGAAAGAGGCCCCCGGCCTGGGAGACTGTACCTGAGGGGCAGACGGGCTGAAGGCCACACCACTGACCGTGTCCGTGTGCCCTGGCAGCCTGTGGGAGAAGGTGCTGGAGCCCACTTCATACACGTACGCCTGGAAGACAAGGCCGAGGTGTGTGTGGAGAGAGCCCGCACACAGCTGACGGAGGCAAAGGGGAGGGGAGTTTTTATCGCCTGCAGCAGCCGTTTTAAAGACATGTTCTGTTTGAGGTCATCTGAAGGACACTGGGGTTTTGTATCCCAGCCTCTCAGTGGATGGTTCCTGGTGCCAATTCAGCGCCAACAGGAACCACCAGCCAGGGATGCGGTGAAGAAGGGCACTGAGCCCTGACCGGTTTGGCTCAGTGGATACAGCGACAGTCTGTGGACTCAAGGGTCCCAGGTTCGATTCCGGTCAAGGGCATGTACCTTGGTTGCGGGCACATTCCCAGTGGGGAGTGTACAGGAGGCAGCTGATCAATGTTTCTAACTCTCTATCCCTCTCCCTTCCTCTCTGTAAAAAAAATCAATAAAATGTATTTTTTTTAAAAAGGAAAAATCAATAAAATATTTTTTTTAAAAAAGAAGAAGGGCGCTGGGTTTAGCAAGCAGCTCAGCAGGGGCAGCAGGGGTGCCGACAGCATGGTCCAGTGAGGCAGCCCGGGCCCCAGGCGCAGAGAGGTCGGCCCCTCGGGTTCCCACCAAGCCCACAGGGCTTCCAAACGGTCGTGGCTGCCACGGTGGGTCGCCTCTCATTCTGACCCAAAGTCAACGCCCTCGTTCGTCTGGAAGCTCCAAGGCCCAGCCTCCCCTCGAGCCTGCAGTCCAGGGTGAAGAGGTGTGGGAACTGCGACACCTCTTTTGCATCTGTTGTTTCTAATCATAAAGTACAAAGGTTAGTGACAGCCCAAACACGCACTGAGCGCCAACCTCTATATAATTGCCGCACCCAATCCTCTCCACAGCCCAATGAAGAAAACGGCAAGATGGTCCAATCCCACAGGCCAGGAGGCCAGGAATTGGAGGCCAGGACTCGGGGCCACAGTCTGCTCTGGGCCCATGGCCGTGCTGAGAGGCAGGTGCCGTGGGGACAGCTCCTGAGACTCTGGGTGTCCTCAGACAAGACGAGGTGAGACTCGAGGCCCACAGTGAGGGGGCTGTGTGAGGAGGGTGCAGAGCCTGGGGAGAAGCCCAGGCCAAGGGGGCCAGACCCTCCTTAGAGCCTCTGGGAGGGGGAGGGGGCCGATCCCCCAGCACCTGAGTCAGACTCGGGGCTTCCAGGATGCAGGGACCAGGGTCTGCTACTGGAAGCTGCTGAGTTTGGGGTAATTTGTTACCACATTCCTAAGACACTACATAAGACCTTCCCAAATGGGTTAAAGACAAACGGATAAAATTAGTATTTGTTCCAAATCCATCCTAAGGTATATGTGTGTTTATTTATTAACTAGAGGCCTGGTGTATGGATTTGTGCACTGGTGGGGTCTCTTGGCCTGGCCTGAGCCCCCTTGCAATCCGGGACCCCTCGGGGGATGTTGGACTGCTGGTTTCAGCCTGATCCCTGCAGGCCAGGCCGAGGGACCCCACCAGTTCATGAATCCGTGCACCAGGCCTCTAGTATGCACATAAAATATTTGGTTAATCCGTCCCCGCCCTCCCCGCATCCCTCTGAGATTCATCAGTCTGTTCCATGTTTCCATGCCTGTGCATTGAGCATCTGCCCCCTGCTGGTCAGTGTGCATCACAGCTACCAGTCGAATGGCTGAACAGTCACTAAGGCTTTTATGTATACAGATGTCACTATCAGGGAGGTCAAAGAAAACACAGCGCGTCACACACCGTGAGTCATGGGCACCAACGTCACCCTCTCCATAGGAACGTCCAGCCCTGGGGCTAAGACCAGCACATACATGTCTGTCCTCCGCGCCACATGCCACAAAGCGCCCGCAGGGGCTGAAGGCAATCCCACACGGGAAGCAGCGGGTCGGGTGTCCTTCGAAACGGCGCTCACATCTATGAGAAAAATAAAAGAAACTCCAGGAGAAAAATTATTTTTTTCATTTTTAAACCAAATTAGGATACTAACCTGTTGCTTTTCTTCACAAAAATGAACAAACTAATAAGAACATTTTTATATGTGAAAATTATCAGACACTGAGCAGGTTATTCTAAAGATCCTGAAAAGTAATTAAAAGACTTCAAAACCATAAATTCTCAAAGATGACCAAACTAACATTAATCAAACTTTTTACATATGAAGACGATTAAGTGGTAAGTATATTCTGGAGATCTTTAAAAGTATAAAAACCTCTTTTTAAACCATAAGTTATTTGAATCATTCAGAGGCTGTTGGGAGGTGCAGCATCCCATCAAGGCTGGCTAAGTTTTACAGCCGTCCGTTAGAGAGCTCCTAAGACTTGTTTATCGCAGAAAACAGCCCAGAAACAGCCCCACCAGTGTGGCTCAGGGGTCTACCGTCGACCTCGGGACCAGGAGGTCCCGGTTCGATTCCCGGTCAGGCACATGTCCGGGGTGCGGGCTCGATCCCCAGTGTGGGGCGTGCAAGAGGCAGCTGATCGGTGATCATTGGTATTTCTCTCTGCCTCTCCCTTTCTCTCTGAAATAAATTATATATATATATTTAAAATGTAAAATAAAAGTAAGGGCAATGGAGCTGGGTTTATTGAAAAAAATCACCCACCTTTTGGGACAGCCAGAGCCCACACTCAAAGGAAAGACCAGAAGCTGTGGTTTTTCCACATTTATGGGACCTTTTCCGGGAATAAGTCACTTTTCTGAGAAGGTCAGTGTAAACAGACTCCCCCAAGTTCACAGTGTGGGCTTCAATAGACACTCGCCCTGTTGTCCTGGCCTTCCGAGTCCCCTCCACATCTGCCTCCTGCACACCTGCCCCCACACACCTGCCCCTGCATACTTGCCCCACACACCTGCCCCCACACACCTGCCCCTGCATACTTGCCCCACACACCTGCCCCCACACACCTGCCCTCACACCCGCCCCCACACACCTGCCCCCACACCCACCCCACACACCTGCTCCCTGCAAACCTGCCCTCACACCCGCCCCCACACACCTGCCCCCACACCCACCCCACACACCTGCCCCCTGCACACCTGCCCTCACACCCACCCCACACACCTGCCCCCTGCACACCTGCCCCCACACCTGCCCTCACACCCACCCCACACACCTGCCCCCTGCACACCTGCCCCCACACCTGCCCTCACACCTGCCCCCTGCACACCTGCCCCTGCACAAAACAAGGGCCTCACCTCAGGGTTCTCAGGTCCCACAGCCGGACCCCGTCCCCCATGGCGGCAGTTGCGAAGAGATTGTAAGCCTCGGGTGGCTGGGTGGTGGATGGCGACCCCTGTGGGTGCAAGGGGATCAGGTGGGTGTGCTAGAGACTGAGCTAGTCACCACACACCGCCAACAGGATCGCACTGAGTAACCACAAGACATTCACAGGAGCTCTTTTCTTACTCATAACAACTTCATATTGGGCTCCAAAGCTTCCATATGAACAATCAGTTACCCACGGTGCACTGACCTCAGCTTAGCAATGTACGTTTCCTCCACGGGGAGCCAGGAGAGAGGCTGTAGGACGGAGCATTAGCTCTCAGGATGCATTGGAAAGGACAGGTCGCCATCGGTGTCTGATGACCTGTGATCCCAGGCACCTCCCGCCTGTGAGGACTTGGGGCAGCAGCATGTGTCCCCTGCTCCCTGGGGACTGCCTCTGCCCAGTCACTGCACGGGAACATCTCCCTGTGACCTGTCCCCCCGCCCTCCCATCTCGTCCCTCTCAGGTGGGCAGTGCAGGGAACCCGGACAAGGCACTGAGGCCTGGATGACAGCCTGTGACCACAGAGACTTAATGCACACATGGGTCCCGGTTATGGCCTGACTCCAGGCTATGCACTCGGCCTAACCTGCAACCTGCCGGATGCATCAAAAGTCAGACCTGCGGCTGCTGTCCAGACGGGTTGGCGCCAGGCTCCCACGCTGCTTTGGGTAGCACTGTGCCCTTTAAGGGACTGTGACTCGAGCTGAATGCCCATCTCCCCAGCCCAGCCGGAGCCCTGGGCTGTGGGTGCTAAAGCCGTTCCTGCCAAAACGACCCGCCACTCCTGCAGCCGTCACTCCGCTGGCAGAGCTTCCGTGAGGAGGTTTGACTGGGAGGTCCCAAGAGGCTCGTGCAGCCATCACGGCCCAGCGCACAAATATGCACCCCAATGACGTGAAAATGCCTCCAGGGCCCCACATCCAGGCTCGGCCCCACTTCCTGATGGACAGGGACGACAGGAACTGGCCTTGAGTTTGGTGGGAAACATAAAACTGCGGCTCACAATCGCACGGTGACAGCCTTGGACATGGCTTTTCAGACGCTGTGCAGGCCCAACCTGGCTCACCTGGTTCTGGCAGATCTGGTGGGCGGGCCGGGAATGGGCTCCCTGGATCACGGCGGCGCTGCGGGCCGCGTTGAGGTCGAAGACTTCCACTGTCCGGCTCCGGCTGGCGGCCAGCACCAGGTCTGGGCTCTGTCAGGGAATGCCTCTCTAAGGCCCACAGAGGCGGGGCCTCAGCCCGCTCCCCATGCTGGCCCTGCCTCTCTAAGCCAGGGTGGGGCGGCAGGGGAGAGGGGGCTGAGGACAAAGGGGAGGCCCCGGCAGAGCAGATTTTGGGATGAAAGACCATGAGATAAATGAGGGTCGAGGCGCCCGGAAAAGACTCAAATGCATAGCCTGAAGCCAGCCACACTGCGTGTGCAGGAGGGGCTGGCGCTGACCCGGTCTGAGGCTGTCAGTGGCCGCATGGCCGCATGCGGGACAAGTCACAGGTCTGTGGGATCTGAGGACAATTTATGGACTTAGGGGTCACATGACCCTGCCAACTACCCAACTGCCAGTGCTTAGCCAGATGGCAGGAAAATCCACCAAAACCCCAAAAAGCACCATCAGGGAAGGGATACGAGGTGTGGTCATGTGGTCACGGGCCCCATGCGGACAGCAGAGCAGAATCTCCACACGGGGCAACACAGACCCAACGGCACGCTTCTGCAAGAGGCTATCAGCTCTGTTTTTAGCAAAAGGTTCTGGAGTAAAAATAATGCATATCTAACAGAATATTCTAGAACCTCCTAACAACATAGGCCAGTCCTGAGGAAATTTCAACTACAGAACTCTGCAAAATAATTCAAATGAGGCCTCTCAATAAATTAAGTAATAAAATAGATTCCTGAAGATTTTGATTTTTGCTTCTAAGTAATTTTAAATCTATGCCTCTTAACGAAAAGGGATGGTGTTAGCCCTAAAAACTAAAAGAGGTAAAGCTCTGGGGCCCTGTGTTACGTCCCGCTGAGTAGCAGCCGTTCCGAGGCACGAGGGGTGGCCGGGCCCCGCGGGCAGCCGCGCTGCACTGAGCCACACAGTCCCAGACGCGGAGCCGACGCCACGTGTGCCGCTGCGGTCGGAGCAGCTGTGGGTCCAGTCTCTCTCTGAGGCTGTCGCTGCGGAGGTGACCGACACATCGTTCACAATCAGGTCGCCGGGTCTGGCTCCGCGGTGCCACGCGGGCGGAGCTCAGACGCTCAGCTGTGCGGGGGGAGGGAGGGGGCCGGCTCGGGCCGCAGACCGGGGGAAGGAGAAAGGATACGGGAGTAAAACGCGTTGGGGGCGGACAGGCCGGTGATCTCCGAGGCCCCAGTCGTGGGGAGCCGGAACACGCGGATGCACCTGCTCCTCTGTTTGTATCTGAAACAGACAAGACGATCGCCTGTTTCCCTCCACAGCTAAGCGTCCCACCGTGACATGCTGAACTTTTAAAAAGTGTTCCTACCCCCTAATATGACCACGGTTCATGACGAGGGAGTGTGAGTCAGCCACCTTACTGACAACTTCATGAAAAACACTGTCGTCTCCAGCACAAACACGGCACTGCCATCCGTGAGAAAGCATGTTCCCTCCCCGTTCTAATCACAGGACTAGGAGGCATCCCTCGGGAATCGGACAGAACACTCATGAGAGTGTTTCATGGCGTGGACTGCGCGGAGCACAGCCCCAGGGGGGCGGGGGGACAGGGCTGAGTCAGGATGGCCAGCCTGGCCGGTGGGGGAGGCCTGGGGCACTGGCAGGTACAGCAGGTGACAGGGCAGAGCTGCTGGGGGCTCAGTGAGGACGAGCCAGGCCACCAGCCCGCCTTCAACGGGCAGGTGAGTGCGGGGTGGGGCCCGGGCCAGGACACGCAGAGCCAGGCCTGGAGGTGGGCGACACAGTGACTCGGGGCAGGAAGGACGCCAGTGTACGGGGACTGGCAGGAGCAGCTCAGGCTCTAGGGCAAAGTGGGCGGAGTCCCGGGGTTGGGCTCAGGACAGGCAGGGAAGCAGGAGGCAGCCCCCGTGCCGAGGTAACATGAGGCCCCACAGTTTGGATGAAAACTGTGTCGACGTAGACACTGCTCTCCCACATCGCCCGTCATGGAAACGCTTCCTCCCACTGCAGGAGACGGGCCCCGAGGGCCGCCCACCTTCTCAGCTCGTCCCGGCGGGGGTCCAGGTGGGGCCTGAGCAGCTGGAGCTCGGGGCCCAGGGACACGAGCAGGAACGAATCCAGGTAGTAGAACTGCGCGTGGTGCACCGGCTCCGGGAACACGTCTGTGCCCTGCAAAACACGTCACGCCGTTACCCTCACGTCGCCCTCACGCTTATCCCACCGGCGTCCTTCCATCTCACACCGGGCACCGCCTGTCCCAAACGTTAGACAGTCTCTGCTCAACCAGTTTAGGACATTGTTCCTTCGCCCTCCCTCCTAAGAGACGGTAACTAGGTATTTCTGTCATCTGTGTTTGGAGATCTGGCCATTAAAAACTTTAAAATAAAAGATGTGAAAAACGTGGCAGCAAAGAGCTTAAGTATCAAGGATTTTGTTAAAGCCACAAATCACGCAAGTTTTAAATGTGGTTGTGAGGGGCCCACGCTCACACGTCACAGCCCACACATGGGGCCGTAACACCCCCACAAGGAAGGGGCTCCTGGAAAGCGGGGCCGCTGCCCGACCCCGGGGCCTGTGTCCGACCCCAGAGCCCGCGCCCAACCTGTGCCCCCCAGGCCTCCTGGCGCCGCCCGTTCCTGCAGTGAGCCTGGCAGGCTGGCAGTGCGAGGCTCTCGGGTCCTGTTGTCAGCCTCCCCTCTGGTCCTCTCCCGTCTCTCCCCCGTTCTGCTTCCGCATGACCTGCGGGTTCACTGAAACCGGCTGTTTTCTCCCCAAAAGACACTTCCTCCCCATTCCACGCCCTGGGCCGCTGTCACTGCCTCCACTGCCCAATCACACTAGACACACACGTAAAGGTTTCCCGCGTTTCAGTGTTAACAGCTTTGCCATCTCGAGACCTTACAAACCAAAGGCATGTTTCGCTGCATGTCTGTATGTTACACGTGTGTCCATCATGTGTTAAAAAACAGTTCAGTCACTAATTTCAGTGCCTGAAGCAAATTCCTGGTTTCCCAGTTTCCCACCTCCGGGCATGGAGAAGGGTCTGCCTGCGCCACGGGGCCTCCCTGACCTCAGGGTGGCAGGGCTGGCCACCAAAATCACCAGGCATCACTGCTCACCAGGCACAGGGCGGGCTCCCGGCTATGGGCCGACCACACCCTCACGGTCCCGTCCAGGGAGGCTGACAGCAGCCACTGGGCATCGTGGCTCCAGCCCAGGGCGTTCACTGCCCCATCGTGACCTAAAGGAAACAGGTGGAGGGTGGGGACAGGTGCGGGACCAGGGGACGGAGAGAGACAGATCTGAGTTGATCGGTTTTGATCAACTCTGACAGGACCCAAGAAAAGATGCTCTGCTGCCCCCTGGTGGCCTTTCAGGGAGTTTCCGTCTCGTTGCTGCTGAGCTGACAATGGTTACTGGTAATGGCAGTTGAGGCTCTGCACCACTAAGTGCCCAGGCGCCCGGAGGTCCAGGTGCCCGGATGCCAGGTGCCTGGAGATCCAGTTGCGCAGAGGTGCAGGTGCCCGGGGGTCCAGGTGGGTGGAGGTCCAGGTGCCCGGATGCCAGGTGCCCGGAGATCCAGGTGCCCAGAGGTGCAGGTGCCCGGGGGTCCAGGTGGGTGGAGGTCCAGGTGCCTGGATGCCAGGTGCCTGGAGATCCAGGTGCCCAGGTGGCGGGGTACCCAGGAGTCCAGAGGTCCAGGTGCCTGAAGATCCAGGTGCTGGCCCCTGCACAGCCCAGGGGAGGGCAGCCCCACCCACTGTCCAGCTCTGGGACCTCCACACGCACCCCCTTTCTAGCCGAGCGGCTCCCTCCCTGGCTCAGGTCACCCTGACCCCCTCGCCCACACTTGGCTAAGAGCTGAAGAGGCCACAGGTCCATCAGAGGGCCACCCGCGCATGGGAAGTCACCACATGTAACTGGGCCCACAGGTGACCCCACTCTGGGTGGAGGGGCAGGCTCAGCGGAGGTCAGGGTTAAACCTCACTGCTTCTTCCCCCGACTCAAGTCCATTTCCACTCTGGTCTAGTCTCAAAGGAAATGGAAGTGGCTTCAGCGATTGATACTGGCGGGAGAGACCGCCGTAAATCCGCGGTGACAGGGGCACGTGTCTTACCTGAGAAAACAGCAGGTGCTCCAGTCAGGTGGGCATCGAAGACCAGTGCCAGGTGGTCAGCCAGGCCACAGGCCAGCCGGCGCCCATCTGCTGCTCGAGAAAAGCAGAGACGAATTCAGGTGACCAGATCGTTCCCTCGGGAAGCGACAGCAGCTGAAACGAGCAGGTCCCAGATCCCCTTCAGCTGAACCCCAGCCCTGAGGCCGCTGGGCTTCGTCCACAGGGAGCCCAGGACGCGAGGCTGAGGGGCCAGGGCGGGTCCGAGCCCCGAGCTCCCTGGACCACGGGCTCCGCCCTGGGCCCCTGCCGCTGGCCTCCCCCAACGGACGTGTAAGTGGCATGTTTGCTAAGCAGTTCCATCTCCCTAAAAGGAGGGAGAAATCAACTATGCCTTCCTTCCAGGATGTTCAGACTGCGGACCCTACCTCACAATCCCATGCTCAGGACAAGCGTGTCCAACGGCACGAAGATGTGTCGTTCCCTGACAACCCCCAGCTCTCACTTCCCAAGTTACCCTGCAGCGTCCTTGCCTGGAGTCCCGTGAAAAGCGAAGGGGATGCAGCATGGCTGTAACCAGCCTCAGGAGTCCACCCGTGGCACTCGGGCAGCAGCTGGTCACACTGGAGAGGGGGGACCCGGGTGCAGCACTGGCTAGGCCCCGCCCACCACAGACCGAGTGCAGGGCCTGGGGACCAGCATTTACTCTGAAGGGAGCTGAGCTCCGTGAGATCGGGAACTGCTGCAAGATAGCCGCCTCCTCTCTCCTCCCAAATCCATGAGGAAAACGCCAGCGGCCAAGAGGGAGGTCTGGGGAGGGGTCTCGATGCCCTTGAGACAGGACAGCTGCCACAGAGCCGAGCGGCCTGGCCGAGGAGGGCCAGCGCTGACGGACACACAGTCCTTGCCTATGGGCCCCTCCATCCACCCGGGGACTGAGAGGGGCTGCTTTTCTCCCCACACAGACCCGCCGAGAGGAGAGGCGGACCTGGCCACTCCACAGGCCTGGGGTACAGATGGAGCCCAGGCTGTGCGGCCGGGCTCTGCACCCGCTCCTCCCACACATGGAGACAAGTGCTGGTCTGGGTCTAAACCCAGCACTGCCCTGCGGTTCCAGGCGACCGAGGTCGCAAGGTCGTGAGGTTGCAAGGCCGCGAGGTCCCTTAAACTCTCTGCACAAGGGAGCACACACACACACCGTACCTGAGAACTGCACGCAGAGTACGGCCACCGGGCCCTGGGCCACCGCCAGCCGACGGCGGAGCTGGGTCGGCACACGGCTGTCCGAAGGACACTCCTGACTTGAGGCGGAGAAGACAAGGTCAGGAGGGAGTCAAGATGAGACGGGAAATAAAACGCACGGATCTCCCCGTTTCTGTGTGTAAGCCCACCCATCGGACACAGATGCAGGCGCACATAAACTTTTACATTCAAGACCTTGAAAGACTCTTGAGACAGACTAGCATTCCTTTGTGCCAAGACGCAGGTGTTTAAGCACAAAACAGCAAGCACTGGCCACACGTATGGGGCCTGGCAGGACTGGACTCCGTGATGGCTCAGGGAAGGGTAGGGCCAGTTCTGCTCTGAGTTTAGACCCTGCAAGTGGTGTTCCCCCTACACAGACTGCTTCCATCGTGAGCAGATCAGCACCTTCCCAGCTTTTAAAAGAAACCAGGGACAGGCTGACAGACATACATCGATGGTGCACACATCTGTGTACACATTACATACATGCATAGTGCACGTACATGCCTATGTACGTGTGTACATGCCTATGTACATGTGTACATGCACACAGACACATGTAGGTCTGCACCTGTGTGAAAAGTCAGTGAACTGTTTAAAGGGTTTCTCCAAATCACCAAGTTTACTCGGAAGGTAAGCCAGCTGCCCACCAGGGGTGAGTGCTCCTACGTCGGGCAGGTCTCTGACAGCCTCTCTTGACATTGGTCTTGGGTGAGAACATGGTCACGCTGCAGGGAGGAAACGCTCATGTCAGCCTCCGAGGTCAGGGGCCTCAACTCTTAAGAGAACAGTGAAAAACACAGCAACGCCATCAGCTCCCAAGGCAGCAACACACAGAGTGACTGAACTCTGAGACTCACGTCCGCACTGGCCAATCCGAACTGGGAACCACGCTGCACTGGATAGCAGTGCACTTACACAGAAAGCGCTGGTCATGCTGCAGGGGAGGAGCCAGAGGGCTGGGCAGGGCCAGAGGTGGGGCTTTGTGCACTCTGCAAGCACCATGGGGCGGGGGGCACCTTGGGGCGGTGCACCTGGGGAGGGATGACGGGGAGGCCGGGGTGGCTACAGGGGGCAGACACGGGGAGCATGGCAGAGGGAGGTCAGCGGGGACGAGTCAACCAGGGCCCCCAGACTTCCAGCTCACAGGCTGTTTCGTGACAGGGCTCAGAACAGACAAAGGGTCAAGATTTGAGAGGTAGTGTCTGCTTCTGCGACACACGGGCCCTGAAGCACCGGGACCCATGGCTGCTGCTCCTGAAAGTCCTCGAGAGCCCAGCTCCCAGCCCGCCTCTCCCCTCGGCCTGCAGACAGCCCTCCTACACCCAGCCCACCTCTCCTGCTCAGACAGCCCCGCTGTACCCCACCTCCCAGCCTGCCTCTCCCACTCAGTCAGCCCCGCTGTCTCCCAGCTCCCAGCCCGCCTCCCCTGCTTGGCCCTCAGTCAGCCCCCCTGCACCCCAGTTCCCAGCCCATCTCTCCCACTCAGTCAGCCCCCCTGCACCCCAGCTCCCAGCCCGCCTCTCACCTCGGCCCTCAGTCAGCCTCTCTGTCCCCCAGCTCCCAGCACAGCTCTCCTCTCGGCCCTCAGTCAGCCTCCCTGTCCCCCAGCTCCCAGCCCACCTCTCCCCTCGGCCTTCAGTCAGCCCCCGTCTCCCAGCTCCCAGCCCACCTCTCCCACTCAGCCCCGCTGCACCCCAGCTGTGGGTGCAGCAATTTTAACATCCTGCAGTGAGAGCAAGGCTGCGGTCTGGGGGAGACAGTGCGATCAGGCGTCAGGCCAGGTCCGTCCTCACAGGTGCTCAGTCACTATCCCTGCGGCCTCCTCACAGGTGGTCAGTCAACACCACTGCTGCCAGGCAAGGACCCAGGGGCCAAGGGGCCTGTGCACGGTGAGCACTCAGCAGGCTGGCCCTGCAGCCACTGCACAGCTGTGACAGGCAGACCCCATTCTAACTGCAGCACCCACCCCTCTACCGTCTCCAGTCTCCCTCGCTGCAGGTGACCCTCAGTACACACGAGTCCGCAGCTACCTCACTGTCCTGCCCGGGGGCGAGGCGAGGAGCCGTCTACTCACTGGGGGGCAGCTGTGTACCCGGAGGACCTGATGCGGCTGTGAAAGACCAGGGGCTGGTCCCGCGGAGCACGCTGAGCAGCTGGCGAGGCGGTCAGAGAAACAAGAAAAAACATCTCACGATCCATGTCTCCCAGCGCCCACCACAGCCTGCTCTGCTGGCCCCTGGAGAAACAGCGTTCCTGAGTCCTGTGAGCTGTACGCAGTTCAGGAGAAGAAACATGAGCGCATTCCCTGCATAGAAACACGTGAGGGGCATTCCCTGAATAGAAACACGAAAGGGGCATTTCCTGCATAGAAACACAGGATGGGCATTCCCTGGACAGAAACACGTGAGGGGCATTTCCTGCATAGAAACACAGGAGGGGCATTCCCTGGACAGAAACACGTGAGGGGCATTCCCTGCATAGAAACACAGGAGGGACATTTCCTGCATAGAAACACGTGAGGGGCATTCCCTGCATAGAAACACAGGAGGGACATTTCCTGCATAGAAACACAGGAGGGACATTTCCTGCATAGAAACACAGGAGGGACATTTCCTGCATAGAAACACGTGAGGGGCATTCCCTGCATAGAAACACAGGAGGGACATTTCCTGCATAGAAACACAGGAGGGACATTTCCTGCATAGAAACACAGGAGGGACATTTCCTGCATAGAAACACGTGAGGGGCATTCCCTGCATAGAAACACAGGAGGGACATTTCCTGCATAGAAACACAGGAGGGGCATTTCTTGCATAGACATACACGGGGGGACATTCCCTGCATAGAAACACGTGAGGGGCATTCCCTGCATAGAAACACGTGAGGGACATTTCCTGCATAGAAACACAGGAGGGACATTTCCTGCATAGAAACACAGGAGGGACATTTCTTGCATAGACATACACGGGGGGGGCATTCCCTGCATAGAAACACGTGAGGGGCATTTCCTGGACAGAAACACGTGAGGGGCATTCCCTGCATAGAAACACAAGGGGCATTCCCTGCATAGAAACACAGGAGGGGCATTTCTTGCATAGACATACACGGGGGGGCATTCCCTGCATAGAAACACAGTAGGGGCATTCCCTGAATAGAAACACAAGGGGCATTCCCTGCATAGAAACACAAGGGGCATTCCCTGCATAGAAACACAAGGGGCATTCCCTGCATAGAAACACAGGAGGGGCATTTCTTGCATAGACATACACGGGGGGGCATTCCCTGCATAGAAACACAGTAGGGGCATTCCCTGAATAGAAACACAAGGGGCATTCCCTGCATAGACACACAGGAGGAGCAGGAACAAAGGGCCTGGACAACCCACTACCATTCCCCACCCCGGCAGCACACGACGTTAACGACGACGCCGTCAGTATTTTCATGTTCACGTTTCATGTCACACTGACCAGCTTGGTGGCGGCCGGCCGGCTTGATACGTGTCTCCTCAGCGGCTCCAAAGTACAGAGGGGAGGTTGGTGAGACCCCGGAGCTGAAAGCAGAGAACTGCACCATGGGAACTGTTTCCACAAAACATGGGCCTGAGGGCAGTCACAGACCAGTCCCTGCAGGTGTGGGCATGCAGTTGAGAGGGGTGACCACCCCCCAAGCTTAATCTTATCTTCCCAAGACACACCCACCTGACATACCCACCTGACACACCGACATAACATAACCACATGACACACCCACCTGACACACCCACTGGCAGACCCACTGGCAGACCCACCTGACACACCCATTGGCAGACCCACTGGCAAACCCACCTGACACACCCACTGGCAGAACCACCTGACACACCCACCTGACACACCCACCTGGCAGACCCACTGGCAGACCCACTTGACACACCCACTGGCAGATCCACCTGACACACCCACCTGAGAAGACCCACCTGCCAGACCCACTGGGCAGCACTGAGAGCTGCGTTCCCAGGAAGGGGTGCTGCTGGGACCTCACCAGAGCAACCGTGTCGACCTCCAAGCAGGTGATCTCGCTCCCAAACATGGATGCGAGTAAGCAGAAGGCCTGGCGGTGGTGACAGGATGGAAGATGACTGTGGTGCCTCGTGAGTGAGCAAGCCCCTCGCCGTGCCACCGCCGTCGCCACAGCAGCCGCGCTGCCTGACCGGTGGGGCATCTGCCCAGCACCATGGCTCCTCAAAACATCCCCACGAAGGCCTCACGGGAGAGCGGGCATGTCACACGTGGAGGAAAGGGAGCACGAGCACGCGGATGGACGGACAGATGGACGCCCCCAGATGCCAAGGTCGGGAGCGCTGAGGACTGACCTTGCCACAGCTGCTCATCACAGCACACGACCCGGCCACCTGAATGCTGAGGTTCCGAAAATCTGAATTTTCACAAGGACAAATAAGCAAGGTCTAAGGGCTTTCTGTCCTAAAACTTCCTCCCAACAGCAGTCACAGATAATGTTAATGTGACACGAAATGTCCGTCAAAGGCAGATTGATCCACGCTTACCCGAGTAATGTAGGGCAGCCTCCAGCTCAAAGTTCGCCAGGTTCAGTATGAATAACCCAGTGGAGCTTCCGACCCACACACAGCCGGTCCTCTCTGGGGAAAGCCTGCAGAGAGAGGCACATGGACTGGCTAATCGGTGAGCCTTCACTTCCACGGTGTCGTCATGGAGCGTGGCCGTGCTGCTGTGAGCACCGCATAACCACAGAGACCGTGCAGGGCCTCTCTGGCCGCTGCCGAGAATGTGCCTGCCACCTACATCTGCGAGCCACGTGCACCCACAGGGGCTGGTGCCAGAGGGTTTGGGTGTCCCTCGAATCCAGTCTCCAGTGCTGATCTGCGACATCTGTACTTCACCGAGGTCAAGAGAGGTCAGTGCCGCGTCCCCGCAGGACAGCGCATGCAGGTGGCCTGTGAGGGCCTGCCCTAGCGGCCCCGCCGGCAGCTTTGCACACAAGAAGCCAACCCCGGAGGAAGTACCCAAAGCAGCAGAGCGCCAAGGGCAAACACAGCTTTGCTGCTTCCTCTGTTTCAGTTTACCAGCCAGATGCAGGTGCTCTGTGACGGTGCGCCCCCTGCTGGCTAGACAGGCGGGAACACAGGGCCTCTAGACCTATCTCCTCCCTCCAGCAAGCACCTCAGGACCCATGAGCCAGCAGGCACCAGCCTGGTCACCAGGCGCCTCCAGCAACCCAGCTTCCCGGAACGCATTCCCGGTGTCCTCACCTCCAATACCAGGCCACAGAGCAGCGAGCCGGTTGTCCTTGAGGGAAACCAGACCAGGACGTGGTGCAGACCCTTCCCATCACTGCTGGCCTGGGAGACAGGCCTCCACAGTCTCAGACCCCCACAGTCAGCTCAACTGCCCGTCAGGCACTGCTCTGCTCGGCCTCCAGCCATGGTACCACGAGGCAGACAGGGCCACCGCAGCCAGGCCACAGGCAGGACTACAGCTTCCCACTCCACCCCCCAGCCCCACCTCCTGGGGACCGGAGTCCTTAATCTTGTTCAGAACCTCCACGCTCTGTGTGGCAGGTGAACACACTCACCACTCCCTTTCAATCCAGTGAGACAGCGGTTCCTGTGCTGCCAAGTACCTATCACACGTCTCCCAAACACAGAGGGGAGTAAGCTCATCGAGGACCTTGATGACGCGTGACACACGCACACAGCGCAGAATGACGTAAGACTGCGGCTCCCTTCACCCACCATGCAGGCCCAGAGCCGCTTAGATGTTATGAGCAACATTAAAACAACCCCGTTTCTCACACCAAACGCACTGAACAAAGCTGACTGAGTTTACACAATGCTAACAACACCGACAGCTACACAGACACTGAAATAGCCGGTCGTTCCCACCACCTGAGTCTCCTCTCCGGCCCCGACCGAGCGATCACACTCACCATCCACTCCCGGGACCCAGGCCCGGCGGCAGGTCGCAGCGTGCCAGGCTCAGGACAGGGAGCGCCACGTCGACCCCATCCCCTCTGGCCAGCCCCCTCTCTCCTGGAAGAGTCAGTGACAACCTCCATGGAGGGGAAGCATGGGGGGGTCGGGGGCAGACTCAGGTGCCAGCGGTCACCAAATGGGGCCGAGGCACACGGGGCTGCTTCCTCAGAGAGGACATGAGGCCACAGGGGGGCAGGAGGGCTCAGCACCGTGGGTCACACCGTTTGAGCTTTCCCTCATGATAAATAGGCTCTGGAAGAAGGAATCAGGAAACCCAAGCCCGAAAGCATCAAGGAAGGCAGACACTGGATAAAGGCAGTTCCTGGTGCTTTTAAAGAGGAACGGCTAAAGTCATCAGGAAAAGCAAGAAACACAACTGAGCGGATGCTGCCCTCGGCAGTGCCGGCGGAGTGGCCTGTGCTCAGAGCCTCGGACAGCAAGCCCGCAGGATGCCTGCCAACTCCAGGCAGACCAGATCCCCCAGAGGCAGCAGCATGAGGGACGTGACCCCCGGGGGCGGGGCGGGGGGGGCAGGTAGACGGGTGATAAGTAACAGGATGGGTAGGGCCCATCCAGGGGGAACCCAGACCTGAGTGAGGGCACAGTCTGCTTAGCGAGGAAAACCCACGGCGGCTGGAAGGCATTCATCCCGGACCCTCATCGCCATGACAACCACCCACAGAAGGAGTGTTCCCTATACACCCCTCCGAACCCCCCTCCCAGACCTTCGGGGCCTGCAGAGGTCTGAGGTCAGGACCTGTCCCTGCTTCGACCCTTCGTGCCTCACATCAGGGGTCAGATGTGAGGGGTCAGGGGCATCACCTGACCGGCTGGAGTAGAAACTCTCCGTCTCTTTCCTCAGGTCCACGCGCGTCACAGGACGATAATGATGACCTTCCACCAAACTGAAGATGCACAGCTGGCAAACGAGAAGGGCGCTCACCCGAGTCAGCAGGAGAGAGGAAAGGCAGGGAGAGCCCGACGAGGAACGATGGCGGGAGCAGCCGAGAGACAAGGCGCCTGGCCCTGGGATTCCCAAGCCTCTGCCCTGGCCTGAGCCCCACCCCTCAGCCCCTGCTGACCTGGCTGAGGGCACTGTCTCAGGTGCGGGCACCGCACAGGCCTCCCAGACTCCCTGCGGCTCCCCCAGGCGCACCCCAACAGGGCCCGGGACATGCAGGTGACAGCAGTTACCCAAGTGTGCCAGGAGTGCCTCCAGGAGGCCCCTCACCTGGCCCTCGGCGCCCCCGGCCACCAGCTGCTGGCTCTGCCCATCGATGAAGAGGCTCAGGACGGGGGAGGCTAGTGAGAGGAAGAGGTGGTCGTGACCCTTAAGGCCCCTGGCACCTTTCAAAGGAAACTATCAGTTTTACTTATTCCTTCAGTCAGTTCCTACTGTTCTGACATAACCTCTCCCCAGGAAAAGGCTCAGCGAGTGCAGCTTCGACCTCTGCTGAGCGCCGGGCAGCAGGGTGACCATGCCTCTGCCTGTGGCATCGCCCCGAGTGGCTGGCTGGGCTGGGGGCTGGAGCACAGAGGCCCAGGATGGTCCTGAAGGCACGTGAGGAACAGCAGCTAAATGGCCCCTTTTACACTTGTTCCTATGAGCCAGTTCACTTAGGACACACTGTGCATCCAAACATCCACGTGCCAGAAACTATGAGTGGCATAAAAATCAAGTTTGTGATTGTTTTCTGGAGCGTAATCTCAGCGTAACCCCAGGCACAGGCTCTGGCCCTGCGCTTGTGTGTGACCGTGGACGGTGTCAGCCATGACCAAAGGAACCGACTGAGGAGAGTGTGTGGCGACCTGGCCCCATGCCTGGGCCCACGGGGGAGTCATCCTGCCAACACGCAGCTCCGGCCTCTCTGTGGGACCCGCAGTGGCCTCGCCTCCCCACACCTCCACCTCCCACGGCTCCCAGCCAGGCTCAGACTTTAACGCTCAAACGAAGCCGTGTGGGAGTGAGCCCGCTAGAGAAGACGACACTGGCCCCCGACTGGCACTCCGTGTGCTGACCACACGGCCCCAGGAGCGCGCAGACTCGTTGCCAGGGGCAGAACCAAGGTCAGGGCCGGTTACCTGTCAGCACCGCCGAGCTGTGCATCAGGGCCCCCGTGCGGCAGTCCCACACCTGCGGGCAGACAGCTCCTTCAGGGTCCGGCTCTGCCCCGGCTGCTCGCCCTCAGCCAGTACTCCAGGCAGCAGCCAGCCAACCTGCGGTGGTTTCCTGAAGAGCAGACAGTGGCGGGAGGAGAACGGGGGTGCACACACAGAGAGACACCGAGTTTCCAGACCGCGAGGGCGAGGCAGACACCCAGCACTGCGCACACGCTCACGGGGAGAGTGGCGTGTGCTCCCCAACACTCAGCTCCTTTAATTTCCAGAAGGGCCGTGAGGTGCCGGCACCTCGGGTCCAGTCTCCACTACTCCCAGGGGGTGTGGGGACACAGCACGGCGGGCACCCCTGTGGGCAGCAGAGGGTACTGGGAGCTGGGGTGACACCCTCCACCAGCTGCGCCTGGCACGGCCTCCGGGTGCTGAGGCAGGTGAGGCCGCCCCTCCGTCCCCCGAAAGCGTGGGGTCGGCGCTCTCCCGCCTCTCCCTCAGGGGCACTGTCCTCAGTCACCGGCCATCGTGACACCGCTGACTGACGTGGACTGCGATGGGGACTGAGCTCACATTTTAATTCACTTCCTTCTGGAGCCCACTTCTGAAGAAAGTGACTGAGTCCTGACACTGGACGACGGTTCTGCTGCTCGGAGAGAAATCAGTTTTCTCCCCGAGGCCCTGCATCTGAGGAGGCACCCAGCTGACTCGATGCCTCGAGCCCACAGGGGAACTGGGATACAGAAGGGGCACTGTGAGCGTCATCAGCTCCCACACCCGGCCGTGCCCTGCTGAAACGGTGGCGAAGGTCAGGAGGGTGACCCTCTCGAAGACGCCACAGCCCTGTCTCCGCTCGTCTGTCTGCAGGCGGGGCGCCCCTACCTTGAAGCTTCTGTCCTCAGACCCCGAAACGACCACATGCGCTTGCCACGCACAGAACTCGGCGGCGGTCACGGGGCCCTGGTGCCCCTCCAGCTCGGCGTGCGTGGTCCGGCTCTGCGGGTGGCACAGCGAGACCAGTCACTGGATGTTCCAATGGCTCCTGAGAAGCCACCTGTGTCTCGCAGAAGAGAGTTTCCGTGAAAATGTACCTGCAGAACTCCCTCTTCCTCCCCTGACGTGCCCGGCACGGAGCTGACACCTGGACAGCGGAGCACGGCATCGGGGCCGCAGGAGCCGGTGGCTAAACACCGCGGAGCCGACCGCAGCAGGCCCCTCCCACAGGCTGTGCTCACAGCTCAGCCGAGGCCCTGTGAGGCCTTCCCAGCCCCGGACCCAGGACACGTCCACCTCCCTCTGTGATGTCACCTCAGACACTGCCCTTCCCCAGGGTGAGCCTCCGGCGTACGCCTGTGAGCAGAGGCGCGTCCAAAGGCAGGTGTGCCCCACCGCCTACACACAGCAGCCCCCACAATCACCAAAACGACGCCCGCCTCTGTCCTCCCTGACCTTCAGTTTTAACGAGGACGTGGCCAGGGATTCTCGGGGGCCAACAGTGTGCTCAATCACTGTGCTCGTGATACCACCGCCTGTCCCCCAGCGCTCCCCACGCGAGCACGGGGCCAGGGAACAGAGCCCCGTCCGCTGGGTGACACGGGCCCAAAAGCCGTTCCAGGGCCCGACACGAGCCCAGTGACCACAGAACCTGCCGGTGGCGGCACATTCACGTCAGCTGATCCCGATGAAGGACCAACGAGAAGGTCCGATTCTCAGTGGGAGGCAGTGCCGATGAGAGAGATACAGGAAAGGCCCACACTGTGAGGCTCTGACAGAGAAAACCGGAAATACACGTGTTCTGTGTTCAGTGTTCCGGAGCATGTGTATGCCCTGGTCCCCGGGTGCATGGCGAGACCTCCACCCACATGAGAGAGCAGCATCTGGCTCCAGACACAGGAATGTGCTCACTCACTTTCCTAATGTGTTTTCAGAGACTCACCCAATTCAGGCCCTACTGACAGAGGCAGGCAGACCTTGCCCGCGAGGCCCTGCAGGCCCCAGCCTGCTGCCCGCCGCCCACAGCCACCTCACCTGCACGTCCAGCACGAGGACCCTGTTGCCAGCGCCCACCGCAGCCATCTGGTCGTCCGGACTGAACCTCACGCATCGCACCTCTCCCAGGCAGGTGCCCAGGACGAGCCCACTCGGGTCCGTCCCTGGGAGGGTTGGGGACGGGGGAAAGAGGTGCCGCCGTTAGTTGGTTATCAGAGGCAGGACTGCACATCCTGGGGAGTCGGCTCCTGGGCAGGGACCCGCTCTCGGGGTGACTGCGCTGTCAGACGACTGGCTCTTTGAGAGCAGACATGCTGAATATAAATTTCCCCTGGAAACACGTGGAATTACCCAGAACTGCCAATAGCGTGTGAGAACCCGTCCGTGCAGCCACATCCGGGGAGAATGAGCGTGTTCTGACCCACAGCGGGTTGGGACACCGAGCATCCCTGAGCCCGGAGCCTGCATCCTGGGAGATCTCCACATAGCAGGCCTACATGGGGCTCCGCCTACAGACAAACTTGGGGAGCCCTGCCCCTCCAACAGTGAGACTGCCTGTTTACCAAGACCCCAGGAGGGAGCAGATTCTTAACAGGTGGCTCACTGTACATAGGCACAGGTGCATACTATACACGCATGTACTTGTGCAGGTGTGTACTGTATGCATGTGTGCCATGTGTGTAGTGTGTACGTGTGCCTGTGTGTGCATATATACTGTGCGCATATGTACTAGATGTGCTTGTGTATGTGTGAGCTACAACTGTATGCATGAACATCAAATAGGATGTGTGTGAGTGTACTAAACACATGTATACTGTGCACACACGTCCCGCTGTGCATGTGCACACTAGATGTGTGTGTGCTATAAATGTATGCACATATATACCATGTCAGTAGTCAGCAAACTGCGGCTTGTGAGACACATGCGGCTCATGAGCCACAGTTTGCCACTCTGTTGACTAGTGAGTTTGCCAACCACTGCCATATGTGTACACATGTGTGCATGAGTGTATTGTGCATGTGTGCATTGCTGCGTACATATGTACATGTTTAGGTAGTATGTGTGAGCTATGTAGTGTGTGTACATAAAGAGTATGTATACTGTGTAACGTTTGTACATAATGAATATGTGTGCATGTACATACATTGAAGTAGGCGTGAATGTATGTGTGTGCATGTGCGTGTCGGTGTTATGTGTGTGTGCATGTGTGCTTGGATTTGTGTCTATGTGCGCACATACTTACATGTGTGAGCATATGCGTATTCTGCAGGTGTGTATATAAAGTATGCATGTGTGTATGTATTGCAGGTGGGCATGTGCTATGTGTGTGTTACATATATGTATATATTTACATGTGACTGTATTGCTTCGATGTGTTGTGTGCACACGTGTGCACATATTGTACGTGTGTGTGTACTTGTGAGGTGTGTGCGTGTATGTGTGTGCTATACTGTGTGCATATGTGCATTCATGTACAGTGGAGGTGCTGCGTGTGTGCATGTGTGCTTACATGTATAAGTATGTGTGCTATATTGTGTAGTTTGTGTGCATGTGTGAATATTGTGTATGTACGTTCATATGCTGTGTGGGAGGGCTGTGTGTGTACATGTGTTTGTATTTGTGTGTATGTGTATGTTTACATGAGTGTGTGTGCTATCATGCATGTGCACGTGTGTAGATGTCAGTAGTGACACCTGATAGTGCAGTGACCATACCATGAATAAGGAGTGTATAAACTATAATATAAGTTGCTGCCTAAAGTTAGTTGGTTTAGGAGTAATTCTGTAACCTCTGAGTATAGCTCCATACTGTGATCCTCATAACATCTCTCCTCCATCCGGTAAAACTCGGACACAGCGCCGTGGCCACACAGCTTGGTCTCGGCTCTTCAGAGAGGCCAAGTTCCTGGCGCCCAGGCCAGGCCCCCAGACCTCTCGGCCTCACAGGCGCTCTCAGCACTGCCCACCCTCCAGCTGCCACCGCCCGGATGGCTCCATGTGAGCGTGTTGGCCATGACCTGCCTACGCCTCGCTCTCCATGGCCCCGCACAGCTGGTGACCGCTACGTCCTGAGTTTCCAACTCTAAGCTGTGGACTTGCCCCCAGCTCCACAAGGAAAGAATATTTCCACTCCCTCCAGGTTTGACTGCCACAAAAGCCACAGGTTTCAATGTGAGAAAATGTGAAGATTAAACACTGAGCTCGGGAAGCGGCTTCTCGCTCAGCTGTGTTCCGCCAGCTCCGCGCCTGCCTTCCAGGTCACAGGGGTCAATCAGGACCAGGTCCCCACGCACCAGGCCATCAGGTGAAGCTGGCAGGGACGGTGTGAAACGGTTTTAGGGCTGCACTCACCCTGAAGCGCGTCCTCTCGGCACTCCTCCAGCCTCCACATCATCACGTGGTCACGGGAGGCAGAGCAGACCACAAGCGGGTGCTCGGTGTTGCCAAACGCCATGGCAGTTATTGGCTGATGGTGTCCTCTTAAGATCAGGAGCTAAAATTTTCACAAAAACATCACTGTTTAGAGGTAACAACCAAAATAATATACAATGTAATCTCAAACCTAAGAAATTAAATGGATTGAATTTTTCAAATGTACTGACTTCATGTATTGATTTATTAAAACCCTGTGTACTACTAAACCAGTGGTCGGCAAACTCAGTCAACAGAGCAGCAAATCACGGCTCTCCAGCCGCATGTAGCTTACGAGCTGCAGTTTGCTGACTACTGTACTAAACGAATGTCTCAAGCTAGGGATGGCACCATAACTCAGTATCACAAATAACAGGCAGCAGGAGAGGGCAGCGCCCTCACCCCCACTTACCCACTGTGTGTGACTGAACTGTGCATGTTGCACCCACCGCATTCCAGGGAGGAGATAGCTGTGTGACCAGAGAGAGGACAGCTGTGTGATCAGGCGAGGGGACAAGTGTGTGATGAGGAGGGGACAGCTGTGTAATGAGGAAGGGAACAGCTGTGTGATCAGGGAGGAGACAGCTGTGATGAGAGTGGGGACATCTATGTGATGAAGTGACAGCTGTGATGAGGGAGGGGACAGCTGTGATAAGGGTGAGAACAGCTGTGTGATCAGGGAGGGGACAGCTGTGTGATGAGAGGACAGCTGTGATGAGGGAGGGGACAGCTGTGTGACGAGGGTAAGGACAGCTGTGTGACCAGGGAGGGGACAGCTGTGTGATGAGAAGACAGCTGTGAGAACAGGGTGCAGATAGCTGTGTGATGGGGGAGGGGACAGCTGTGTGATGAGGGTGCGGACAGCTGTGTGACTAGGTTTGTGAACTGGGGGAGAAGAGGCTTTAACACAGTCAACACTTTTTCATTTTGTTTTTCTTTAACCAGCGTAGTCACCAGATGCTTAGGTTAGAATGAGCCTGACCAGCGTGCTGACTAGTTGGTTAAGGTCTTTGAATCCACACAGACAGCAGCATGTTTACCAGAAGGTTAAGCCCTTTGCTTACCACCTATTAATGAATTCTCCTGTCCTCCAACAGAAAAATAAACAAATATTCCATTTGTACAATGGAGTATTACTCAGTGCTAAGAACAATGTACTACTGATACATGCAACAATATGGATAAGTCTGAAAATAATTACTCAGAATGAAAGAAGCCAGACAAAAAGAGTAAATACTATCTGGTTCCATTTACATAAAACTCTGGAAAATGCTACCCAACCTAAAAGCTTAGATTTAGAATAAATACTCCTTCAAATAAAAAAAAAAAGACAGGTACTCCAATAGAAAGATGGCAAGAGACTGAACACACACAGCATTCAACCTTCACAAAGACTGAAGAGAGAAAATGGCCAAATGGCCAATAAATGTACAGCAAGGCGTTCAACGCCATTCCCCAGCGGACAGTTAGGAATTACAATTAAGCAGCACTACGCCCAGCAAAGAGCCGGAATTAAAAGGACCAAGCATAGGGAAGAAGGCAGAATTCTTATACGCCACTTGGAGGCCAGCCTAGCACTCCCACTTCAGAAGTCTCAACACCGCCTACTGAACTAGACACACATCCCTTAAGATTCAGCACGTGTGCATACATATGACATATTGGACAATGCCTGTAATGGTCAGATTGCGGAGTCAAAACAAATGCTCCCCACCAGGAGAATGGATGCGGTGTGGTCTCTGCATGCGACCGAAAACTATGCGGCAATGAAAATGTGCAATAAGGATGAACCTCATAACCATAATGGTGAACGAGGGGAAAGACTGCACAATGCGTGTCCCATGTAGCAAAGTTCAAACGTGAGCCACACTAACCTGTGGTGCTAGAGTGAAGAGTGTTCCCTTGGGGCGGGGCGGGGGGGGGAGGATGAAGGGAGCACTGATTGACAGGTGGGGTCCCCCCTGCGACCAGTTTGTTATGCCCACCACAGTGTGCACTCAGTCCCTGGGGCACAGTTCTCCCAGTGTTTTACAGTCCCTGCCCAAGGAGGAGAGCAAGCTGGAGATCTGAACGTAGATCTCTTAGTTCAGGAGGGGAGGGGCGGGGGGGACCAGGGGGAGTTGATCAAAAGGCAGGTTCCCTTTATTCAGCATCAACAAAGTGACTGCCGGTAGGCCCGGAAGCTAGAGGGAAATGTCCAAGTAAGTATCGCCATGGCTCCATGAGCAGCACTCACTGTCCTCAGACCTGAAACTCAGAGCCGACAAAAACCATTCAAATGCCACAGTGTGGACAGGTGCTACTTTTTCACATGGTGCCATGAAGCCTGGTTTTGTTAAGAGTATTCAAAGACTGACACTAGTTATGAAATGGGCTTCAGAATGGAATGCAATGGCTCCAAAACTCTATCAGCTTAATGTAGGAGATTCTGTAAGAAACATAAAAAGCTTCCTTGAGCCGAAACCAGTTTAGTTCAGTGGATAGAGCATTGGCCTGTGGACTGAAGGGTCCTAGATTCGATTCCAGTCAAGGGCATGTATGTACCTTGGTTGTGGGCACATCCCCAGTAGGGAGGGTGCAAGAGGCAGCTGATCCATGTTTCTCTCTCATCGATGTTTCTATCTTCCTATCCTTCTCCTTTCCTCTCAGTAAAAAAATCAATAAAATATATATTTTAAAAAATGCTTTCTTGAATGTGTTATTAGAAACCTATACAATTTCAACTGGTCTTGATTGTGTTGAGATGAACCTATTCTTGCTCATGTTCTTCCTAATGATTTCTTTTTTTTAATACAGTGACTCGTGACAGTTTTATAAAAATCAAAACTAATGTGATGCCCTTGTTGGGTGCACATCGTCCCCGCGGCCGTCAGCTGGATCCACAGGGGCCCTGTCCCCCAGACAGCATCAAGACGGGGAGACCAAGGCTGTGTGTCCTGGAACTCGGCCAGAAGCCACGGAAGGCCACACCTGCTGGGCGGGGTCCGCGGCGCTCCGCACGCAGAGTGCAGTCCCGTCGTCCACGGGGAACGCGCAGCTCGGCGCGCGACACGCGAGCTGGACGTGGGCAGCGGACCGCTCCGACTCGATCCGGAACTTTTCTTTGACAATGTCGCCCCCTGGGCCGTCGTTCCCAGGGAACATCCGCGGCTCCTCCATCTCCCACCTGAAGACACAAGACCATGGACGCCGGCCGCAGGCACGCGGTGTCATCAGACACCAGTCTGCCCTGTGGAAGGACCCTTGGGCTCACACACGGGTCACATCCCGCTCCCTCCGCCCTCCCCGCTCCCCAGGAAAAAGGAAAATCGCTGGAAGGCCTGCATCCTCCGCCACCGGCCTACAAAGCCCCGGCCTGGCCCCTCGGACCTGCCCGCTCGCAGAGGCCGCGCCACAGCCTGGGAGGTGACCACCCGGCAGGGCGCCTTGGAGATGGGGCGGCGACCCAGGCCGCACCGGCCGCGTTCCGCCGGCCGCGAACCTTCACACACGCGCTCGGTTACACCTGTGGCTCCGGGGACCCGCCCGCACGGCGAAGCGCCGTGGAGCGGACGCTCAGTCGAGGGGAGGGGGACGGTGAACAGGAGTCCACACAAGCCGCCTCAGCGCACCGCCTCTCACCTACCACCTGACGCGACGCGCCGAGAGTCCAGAATGTGCGCTCCGCCCCCTCCCGTCGCCGTGGTTACTACCCAAGCGCTGCTCGGCGCCACGCCCCTTCCTCGCGAGAGCTCGGAGTCACAACTTCCGGAGAGTCTGCCCTTCCAAGCTTACACTCCACTTCCGGGTGCCGCCGCCTGACTTCCGGCTCCTGCGGCGCAGCCTCTCGGCCTCCTGGGGGAACTGTGGTGAGTCCCTCTGGCCGCCCCGCCCCCGCAGGTCCCCCAGCCGGCCCCTCCCTTCCCTCCCTCGCTCCGGTCCTCCCTGGGACCGGATGTGGCCGCGCCTCCCCGGGCGTGCTCAGCGCGAGCCCCGTGTTGTCTCCGCAGGACAAGCTGGTCCCGCGCCGGGCGTCAGCGGGCATGGCCGCTCCCGGGAAGGCCGCCCCCCGGGTCCTGTCGCTGCGCCTGCTGCTGCCCCTGTGCCTGCTGCTGCCGACGGCGTCCCGAGCGGGCGCCTCGGAGGAAGAGGAGGAGGTGGTCCCGGCCGAGTGGCTCCTGCTGCACGTGGTCCAGGGCCAGGTGGGCGCTGGCAACTACAGCTACTTGCGGCTCAACCATGAGGGCCGCATCGTGCTAGCCATGCGCAGCCTCCGCGGCGACGCCGACCTGTATGTGTCCGACAGCACCCTGCACCCCAGCTTCGACGACTACGAGCTGCAGGCTGTCACCTGCGGCCGCGACGTGGTGGTCATCCCCTCGCACTTCCAGCGCCCTGTGGGCATCGGAGTGTATGGACACCCTTCGCACCGGGAGAGCGAGTTCGAGATGAAGGTGTATTTCGACCGGACGGTCCGGCGACACCCATTCGGGGACTCGGCCTACTCCGATGGTACGGAGGCGAGCCACGCACACGCCTACGACCCCGAAGGCGCATCCCAAGAAGAGGATTCCCTGCTGTGGACGTTACTCATCAGCATCCTGAAGCTGCTCCTGGAAATCCTGTTCTGACTACGGGACACTCGGGCGGACCCCGCCATTTGCTATGAAAGTGGCAGCCCGAAACCCTCCCTCCCAGGTGGGGATGGGAAATAAAGCCATACAGTTTGTTACCTCAGTTACCCCAAAAGCAGGAGACATGGTAAGCTCCGTACTTGTTTTCTTTTAAAGATCAGAATTCCTGTAACAGTTGTGTGCACAATAAAAGGCTTGAACTCCCCTTGCACTAGCCTGTCAGGTGGCTGAGGGGAAGGCCGCAGGGACTGAGGTGTCCTAAGAGAAATCAAAACAGAGCACCCCATGCAGATCAATCCTTAGTCTAAGAAGTTTCAGTGTGTAAGCAAGTGGCCACCCTTGGCAGAAGGGACTGGAGCCAACTCCGCCCCCAGTGGGAAGGAGCCGCCTGCCCAGCAGGTGTTCCTGGGCGTTAATGGCAGTTCTCACCTGGCTGCTCCCTGTGGCCAGCAGTGACTGTCCTCTCCACCTGCCCATCCTGATTTTCCCCTTACCAAATCCTGTCGTGGTCCCCGTGGTAGGCCAGAGACAACAAAGACTAGGTAAACTTCGTAAAGATAATAGTAACTTTCAGGCTAATAGAGGAATAATTATTTCAAATGAAATTGCCTAATACTTCCCTCTGAATTTCTGAAGACAGCCAAGATACTACAAAATAAAAAACCTTTTGGAAGATGAACTATTTCTCTACCTGAAATAGTTCCCGGGTTAAGGGTCGCTTATAGCAAAAATGAGTCAGCTCGCAGATTCTAAGCACATAGTTTGTTTCAAAAATCTTTTATTGGCATAAAAATGAGAATTGGAAATAAGTTGGCACCAAATAATTCACTTAAATGCATATTACAATATTGGGGGTCAAGAAACTATTTTATCCCTCTTTGCTGTTTTTCCCCCTTCTGCCCACTTTCCTGGGTGTTGGGGGAGCTCGCTGACAACAGTCACAAATCCAGCGACCTAGGAGAAAAATTGTTAGTTAATACAGAATGAAAATTTCTTCAGGACTGAATTGTAAACCCAGTGAGCTCTCCTTTCTTAGCTATCACTAATGCTGGTCCTCTGGACTTGTGGGAAGAAGGGCACTACTGAGTTCCTTAACTTGAGAGAAATGTAAACTCCTCTGAAGATAATCAGTGTAACCAGCCAAGTGACATGGGGGGAAGAGGGTGTGGTCAGAGCAATGTTGGGAATCTTTAGAAGATCCTCATCCTTTCTGAAACCCAGCACTACAGGCTCACATTCAGCAGCTGATACCAGAACATACACACCTGCTGTCTCGCCTATTTGCAGCCCTTTGCTGCTCTCTGACAGCTGTGTCCTAGCATCCTCTAGGCCTGGTGTGCAAGGCGGACACCTCACACTGACGGGTGTCTGACAGCATGGCGATCGCTGCCCTGGGGACCTGTCTGAATTACTGCAGGGCTTCAGGTAGTTGTTTAAGTCGCTTGCTTCTTAGTGATTCCCCAGGAAGCGTAGCTCTGGGCAGTCTTTTTTACAGCATCATACACACAGGTCAACTATGCAAGTGAGGCCTGACATTGCATGATTTTGTGTGTGATGTTTCAGTCCAGACACTAGGACCCATCCTTCAGTTTTGTGTTCATTCTAAAGTTACCTGGATTGTTATGCTGCCTGGGTGGATAGAAATCTGGACTAATTATGTCCAAAGGCATCGGAATCACTTTGTTAACTTTCCGTGTCCGTGACATGAAAATAAAATTAAGCTTTGAAATAAAGGGAGGCTGTTGCTTCAGCTATTTTAGTAGAAAAACAGTGGCTCATTCTATACACCAAACACGGACTAGTCACCCTGACACCGCACGTGTCCTTGGCTGGGAGGGCCGGGAATGGTCAGCAGGTGGACGTGCCCCCCCCCCCCGGGGGAAGGGGGGATGTTGAGGGGGAAGGGAAGGGAGGGACGTCACAGCACAGGCCTGTGTGTCACTGGTGTGTGTGTGCCGCCTCTCAAGCCAGGACTGGGAGAACCCCTTGGAAGGGGCCGGCCTTTTGTTGGGGATCTTTACCTGATGGGATAGCACTGAGGCCCACACAAAACGTGTGGTACCCCCTGTCACACACATCACAGAACATCATTTCCTCTTCATGGTGGGGCTGTCCACAGATAATGCAAGTTTTACATTCCATACACTGCCAGGGGTAGGTCTTAATCATAGAAACAAGCTCCGTGGTCATATCCAGGCAAGAAGGATGGCCTAAACCAAAATCAGTATTAGTAAGAATTCACCAGTTCACCAGGGAATGTCTAACTTAAAATGGCATAATAAAGTGCTAGTTGCTCTGTGATTTCTCAAGAATGGCTACGATGGTGGAAGATCATCAGAGAGAAATGAAAATGCATGGACTTAAATCTACGCCTTACAAATTACCCTTTTAATACCTGGCAATGCTCTGGGTGCAAGTCTAGCTGACAACTAAACAAACGGGCGGTTAAAGCGTCAAGTAGACAGTGTACTTACCACTGTTCTCACACTGGGAGCAGTGTATAAGAGGTTCAGCCTTCCCTTTCTTGTTGGACTCCTTACCCTTCAGACAAATTCCACATAGAGCATTGGGAATGACCTTTGGCTGGAAGGGTAGAAGAGGGCTATGAATTCATGCCAGAAGGACCTGCTGTGGGTTCAAAGGGAATTCTGTCACTGTGCTGCCTGAACTTTATTTTGGTGACTCGCTGTTGAGGACCCTTTCCAAGGACGTCACTTGACTAAGCCTCAGATTTCATCCCAAACTGTCAGCGGGATCCTGCGTCAGGACCCCTGGGACCTTCCTTCTACGCCCCGCACGGCTACCAGAGGGAAGACGAAACCCCACGCCCAGAGGCACTGTTCACCCGGGAGGAACCCAAGTTCCCGGCGGCCCCTCCCACTCAGCCAAGCTCACTGGAGAGGAGGAGGAGGCAATTGTGAGCAGCTGACGCACTAGTTCTGCTTAAACACATCTGCCAAAGTTGTAAAACTGCACCTGTAACATCTAAGTTACAAAACCACGGTTTTAGCATTTTGTTATTGAGAGACGGCTCCTGCAGACCGTCATGGGCACAGATGTTTGTGGAAAACCAAGTTGTGAGATTATTTCCTTTGTACGTAAAATCTAATAAGTAATAAAAGAGCCCACATTTAGGGGCCAAGCGTTCAGTCTCTATAATAATAAAAGGGTAATATGCAAATTAGACCGGACGTCTTCTGGATGTCATTTTCCAGACGTCCTTCCTGACGAAGCCAGGGCCAGAGGGAAGCCAGCAAGGGTCCCGGGTGCCAAAGAGAAGCCAGTGCTGGCAGCTGGGGGGAAGGCCTACTCTCGCACGAATTTTCGTGTATCGGGCCTCTAGTAAGATACAAAACAAAGTTTTTAGACAAGAAAGTAATTATCGTTTAAACACGCAGACACCCTTCTATTTTGAGCACATTCACTTCTCGTATTAGAAGCACGCTCAATCCAATGGAGGCATCTGGCTTTAAAATAAATCGGCGGCCCTGGGAGCGTCAAGGGCAGGCATGGCACCCGACATCACCAGAGGGAGACGCTGAGCGCGGCCTGGGCAGGGACGAGGCACACGCACACTCGATGGCAGGTAAGCGACGGGAGGAAAGGAAGAGGCAGTACGGCCAAGTGCCAATGGGCACAACCATGTATGTATGTACCTGGGGAGAAAATTATTCTCAACAGAACCATTGAATTTATGTTTCACTCCAGCCTAGCTATTTCCCTACGTGACTGAGCCACAGAGAAACCCCACAGAGCTCCGAACTTTGCGTTCAGTATTCCTTCTTGGGCACGGCTCGCTGCTACCTTCAAACCTGTGCGCGCCTGTGCAATTTGTTCTTACTTCAACGTTACTTAAGCGTTTTCACTTTTCAAATGGTCTTTCTTGGCAAAAGATGACAGAGGCGTTCAAAAATAATTTTTGTCTTATTTATTTTAAAAAGTCAGCCTTATACATAAATATTAATAAAAACAGTAACTCTAAACAATCACAAGTAGCTCTACAAAATAATAAATATGGAAGTAAAACAGACATATAAAAACATGACCGTTCACTAACCTACACCTTGTGTATCTTTATACCCTGCTCCCCGGGGCGAGGGTCCCGGCACAGGCTCGCACCTCTCGGCCTTGCGTGTGGTGCCCCCTCTGTGGTCACGGCTACATTCTAACATCCGGCTCTCAGTCCCCCTGCTTCAGTGAACACAGCCAGGAAGTGCACCCGGGACCAAGTGCAGGGTCAGACCTGTCACTGCCATGACATACAGCAGCCAGCAACCCCTCCACCAACCAAGGTAAGCGCGGCCATGGGCCCGTCACCGCACTGAATGTGAAAGTCACGCCTATTTCACACTCGCAGCTCCGGTCGGTCAGACGCTGCGCTCAACGGGCCTTGGTGACGCCGGTCCAGGAAGGAGCCGCGCGACACTGAATTCTAAAAGCAGAGCTCCTCACGGGAGACCCTTGACGACGTCGAGAGGCTAGTCATTCACATTCTAGATCAATTCAAGTTCCACGATCATTGAAATGTACACGAAGCACCTCTGATAAAAGGGACGCCAAGAAAATCCCAGGTTTAACGTCTAAGCTCACAATCACGTGTGTCAAACCCTTACAATGATCCTCACCCGGCAGTCTTTATCTTGAAAACAGAGACGGGGTGGAGGGAGAGGAAGGGAGGAGACGGGCGGGGAGGGGGGGAGCACCCGAGAGGGTGCTTCCAGCATTTTCTGAGATGCTGCCACGCTCTCAGCATAGAAACACGTGGCTCCCTCGGCCTTGCAGGCTGTGTCTACGCCAGGCCTGGGCCCGGCGTGGCAGTCGCAGGCTGGGAGGCGTCTCAGTGACTGGATTCAGGAGAGCAGGACAGGCAGTGGGCAGAGCTCCCGGAAGAGCAATGAACAGACACCCCTGGCACGTCTGACGGTAAGTCAGGGCTACTGTCGCTACCGCAGCCTCAAGCCTCACCGCTGACAAGGAAACTAACTCGTCCCAACAGCTGTCAGCACGCCGACTCAGAGGCCCCGATACGGTTTTCCTGCTTCGACAGCAACCGAGGGCGAGCGAGGCTTTCGGGAGCACTAACAAGTCTAATCTGTACGTGTAACGGGGGCCGAGTCCTAGCGCACATGCTCCAGTCTCAGTGACTGTGACCGGAGCAACACTGTCCTATGCGTGAAGGGCAGGCCCCAGTGACTGTGATCAAGCAAGACATCAGGTGCATTAAAACATTTACATCCATGACCTTCGGCCTGAAGCATCCTAATGTGTAGGCACATCTTGGCTTATTAATACTTTTCACAGAGGTGAACCTTTCATAAACGTGTTCGTGTCAGCGGACTGAGTCCAAACACCGGCTCCCAGGCTGTGAAATGCTGACGCGGTTCCGTCCGGACACCCCGTGCGTGTTCCGCAGCCCGGCTCCCGCGAGCACACCAACGGAGGCGACTGTGCCTCCCACAGTCAGCCTCGACAGCCCGCGTCGCCATTCCAGCTCCACCAACGCGCGCCCCCCGCCCCCGCCACTGACCGTGTCTGTCCACGCCAGCGCGCTCACGGCTGTTCCCCAGCCCACAGCCCACACGTGGCACCAGCACGCCAACTTCCCAAACTTAATCTTTGGAGTTCATTTGCTTTTAATGATTTAAGCGCTAACTTAAACCTTTAGCTTAAAAAATGATAAAAGCTATCTATGCGAATACAAGTATAAAAATCACGCAGCCACTGCCTGTCAGCAGCCTGGCAGCCAGCCCTGCCGGGTGACGCTGAGCTGTCTGCTGGGGCTGAAAACACGCGTGCGTAAGTTGATTACAGAAAGGCATTTCTAACTAAGGGTGGGTACACTGCTCCGAGCCGCCTCTCGCTTCGCGGAAAGGCTGGTGCGGAGCGTCTGGCCGCCGCGGGGGCCGACCCTGGGGCTCCCGGGCCTGCTCCTCGCCTCCAGTCCCAGCTCTGACTCAGGACAGCGCTACAAGTCTACTTGGCACAACTCCCTCACCATCGCGCTCCCGTCGGCCCTTCAGAACGCCTCCCGAACCGCAGCAAAATGCCTATCCTGGCACATCCAGGGCCGAGCCACTGTGCGTCTTACTGCCAGCACTCAAAAACGTGAAACCGCGCAGCTACCCCCGCTGGTGGTTTTCTGAATACCCCACACACCGCCCGACCCTCCGAAGGGGGAGACAGGGTTGTGGAAACGATACAAACAGGATTGCCGGCGGCCTACTCCTACCGAGGGCGGCCCGACCGAGACCTCCGCGGGCACCCCCGAGCGGGCTGCCCAGGAAACACCGCCCCACCGGCTCCTGCCCGGCGGCGCCAACATGACTGCGGTCAGCCTCACTCCCTCCCGCCGGCGCCAGCGGAGCCTGGCGAGTGGCTGGACCGTCCGGGCCACAGCGGCCTTCGTCTGCGGAGGGCCCGCGGGCGCCCCTTCTCCTGCAGACGAGGGGGGCCGCACGGTGTCCGACAGCTACACCTTTACCCCGAGGAGACAAGTGTAAGCTCTGCCTAGAAAATAGTTTTTTTAAAAACCCATACTTGCCTGCTTATTATTTAAAAGCAAAAAAAGAGATTCTCTTATAAGCTGTACACGTACAGGAAACAGAAGCTACACCGCAGCCAAAGTGACAGGAAGCCACCAGGAGACAAGAGAGCCGACAGGAGGAGCGGACAGCACAGGCCAGAGGGCGCGCGCACGGCGCGGGGCAGCGGCTCCACCACGCGAGGTTCAAAGGCAAACATTTCGGGGAGAGGCTGGTCGGGGAGGAGGCTGGTCAGGGGCTTTTCTCTTCTACCTTGTACCCGGGGGCGGACTTGGACAGCACCGCGCGCTTGGCAGCGTCCTTCCTCGGGGTGGCCGCCTTGTCCTTGGGCCGCGGTCTCCCCGGGAGAGGCTCCTCCTGGCCATCGGGAAGGCCCTCGCCCTCGGACGCGTTGCCGGAGGAGCTGTCCTGCGGGGCAAAGGCACATTCCTTGGAGTCACTCGGTTGGAGGGACCGGTGAAAACCGCAGGACGTTCCGAGATCGTCACCGTCCCACCGACTTAGACGAAGAGGTAATTCTAAAACATGAGCAACGCTGCCTGGTGGAGACTCACCAGTGAGGGAGGCAGGAGCCACGCACTGTCTCACGGCGCGTCTCCCCAGGGACTGCGTCTCCCCGGGACTGCGCCTCCCCCTACCCCCGCAGCCCCCCGCAGCCCATGCTACCGCCCGGGCCACGGGACCATGCTCCTTCCATACAAAAGTATCGATTAGAAAAGAAACTTCTGGACATGCACGGGCATTCTCTGGGGGGCAGGGGTCACAGGGCGAGCTCAGCCCGCACACACACACACTTGGCTTCCCGGCACAGGCGCGGGACCGGGTCACCGACAGTCTGCAGGCTCAAAGTTTCGGAGTTCAGGATCTGATCGCTTCACTCGCTTTTTCACCTAACGCTTCCCGCTTAGAGTGGCCATGCCACATCCACATAAACCACGGCTCCTGGAAATTAAAGCACCGTGCCTGCACGCGCAGACACCCAGTCACTCACAACACACGGGCCCCAGTTTTACAGAACGACTGGACCGCACTGTGTGCACGTGTGCGCAACGTGCGCCTTACTTTTTAAGCGTGACGTGCATTTCGTCACATGGCTGGACTGAGTTTCTCTCGTGTAAGTGCACGTTCCCCGACTGGGAACGTGAGACGCATCTCTAACTTCCACAGTAAAAATACTACTCGCACCCCAACGGACACCTGTTTTCCAATGGGATGTTGTCGGCGACTGACCGGTCCGTTGGGACGGTTTAGTGTTGTTTGGGACAGATGGCGAGCTGCGGAAGTTGTTGGCCTCGGCATCCTGGGTCGCCGTGCCTCCAAAATGCTGGGTCGCTCCCACTCCCACTAGCAGGTGGTCGAGCGTCCACGGGACGCGACAGGAGGGGAGTCCCCGCGCTGGCCGGGAGGCCTCCTCTTTGTACCCACGGGTGGTCACCGCCCGCCGACCGGCAGCACCCGTCAGGCCCGGGCCGCGGAGCAGCAGGAGGAGGACGGTCGGAACCGCCCTTCGCTCCACAGCACTGCCCACTGCCCGCGGACCGCCCGCGCCCTCTGCCGGGGAAAAACCCACCCAGGAAAACCTCCCGCGTAACCCGTGACCCGGAAGCGTAGCGCGTCCCTGAAGGAGCCTGAAGCGACCACCCAGGCAACAGGGACACCGGGAAGGGGCTCCCCCGCCACACACGGCGCCGTGAGGCGGTCACCGGGTGCGGCACCCCGGCCTGCGCTGCCGTGGCAACGACAAGGGCCACCCACGGCAAACGTGACGCTCGCGGAGGCCACGCGGCTCAGCTACGTGCAACGGCCGGCGACCCCCCCGCGGGACTTCCACGTTCCGGGAGAGCAACCAGCACACGTTCAGAGGGAGGGAGGACGCGCCTCCCGAGGGCCGAGGCTCTCACCGAAGTGCCCTTGTTCCTCCTCTTCTCGTCCCCTCGCCCGTCCTCGGCGTCGTCCGAGTCGCCGTCGCTGTCGAGCGCGGGGAGCTCCGGGTCCAGCGGCGGCTCGTAAAGGGCCGTGTTCAGGGGCAGGTAGCGCAGCTCATCCGGCGAGTACCTGGAGGCGAAGACGTCCGGTCCCTTCCCTGCGGGCGGGGACGGCGCCCCCCGGCGGTGAAAGAGAGCCCCCCCCCATCTTCTCAACCACCCCAATGCTTAGGGGAAACAAGCACGGCTTCCTTTTGATAGCTGAGGAGGGACAATAAACAAAACGCACGAACGTGGGTCCCCCAGGAGGAGTGTGGTGTGAGACGAGCACTCATTCTTGATTCCCAAGCGACGCCTCCTTCATCTTCGGCCCCAAAGGAAGCAAAGCGACAACGCCGGGAGGCAGGGGGACTGCAGCAACACGGATCCTACAGCCACCACCTCCTCAGGCCCCAGCCCGTGAGCTCTCCCTCTCACGTGCAGAGTGAGACACGGGGGTTGAGTGAACAGCCCGTGTGAGTCACGGCCGAGCCTGGTACCATGACACCGGTTAAGAAAGCATGCGGCCCGCCAAAACCGGTGTGGCTCAGTGGACAGAGAGCATCAGACTGCGACTGAAGGGTCCCGGGTTCGATTCCGGTCAAGGGCATGTGCCTTGGTTGCGGGCACATCCCCAGTGGGGGGTGTGCAGGAGGCAGCTGATCGATGTTTCTTTCTCATCGATGTTTCTCACTCTATCCCTCTCCCTTCCTCTCTGTAAAAAAACCCAATAAAATATGTTTTTTTAAAAAAAAAAAGAAAGAAAGCATGCAGGCCCAGCCAATGGAACCAGGAGGTCAGAGTGTGATTCCCGGTCAGGGCACAGGCCCGGGTTGTGGGCTCGATCCCCACTGGGGGACGTGCAGGAGGCAACTGATGGATGCTTCTCTCTCTTAATGATGTTTTTCTCTCCTTCTCCCTCTCGGAAATCAATGAAGTAAAATAAAGAGGAAAAAGAAGAAAAACTTTCAGCAGCAAGTTACATGAAGCGATCTGTGAAGCACATTCTAGGAAATGGAGCCTCCACTTCACCTGAAGGGGGTGGGACAGCACAGCGGCTGACCGCACACCCGGTGGCACGCGCACCGCACCAGCCGCCCCCTCAACCAGGACATCACACCCAAAGCACACAGCTCGGCACCCAGAAGTTGTTAAAGGTGTTGCTGGCCCATGATTAAATGGGGACAGTACTGTCCTATCATCTGTTTAAATACCACTCTCCATGGCACCTTCTCTGTCCTAAAGAATCGGTCAGTGCGGGTCCTGTCACACCCAGGCAGGGAGGGAGACGCAGGGGAGAGGGGCCAGGGCAGGGCAGGCCAGGGTTGGGGTGTGGCTGCAGCCGGGGCGTGCCCTCACTCCCCCCACCCACCCCCCCCACACACACACACACACCCCGTGCCCGGGGCAGGCCAAGCCCTGGTTATCGGCACGTGGCCGAGGCTGCTCAGAGAGGAGCCCAGGTCGGGGCTGTGCCCGGGCCTGCCTTCCCTCACTTGTTTTAACTGCAGTGCTGCAGGCCGAGCACACCTCCGGGAGCACCACCGAACAGGAAGTGCGCCCGGAGCACATGATCCGCCTGAGAGCAAACCCTGGCTGAAGGGAGTTCCTACCGGACCTGGAGGCAGAGCCCGGACACGGACCTGGGACACGTGTGGAGGTGAGAGCTAGCCCTGCAGGGGTCTCCAGGGGTCTGCAGTCTCCCAGCAGCCTATGAGCACGGTCGCGACCCACTGCCCACCTTTTGTAATACTCCTGGAACTGGCCGGGGATGAGGGCCACGGGGTACGAGCTGACCTTGGTCCGCTCTGTCGGTAACACCTTGTACTTCCCTTGAGGCACCTGGATGACCTGGGGGGATGGGAAGAGCAACAGAAACCTGAGCCCAGGCCAGGACCGAGTGAGGAAAAGGCCCTCGCCACCCCCCAAGCTACAACAGAAGGCGCATGAGGAGCTCAGCCAGAGGCATGGGGGTGTCTCCCGTCCACCGCTCCGCCCCCCTCAGCCCCCCTACGAGGAACAGCACACCCCCTTCACCCCCCTACGGCCCAGCAGCTCCCAACTCTGCAGCTCAGCGTCCTGGCCTGTGAAATGGCAGTATCACCACTTCCAACCTCAGAAATTCGAGGTCGGTGAACCGATACGGAAATCTGACACCAGCCCTCAGAGACACAGGAGGCATCACTCCCCTCGGCAGAATGTACTCCACAAAGCAAAGGCCCTGCACATGGCGCGCGCGCACGCTCGTGAGCACAAGCACACACCATGTCAGATATCCATATATGAACATGCATGCACAGACACACACGCATGTGCACATGCACACGAGCATGCACGCACCACAGAAACGTGCACACAGGTAGTCCCACCCATGTGTGCCTGTGTGCGCGCATGGTTACATGTACACATACACACACATGCACACCTGCAGAGGCTTGCACATGTGCACACAAACACTCGCACACGCGTAACCTTAGCATCACCAGGCCATCCTTAACAACGACAGCCTAAGCTCTGGGTGGACAGGACCAGCGGCTGGCACAGAATGGCGGGGACAAGCGGGGACGGGGCCCAGCAGCGGCCCCAGGAAGCGAGGGGCAGGGCGGAGAGGTGGCCCTACGTGTGTCTGTAGGTCAAAGTAGGCTCTCCGCTCCTCCATGCGCTCCCGGTTCAGGTTGCTGTTGAACTCCGCGGCTTTCTTGGCGGCTTTCTTGATGTACTCAGGCACTTTGCTGGCTTCGACCTTCTGCGTGTTCTGCTGCTGCATTTGCTGGGAGGGAAACATTGCCGCTGGAAGTCACGTGTCACTTCACCGAGTGCCGCTCCCCCCAGACCACGCCAGCGCCGCCGCCGCCCGACGCTCACCGAGTACTCCTTGTAGTGGTCTGTGATGCGCTGGCGCTCTTTCTCCTGCAGGATGACTGAATACTCGGCGTGCTTCGCGGGGTACTCTTTAATCATTAAGTCGATCACCTCGTCGCTGCGCAATGCTGTTAAACCTGTTTTAGACCAAAAACCGGTGAAGGGAACCGATTAAGAGTAAATGAGCAAAACCACTTTTTAAAACACGCCTCTTATGCAAACTACTCTGCACATACACGGCTTCCATCAACCAAGCAAAAAAATTTCAATACATTTGAGAATAAAAAAAAAGTAAATTCATAATATAAAATCAAACAATTAAAGAGAAATAAATTACCAACGTTGCCAAGGCAAAAGATCAATTTCTCTGCTAAATGTTTCTTTTGTAAGATTTATGTTATATAAACATATATCCCTTTACTAGAACAATGGCTAAATGACCATGTACACTAAGGAGTGGCAATATCACAGGATATCAGATGAAAAAAAACTAAGAATTTTCAATCTATTACAGTTCTTGGTCTCCAAATTTGATCGACTAAATTTCACCAAACGCACCGGGCACACACCACAAGTCATACAGGCAATTTCCAAAACTCACAGCACCAGATTACAACAACTGCTGAGATAAATTCCTCCGTTTGTGTTAGAGGTAGCCATGCTGCATTGAAATATCTGTGAAAGGGAAGTTTCAAGCAAAGCATGGAGGTAGGTATTTGGAACTAAAAATGGAACAAAATATGCCTTTTTAAGAGAGGTGGGTCAATACCTCTAAAAAGTACCGAACAAATCTCTCGCACATCAAACACGCACTTTTTAACACGTATGTGACTGCTATTAGAAAACGGCACAGCTACCAAATATATCATTCTCCTTTTTATTGTAATAACTGAAAATAAAGTACATAATTTGGCATTAAAATATTCGGTGTGTTTTATGAATGTTGTAGAATATTTTAGGAAGAGCTATTTCAATACCATCCCATAAATAAGCTACTCTCGAAACTCCCAGGAGCGTGCTCATTACCCAGGGTGCACTGTGTCTCCGTGATGACGTTCAGCTCTCGCAGGTAGAGTTTCTCCTTATGAGACAAGTCTCTGCGCTCTAAATCTCCAGAGAAAAAGAAAGACAAAGGACTGTTAAAAGTAGTCGTTTGCATGTGTCACATTATGCATTTGTAACGTTTTTTAAAAGCTAAAAAGCTTTTTAAATTATTAAAAAGTTAAAATACTCAAAGACTTTAGAAAAGTACTTCATATTATATAGTCCAAGTATTATTAAAGAGAACACACAGAAACAATCTTTAAATTCAAGAAATACAATTCAAAATGAAACTCTAGAGTAAGTCAGAGCAAGAAGGTGCTTCGGCACAGCGGCGGGACAGGCCTCCTCGAATCAGACCCAGGCGTGTCCGCGGGTAGGGAAGCGACGGGCAAGAACCAAAAGGCCTGGGCTCATGTCGCCATAAAATTGTTTTTCTAAAAGTTCCCCCGGGGGAAGGCGATCGCCCTCGTTTTGCTTTTAAATCATCAGAAGGCGAAGGAGCAAGCTGCGTATACGGAGAGGCTGGGAGGCGGGAGTGGACAGAGGGGCCAGCGGAGGAAAAGAAGCACACGGACTAATTAACATTCAATCCACACTCGTGACGGGTCAGACGCGGCTGGGACGTGGACTGGGACAGGTACCTGGGTACTTCCGTTTGAAGGAGGTCACCCCCAGGTACTCGCTGACCTGCTCCTGAAGCATGCAGTACTCCCCCGTCTCGTCGGGCGGCCACTTGTACTCGATCAAGTTTTCTGCTGGGTAGTAGCTAAAGCTGGACACAGATACACATTATGCCTTACATGTGTCAGTGTTATTTTTACGGTTATTTGTGTAGGGGTTTTTTTTTTTTTTTTGGCCTAAGCCAGTGTGGCCCAGTGGTTGAGCACTGACCTATGAACCAGGAGGCGATGGTTCAATGGATTCCTACTCAGGGCCCGTGCCCGGGGTTTGTGGGCTCGAGCCCCAGCAGGGGGCGTGCAGGAGGCAGCCGGTCAATGATTCTCTCTCATCACTGATGTTGCTTTTCTCTCTCTCTCTCTCCCTCTCCCTTCCCCTCTGAAATCAGTAAAAATATATGTAAGACAAAAAAAAAAAAGAACGAAACATCGATTGGCTGGCTCCTGCACACTGGCCCCTGGAAATAGAGCCCTAAGTCCTGGGCGTGTGCCCTGACCTGGAATCAAACCCGCTAACCCTAACCCTAATCCGCAACCTTGCGGTGCCCAGGATGGTGCCCAACCAGCTGAGCCACACCGGCCAGGACTGAAAACCCACTTTGATTATTTCATTCTCAGACTTCCACAGCATTGCGATACAAAGACATCCCAGGGTTTCGTACGTTATCACAGGAAGTCACGCAGAGGGTGGAGGGAAAGGAAACGGCCAAACGAAAGGGCTCCTCTCTGCACACCACCAAGAACCAGGCCTCAGAGAGTGTTCAGGGCGAGGGGGGGAGGGGGCGCACGTGCCAACCGTCCCGCTTCCTCACCGTGAGCCTGACACCTGTGGCTGCTGTTTCATGCACTCAGGGATGTGAAGTGAATCTCAAGTAGCTAAGACAGCAGGACCCTAAAAGCCTGTTTCTCAATGAACTGAACTATAAGCCACAATTCTCTGTTCTCATTCGACATCTCAGATCCAGAGGCAAAGACTGGACCCCGCCTGACGGGGCAGTGCCCTGCGGATCAGCCCCCGCCCTGAGCGGCAAGTGACAGCTTCCCGGACTCAGGCCGACCCGACCTCTGAGCCCATCCGCGGGAACCAGAGGCAGGAGGGGACAGGACGTCAGGCAGCAATTCAATGAAAGAATGGACAGAAAGAACTTTCTCCAAGATGGTGCTGGGAAACGGGATACTGGGGTAAAAAAAATATAAAACGGGACCCTTACCACATATTACGTACAAAAATTACTTCAACAAATAGATCAACAACCTAAACATAAGAACTAAAACTAGAACACTCTTACAAGTAAACAGAAGGGGGTAAATGTTCACGATCACAGACTTAGCTATCGATTCTAGGTGTGATACTAACACCACAAGCAAAAAAAAAAAAAAAAAAAAAAAAAATGGTAACGAGGAATTTGGCAAAATTTAAAAACCTGTGCATGAAAGGACATAATCAACAGCCCACAAAATGAGAGAAAATATTTGCAAGTCATGTACCTGGTAAGGGATTAATATCCAGAATATATTTTTTTAAAAACTGCAACTCAACAACAACAAAACAGTAATCCAATTTAAAAATGGGCAAAAAATGTGAATATCTTTCTCCAAAGAAGATAGACAACAGGGAATAAGCACAGGAAATGATGCTCAAAATCATTAGTCATTATGGAAGTTCAAGTCATAATCACAGAGATACCACTTCACGGCTTTAAAATAGCTACTCTAAAAAAGTGCCAGAAAATAACTGTGGACCCTGAGAAAGCCACGTACGAAGAAGTGCTGGTGGCTTACCTGGGACTGAATTAAAACACACAGAATGAACTTAACAAGAGCCTAGCAGCCAGTTCTGCACAGGGGCCTCTCCTGCAAACCCCACACCAGGGGCCTGCACTGAGCCAGCCCCCTTCAGGAAGGTTTCCCAGAGTTCCATTTCAACCAACAGGACTGAGGCTTTCCCGCCCTTCCTAGCGGGACAGCTATATCCATCACCTTCCCTGCCGACCAGTCAGAGCCTCTCTCGTCCTGCCCCATCAGGACAGTGACTTCCGGCCTAACCAATCTGTAAGGACTTGGAGCCCCATGAGGACAGACCAACCAGGGACGAGGGGTGGGAATTCCGTCTCCATAAGCCAGCTTCCCACCGCCTCTAGCTGCCACCTCAGACTGAGAACTGCGTTTCCCCCACTGAGTGGTTTCCTGGAGGGAGGCCTGGCCCAGGGCGGCTGTTTGCACTGGATGAAGTTCCTTCGCTGCACCCCAAGTTGGGAATTCCTACTGGCATGGAATTAACACCAACAACCTTCGGCTGACAGACATGGATAAGGCCAGGAAACTGGAAACTGTGTACACTTCTTGGCAGGAATATAAAATGGTGTACCTCCTGTTGGAAAACGTAAGTTACCGTGTAATCTGACTAAAAAGCAGGACTCTGAACAGGTGCCTCTATACCAGTGTTCACAGCAACAGTTGACCACAAAAGGTGGGACGAACCCCATGTCCATCGGTGGCTGGATGAGCAAGCACGGTTCCTCTCCACACAACACAGTGTAACTCAGCCTTAAAGAGAAGTCTCACATGCTACCACGTGGATGAGCTTTGACGACATCAGCCAGACACACAATGAATACTAATTCCACGACCACCAGTGGCCTCGGAGAAGCACATGCACACGTAACGACAGCGCTGGCTGCCAGGGGCCCGGGGAAGCAGGGAGTGAGAATGTTTAGTGCTTAATGGTCGTGCAGTTTCTGCTTTTGGCGAAAACGTTTTGGAAATGGGTGGTGTGATGGCTGGATGGATGCAATTAATGCCACTGAACTACAACCTTTAAGAGAGTTTAAATGGTGAGCTTCGTTTTACCAAATTAAAAAAAAACAATTGCACTGAGAACAAAAGGCACTTTGGTACCACACTGTAAACATGACAAGAAATACTCTACGGTTTTTGAGAACGCCCTTTGCCAGGCAGGAGGAAGAGAGAGCTCACGCAGAAAGAAGCACACCACAGACGGGTTAACGAGCCGTAAGGGGGCAGTTACTACACCGTAAGGGGACAGTACCCGAGGTCCTGGCTGGAGGTCTCGCAGCTCCGGGAGCTGTCCCCGGAGCCCATCCGCCTGCGTTTGCACGGCTGGGTCCCATCGTTTGAATTATCTTCATTGTCATCCTAAACATTTTAAAGATTAAACAGACAGTCAGAGAACAAATAATAAGGAAGAAAGGTGCTTCCCAGACTTTCGAAGGACAATGGGTTACACAACTATTAACTTTCTATTATAATTAAAAAGAGGCCTGGGCAAGACCTGGGAAAAGCTTAAAAACTGATCTTCAAAATACAATTAAAAAAAAAAAACCTTTCAATTTCCCTATAAATCTAAATCTACTTTTGCTTTCTTACCAACTGAGTTCAACCAAGGTTAAAATACCTTCTCGTTTAAATAAACACATGAAATTGCTGTGACCCTCAAAATTCAAGAGGCCTCCTATCCCAGCTAAGAGTAAAGTATACTGATCATTTAGGGTTTAATTCAAATTACAGCTGGTTCACAGGACTGTATTAACTGGCTGTTTTAGGGACTTAGATCTCAGAGGACACACGATGACAGGAGGGAGGCGGACAGAGCCCCTGCTTGGGGGGTGGAGGGGCCCAGCGGCCGGCAATACGCAGGCGCGGCCAGCCTCCCAAGCGGGACGCGGCCGCTCCACACCGGGAGACCCTCGGGCGGCCCGGACCGAAGGGCGACCCCGCCGCGAACCGGGAGCCCGCAACCCGCCCCCTGCCGGCCGACGCGGGCTTCCGGGGGGCGCGTCACCACCTCTCCTCCCGCCTCCGCGGCCTCAGCTCCCCTTCGGGGGGTCGCGCGGCCCGCGTCACTTCCGGCCTCGCCTCGGACTTTAAAACGCGGCGCTGCGCCCCCAGCTCCCGCGGACTCCGCTCCCGGAGGGGGCGCCCCGGAACCACTGGGCGGGGTTAGCCGGGGTCTCTAAGCCACGGCGGTTTGCGGGAGCGCGGGGTTCGGGGCCGGAGGCACCGGCACCCAGCTCGGCCCCGCGGTCTGTCCACCCGCCCGCGACCCCGGAAATAGCACCCACCGCCCCGGCGCGCGGACCGCCCGAAAGGGCGGCCGGCGGGGTCCCCCTGCGGTTCGCGTGGCCGCGGCGGGTGGCGGGTGGGGACCCGGGCCCCTCAGTTCCCCCGCCCGTCCCCCGCCTCCCGAGCGGTCCCCCGCGGCCCGGCCCCGCTCCGCCCGCCGCCGCCTCCTCACCTTCGGGGACTGCGCTCCGGGGGTGGCCGGGTCGCTGTCGCACGGCCGCGGGGACAGGGCCGCCCCGGGTCCGACCGCCGCCATCAGCCCCAGCGCCCCGCGCCGCCTCCGCCGCCGCCGCCGCCGCCTCGGCCCCGCCGCCGCCGCCGCCACCACAGCCGCGCGGGCCGCCCGCCGCCCCGGCCCCGCCCCCTCCGCCCGCCCGCCGCCCGGGGGCCGGCCCCTCCCGCCGCGCGCCCCGCGGGCCAGCGCCGCCGCCACCGCCATGGCCGCCGCCAGCGCCGCGCGCCCGGCCCCGCGCCCTCCCGGCCCGGTTCCCGCTGCCGCCCGGCCCTGTCCCTACTGCTGCCCGGCCCGGTTCCGGTTCCCGCTCCCTCCCGGCCCGGCCCCGCTGCCGCCGGCTCCCGCTGCCCCCTTCGCCGCCCGGCCTGCAGCTCCCGCCGCTCCACAGCCCCGGCTCCCGCGACGCGCACACCCCGCCGCCCGCCGCCGCTCCCCGCCAGGCGCCGCCCCACCGCCCGCCGCGCCCCCGGCCCGGCTCCGCCCCCACCCGCGCCCCCGGCCCGGCCCCAGCCGCACGTCAGCCCGGGGTCCCCTCCCCTCCTTCCCTCCCTCCAGTCCGCGCTCCCGGCCGCCCAGCCTGCCTTTGTTCTCGGGGCGCCACCAGCTCTGCGACTCCCGAGCCACCTGACGGCAGCTGTGCGCTCGGTGCACCGCAGGCCTCGCTGTTTGGAGAGTTTGTCCACGTCCCCGCCGTGGAGACACGAGTCCTAGAAAGTGGCCGAAGCCAGCGTGCACCTCCCAACCGTGTGCTGGAGCCGCACTCTGCAGCCGGCAGGACAAGGCTCCATGGCCGGCGGGACCGGACAGACAGCGAGCGGCTCAGGGGGTAGGCGGCTTCCTGAGCCGATCAGACCAGGGACCCTGCACCGGGCACAGGACGTCTGGATCTGGCCTTGACAAGTCATGTCACCCCTTTCTCATCTGTAAAGGGGAGAGGTCCGTAATCCTCGTGGTCACTGCAGATTATGGTGCTACAGAGGCCAGTGCACTACATCCGTGCACCATATCTGTGCAGGGGAGGGGGGCCGGGGAGCCTCCTCAGCCCAGCCTGCGCCCTTTTGCAGTCCGGGACCTTGGGCGGGGGGGGGATGTCCAACTATTGACTTAGGCACCATACCAGGGATCAGGCCTAAACCGGGCAGTCGGACATCCCTCTTCCAACCACCGCTCACCTGCCTGCCTACCTGATCACCCCTAACTGCCACTGCCTGACAGCCTAATTGCCCCCAACTGCCCCCCCCCCCCACTGGCCTGGTTGCCCCTAAGTGTCCCCCTCACTGATCTGGTTGTCCGGGCAGCCTGCTGTTCAGTCCTTTGGTCACCCCTCACTAACCTCCCTGCCCCACCCAGTTGCTGTGTTGTTACTGTTACTGTGTGGTTGATATTATTCCCATCTGGTCCTCTGGTAGTCAGGGCCCTGGCTCTTTATATACATTGGGATGCTTCAGATCACAGTACATGGTAGGCCCATGAAAGGCATAAAAAAAAAAAATGGGGGCTGTTTTATTGGAACTGAATTAATCCAACTTCTTAGGCTTCGCTTGGTCACTTCTGGGACTTCAATTGAAAAAAAAAAAAAAAACCTCAAGAACTTTAACAGCATACAACTGTGATAAAGTAACAGGATGTTCTTTAAAGTTGACCTTCAGCACACACTTCATGTTAGAATGTGTGTGACTTATTTTGGGACAATACAAGATTTAGGGTCCAATACTGGATTTAGGGTTCAATATGGCTTCCCTTTCTTTCATTCATTATTTTAGCTTACACTCAGCAGGAAAAAAAAGTTTGGAAACGAAACAAAGGGGTTACTTCTAGACGATTAATAAAAAACGGTTTACTTCCACTTCCCAGTTGCATCATCAGATACGGCATCACCAGCAACTTGAGACTCACAAATTGCAACTAGTATAACTCTGTTGTCTCAGACCAGCTCATTTCCCTATCAAGATCCTGACCATCAGTGTCAAAGCAACACCAACAGGAATCCCCAATTTGGGGTGCAGTGGAGAAGGAAACGTAATTCAGTGCAAATAGCTCAGTTCTGATATGGCAGGGCTGTGGTACAGCTCACTAGTTTCAGGTCAATTATGAGGCAGCACAGTGAAGTGACATGTGGTGCTTAAGGACCGGGGTACATCCTGGGAAACGGATCCCTAGGCGATCTTACTGTACACACACACCGTGTTCGGACGGCCCCGGGCCACTGCCACAGCCTGCGGCTCCTGGCTGCAAGCCTGAGGTGCTACACTCGACACTGCAGTCGCTGCCAGGTCACTGGGTGACAGGAGTGTTTGGCTCCATTACAATCTTACTAGAGGCCCAGGGCACAAATTTGTGCATGGGTGGAGGTCTGGCTGCCCTCCCCGATAGGGGCTGATCGGGCTGGCGGGGTGAGGGGGCTGTGGGCAGTTGGTGGGCCGGCCCCGTCTTCTGGTCAAACTCCTGGTCTAACTCCTGGTTGAGGGGACAATTTGCATATTAGCCTTTATTATATAGGATAGGACCCATCACAGCATCGTGAATCTGTAACTATGAAGTTGCATGAACTGTCTTAGACACGATCAGTTGCCTCCCCCGAGCACACCTCCTGTTTCCTTGCTCCAGTGTTCAGTTATAGCCACTCTTTTCACAGGGCCCCGTGCGTCAAGGGGAATGGGTTCCAGCCCATTCGTCTAGTTATGAGAACATGATTAAATCCTATCAACTTAAACAAATGCACATAGAAGACGGAGGGGAGAGTACAAAGACAGAAAGAACATGGATCCTGATCAAAAGGCTAGGATGTATAAGTTTCCTCTTTAAAAACACACACACACACACACAAAACACACAACTATATTAGCCCAGTCAGTGTGGCTCAGTGATTGAGCACTGACCCAGAAACCAGGAGGTCACTGGTTTGAATCCCAGTCAGGGCACATGCCCAGGGTTTCGGGCTCCACTCCCAGTAGGGGGCATGCAGGAGGCAGGGCAGCTGATCGATGATGTTTCTGTCTCATTGATGTTTTTATCTCTCTATCCCTCTCCACTCCTCTCTCTCAAAAAAAAAAAAATCAATAAAAACATTTTTTAAAAACACACAGTTATATTAGGTTTTTGGTTCTGGCATCTAAAAAGAGCCTAACCCAATTACATGCAATTGTAGCTACAAGGCAGTCAACTCAAATACCCTCTGCCTAGCCAGCTCCGCCTCTCCTGAGTAACAGAAAGACCACACACACGTTTGTAAGCATTCTGATTGGGGAAGGAGTCATACTTAGGGAAGTATGATATATATCAACATTTTTCTTTAAAATTTGGTAATTCCCTTCTAAAGAATGCATTCAGTGCAATAAAATACCATTTAAAATACATCTGCCTTTACAAGTTTTCCAAAATTTGCCTTAAAATTTACTTAATTTGATACTTGGCACCATTGTGTCCTAATTTCCTATAGTCAATTATAATGTCCTTAAATCAAGCATAACATTACCATATTATAATCCTATATAATAAAACCCTAATATACAAATCAACTGAACTGTATAGAACAGCAGGTCACTATGATGTGCACTGACCACCAGGGGGCAGATATTAAACGCAGGAGTGGCCCCTGGTGGTCAGTGTGCTCCCACAGGGGGAGTGCCACTCAGCCAGAAGCTGGCGAGCGCTTCGGAGGTGGTGGGAGCCTCTCCTGCCTCTGCTGCAGGCGGGCGGTAAGGAGCGAGGATCCTGGACTGAGAGAGGGATGTCTGACTGCCAGCTTAGGCCTGACCTCCCCCCCTCACTCCCTCCCCCTCCCCCACCAAAGGTGGTCATCTCCCAGGGGGCCCCTGACTGTGAGAGGGTGTAGGCCAGGCTGAGGGACCTCCCATCCCACCAAGGGCCCTCTAGTCTACTATAAGCATTCATATGTTCCTATGTTTTATATTTTGAGGTAACGGTGTTAATAAATATGGTAAGCACAAGTATGAAATTAAGAAAAATCCAGCTTTTACTTGTTTGTTGTTAATGCAATTACATGCTCCAGTTTGAGATAAAAATATGGCTCATCAATACTCCTGAGGTTTACAGATCTATAAAACTTCATGTATTTTGAGGAGCTGTCCAGGACACGCCACAAGTTATTCACAGTAAAGACCAAACACCAAGCCCAAGGCCACATACGTTTCTGTTTCATGTTTAGCTGCAAGCCAGCTGTCCCACGCAACATCCCAGATCCACCGGCTGGCGACCTAGAGACAGCATTAAAAATTAAAACTTTCAGTTGATCATTTCAGTACTTTTAAAACCTACACAAGCTCGATTTCTTTAAAGACACGTGGGTATGTTAGTGAGTTACTCATTTAACACGCGCTTTGTCCAATGGCCCTTTTCCTGGGGAGACTTGACCGTGAAGCTTCCCAGATCCAGCTTCTCGCACCACAGCTGGTCCTTGTCTAAAAGCAGGCGCCCGTCCTGGGAGCAGGGGCCCCTCTGTGGTTTGGGTCTGGTAGTTCGGTGTACAGTGCTACTCTTGCTGTGTTATAATCCAACGTAAGGAATTGCCCTTCCCACCCGTAAGAGATTTTCAACGGAGGATTGGTTAGGCCCTTGTCTCAAAATGAGGGAATGGCGCCCATTATACAGGTGGCTGTGAGAGAGACGCTTACAAAGCCACGTGTGCGGTCTGACTGCAGCCTAATTCTCCGCAGTGCATCTTAAAATGGCCACAGATCCTTTGGCTTCTCCCCTCAAGAGTTTGACTCTATTTTCCCCCTTGTATATTAGTTGTCATGGGAACGTGCTTTGAGCAAAACAAACAAACAAAAAAAAAAAACCAAAAAAAACATGGCGTTGTGCAACTCCCAAACCAGGCCTTAAGAGGAACGCTGTGAGGAGACTCCGCGAACCGAGCCATCGGCCCACTGGAGGAGGAAGGCTCGGTGCAGGAAAACCGGTGCCCCGGCCGACAGCCGGCCCCAGCCATCAGACACGTGGCTGAGGCAGACCTGTACCTCCTGGTCCGGCGGAGTGACCAGGTGGCTGCAGGCACCTCGGTGAGTCGGCAGAAAAAAACAAACGGCCGGTCCAGGCTGCGCTGACCTAAGAATGATGAGCACATACACAGCGGTTCTCTTAAGCTGCTGAGTTCTGGGTGGTGTGCTGTGCTGCCTACATATCCCACACCACAGTCGATCACTCAAGCACACTGAGCTCGGCCTGCCTTGGCATCTCTGCTCGCCACGTCCTCTCTGCTTGCAGTCTCCCTGACCTTTGGCACAGCTGGTTTCTTCCTGTCATTGAGACTTCAGGGGCCTTCCCTGTCTCCAGACAATCCCATTTAGTCACTGTCACTCTAGCTCACCTCCCGCCCCCTAATTTCCTCTCCTAAGTAAGCACTTAGGACCATCTAGAAGAGTTGCCCATGGCGAGGTGTACAGTTGCACCAGGTGGAATTCTCCTCCCTGGAGCCACCTGGCTCGCCAGTCGTGTGGTCAGCATCCCTCGGCCTGGCCAGGTCCTCTGTCCGGGCTTCCTCCGGCAGCTCTCTCCGCGAGGAAGCCTTGCAACTGTACCCGACTTTACATATTTACACGGCCGAGTGGGATTGCATTTTTATTTGTAAATAATGATGCTCTTGCTGCTTACTGAGGACTCTGTGCTGGAGAAAATGTTAAGGATTCGAGTACAGTTAATCGCACTTAGTCCTCGCAATTACTCCAGCAAGTAGACTTCATGATCTTGATTTTATAGACAAAAAAAAAAAAAATACGATGCCCCGGCCACAGCAGGGAGTGTTTCTGCCAGGATTCATATCCAACCCAACTCGACTCCCAAACCTAGGCTGTTACACAATCTGCATTTTCTTCTCCCCTCAGACTCTAAGCTGTGTTGTTTTATTTCCTTGATTAGAGTAAGAGCTTTTTGAGAATCAGTTATTTCTTATAATTCTCTATCATTTCTTCAGTATCTAACACCCAATAATGCCTAAGAAACAGAGTATCTATACAATTTAATAGTTTGTCCATAGAAAATTGTCATTTCCAAGTACTTTTCAAATAATTACAGTGAAAGGACATAAATTTAACACATTGTTCTTTCATGCCCAGGCACCCCAGGGCCTGACATGACCTGGAGCTATCACAGGGCTGGGTGACAGACACCCGGTCACTACGAAGGACAGACCCCATAGTTCTAACTGATAAAGGGGTACTTACATTTATTGCCTGACCAGTCTTTTGAATAAGTAATACCTTTACAACAAATTTATAACGCGGGTATCCAAACTCTTTGACTGCTGACAATATGACTTCTGCTAAATCAGTTGACAAGTGAGAGAAGAGTTTTGCATCGTATTTGACATCTTTAAGATGTTCCTTTAAAAAAATAAAAAATACACCTTAATTTTCAAACTAAATAGTTTCTAAATAAAAATTCAAGTAAAAAACATGTTTAAATAATACAGATAACTTTGAAATCAAATGTTAAATGGATGTCATGCTTACCAATTTATTTCAATCACAATTTTGAAGAAAGCTTGTTATATATATATAAATTGATTTTTTTACAGAGAGGAAGGGAGAGGGATAGAAAGCCAGAAACATCGATGAGAGAGAAACATCGATCAACTGCCTCCTGCACACCCCCTATTGGGGATGTGCCCGCAACCAAGGTACATGCCCTTGACCGCAATCGAACCCGGGACCTTTCAGTCTGCAGGCCAACGCTCTATCCACTGAGCCAAACTGGTTTTGGCAAGAAAGCTTATTTTGGTTTTTTAATTCTGTTCAATTACTCTTCGTTAAGCTGTAAGTTTCCCTGTGTTATCAGACAACTGGGGAGACACCAGGGGGGTTTAAGGGCAAGCTCCTGGGAAGTCTTCGGTAGAGGAAACCAGCTTTTTAAAGTGCACGTCTGGCTAAAGCTCAGACGTGGGTTTCCCTGACGCAGGGTTCCCTGGTCCAGAGCTGCCCTGGGCCTTTCCTGCTCCCTCCTCCTCATCTCCTCTGCTTAAAGCCCGCTTCCCCCCATGCTCTCCCTATGCTTCTCACTCGTGGAGTTTTTCCTGTGGCCAAGGAAATCGGGGTTCTCATTATACTTGTTAATGAATGAGTGCTCAGCGGAGGGGGGGCAGGGGCGGGGTGACAGGTGTGGGCCCTGAAGCACTACGCCTCCCTCCAAACCACACGCAGGCCTGGACCACCAGGGAGCAGACAGCATATGCCTCCGATTGGCTGAATGGGACCAAAGATACATTAATCAATGTTCTGGGGTTCTGAGTGATAACAAATGGACTCCCAGCTAACATATAGGCATGTAAAACCAAAGAACTAGCTCTTTGCTGTCGTTTTGGTTCTCTTCTAGAATGCTCTGGTCTACAATGGGGTTTAGAAGCACCGATTTCCCTCAGGTACTCGGCTGTGGCTCTATCTTTTGGACACTTAGCAACAACCACTCTCTTTTCTGAATCTGCCTAACATATCCCAGGTTTCCTTTACCTGAGGGCTCTTTTTTAAATAAATAAGCACTTCCTATACAAAAATACCCACAAGCTCCATCAACATATACTATTTCTGTGTTCCCCGAACTCCAGGGAAATCCCTGACCTCTTCATGACCTCGGTCAGCCACCTACATCCTCAGTAAGCTGTTCTAGGCCCCATCAAGCCCAATGAAACTATAAATTATCAAATTAAATATGATTTGAAATCCTACTATCTATATTAATAAAAGCCTAGGTGGTCCTCCTTCACAAAGTTGCCATAAGATGACCGCCACAAGATGGCCACGTGCAGGCTGGCAGGGGAGGGCAGTTGGGAGCAATCGAGCCAAGCAGGGGAGCGATTAGGGGGCAATCAGGCCAGCAGGGGAGTGATTAGGGGGCAATCAGGCTAGCAGGCAGGCGAGCGGTTAGGAGCCAACTATCTCAGATTGTGAGAGCGATGTCCCAGATTGGAGAGGGTGAAGGCCAGGCTGAGGGACCCACCACCAGTGAACAAATTTCATGCACCAGGCCTCTAGTATTCAATAAATTTGAACTCAGTCTATGTGGTAGAACTTAGTGACATGCCAAAATGTATACTCTCACATCACAAATGCTTGCTATTAGTGTTTAGGTCAGCAAAAAAGGTAATCAATAGTTATTTTATTGTATTGAAATTGAGTTGAATTTCTTTATTTCCTGAAGCCATGAGCCATAATATCTTTAAGTATCAAGTATCATCTGACAATTATTAGTGCCGTTTAGAAATGTATTTATACAGTATAGAGAAATTGGAGAGTCAACTAACCATTCTTCTGTATTAATAAAAGCTAATTCATTTAAAAATTAAAGTTAGTAATCATTTATACAAACCAAATTAAACCTATGCTTTGTTCCAAACAGGTAGCTCAGAGCAGTTGTCACTGAAGGAATGCATCATATAAACTGGAGGGGGAGGTGATTTTAAAACAGGAGTGGGATGATGTTGGGCAGACGCCACCAAGGGCATCTGCATATCAGGAAACTCCTGGTGCCTGGTGCCTAGAACTAGAGACCACAGATGAAAAGGGGATTCAGAAAAGGTGGTGCCTCAGGTGAGTTTCCTATAATAAAAATGTTGTCATTGGTCCTTTATCAAGAAAATCTGGTGAAGGAAAGGAATTCTTCCCATCTGAACAATGTAGACTTCAGACACCAAAACTAGTAAAATTAATACTGGGAGTAATATTAGTATTACCGGGTTAGTTTTGTAAACTTGAGAAGCTTTTTTGAGTGAGTCTGGGATCACGTGTCTGAGTTTCAAACAACTGTTTTTAATGAACTTTATATTCCAGTCAGTTAAAGGAGGAAAATAATGGATGCCTTAAGATGGAGATGGTCTATTCTTAAAAGATGTTTTAGCATAGTGAAGAACCAGTTTTTCACACTAATACACATATCCACTTTTTCACTCATTCCTCCAATTATGGGCGAAACATGGAACCAGAGGGACAGTTTATGGATAATTAAGAGCTAAATGAAATAAAAGCATGTTCCCTTTAAGCTAACTCATAGCCTCAATGTAAAGATTATGGACTATAAACCCAAAGTACTTTCATAGTTTCAGAGTTAAGTGCTATAAAAAAAATCAATCAGGGTAATTATACTGCCATAAATCTGAATATAGTTCACAAAATCCCCAAAGCTAAGTTATTATATCATACACATTTATCGACCTACCGTTAATATCTGCTGGACTTTAGTTTCGACTAAATAAGATTGGAATTTTTTCAGTGGCTCCATTCTATATGTATTAGCAAACCTAAATTTTGCTATAGAACTCTTCCATTCTTTATTTATCTCAGCAATAGAATCATCAAATGGAGGCTCTACATATAGAACATCATGAGACGATTCTCTCAGCCTTTCTTTTAAAATCTGTGTAAACTGAAAGAAAGAGGTGGGGAGAGGTAGTTATTTATTTACTAGAGACCCAGTGCACAAATTTGTGCAAGGGTGGAGTCCCTGGGGGTGGTTTGCAGAGATGGGTCCCCAGCTCACACCCCCAGCCTCACAGCCCCTCGGCCCCCACCTGGCACCCTGCCTTGGCCTGGTGCCACACCCGCACCTGCTCCAACATCCCACCTGCGGGGTGATCAATCAGGGCTGTCCCCCGCCACCGCCACCATTGGTTGCCATCTGAAGGGCAATCAGTAGGGTGATTGGCCCCCACTCATGCCCGCCTTGGCTTGGTGCTGCCCGCTCACCTGCTCCACCATCCCGCCACAGTCCCACTGGGGCCAGGAGCCCCTCCACTGCCGCCCGCTGCCAGCACTGTGTCACCAATGCCTGCCATGTTCCATGCTGCCCCTGGTGGAATGACCACCTGAGGGGACAATTTGCACATTAGACTTTTGTTATATCGGAGGATAGGATTTATTTTATAATTCTTTATTGTTGAAAGTATTACATATGTCCCCTTTTTTCACCATTGACCCCCCCTCCTGCCCCCTCCCCTTGTACATGCATACAAGGTCTTTGGTTGATCACCTCCTACCCACCCACCCTCCCCCACTTTCCCTCTGAGATTCCACACTCTGTTCCATGCTCCCATGTCTCTGGATCCACTCCGTTCATCAGTTTATGCATCTATTGATATGATCATGTGAATGTTGCCTTTCAATTTGTTTATGTGATGTATCACATTTATTGATTGGAGAATATTATACCAGCCTTGCATCCTTGGAATAAATCCCACTTGGTCATGATGTGTGATCTTTTTAATATATTGCTGGATGTGATTTGCTAATATTTTACTGAGGATTTTAGCATCTATGTTCGTCAGGGTTATTGGCCTGTAATTCTCTTTATTTATAGTGTCTTTTTTTAAAAAAATATATTTTATTGATTTTTCACAGAGAGGAAGGGAGAGGGATAGAAAGTCAGAAACATCAATGAGAGAGAAACATCGATCAGCTGCCTCTTGCACACCCCCTGCTGGGGATGTGCCCGCAGCCACGGTACATGCCCTTGACCGGAATCGAACCTGGGACCCTTCAGTCCGCAGGCTGACGCTCTATCCACTGAGCCAAACCGGTTTCGGCTATTTATAGTGTCTTTATCTGGTTTTGGAATTAGAATTATGCTGGCCTCATAAAACGAGTTTGGAAGTGTTCCTTCCTCTTGGATTTTTTGAAATAGTTTGAGGAGTAGGGTGTTAGTTCTTTGAATGTTCGGTAAAACTCCCCTGTGAAGCCCTCTAAAACTAAGCTTTTGTTTGTTTGGAGCTTTTTTGTGTGTCTTTTACTTATTTATTTTTCATTAAAGTTATCAAAACTTAGATACACACACACACCACACACACACACACACACACACACACACACACACATATATATATATATATTTAGATGCTCCTGTATTGGGTACATATATTGACCAAATGATGGAACAGCCAGTCGCTATGATGCACACTGACCACCAGGGGCCAGATGCACAATGCAGGAGCTATCCCCTGGTGGTCAGTGCGCTCACACAGGGAGAGCGGTGCTCAGCCAGAAGTCCTGAGCTGAGCTTATGGCTGGCAAGCGCAGCAGCGGTGGCAGGAACCTCTCCCGCCTCTGTGGCAGTGCTAAGAACCCCTTGGGGGCTGTCTGACTGCTGGCTTAGGCCCACTCCCTATCAGTCGGACATCCTTCGAGGCTCCTGGATTGTGAGAGGGCACAGGCCGGGCTGAGGGACTCCCCCGCTCCAAAATGTACAAATTCCATGTACCAGGCCTCTAGTTGTTTAATAGCATGCTACTTAGCCCTCATGTGTTTTAATGTTTTGGGGTGTTTTTGCTGTAATTGATTTCTAATTTCATTCCACTGTGATCTGAGAAGATGCTTGATATGATTACAATCTTCTTGAACTTATAGAGGCTGTATTGTGTCCTTATTTGAGATCTATCCTTGTGAATGATCCATATGCACTTGAGAAGAATGTATATTCTCCTGCATTGGGGTCAAATGTTCTATAAATGTAAATTAAATCCATCTGATCCAGTGTGTCCTTTAGTCACTGTTTCCTTATTAAGTTTTTGTCTGGTAAATCTATCCAGTGAAGTCAGTGGGGGTGTTAAAGTCTCCTACTATGACTGTATTGCTGTCAATCTTCCTATTAAAGTCCTCTAGAAGTGTGTGTGTGTATATATATATATATATATATATATATATATATTCTATCTTTATATTTAGATGCTCCTGTATTAGGTACATATATGTTTGCCAGGGTTATATCCTCCTGTTATATTGATCCTTTTAGTATTATGTAGTGACCTTTGTGGTCTCTTGTGGTGGCCTTCATTTTGAAGTCTATTTTGTTGGATATCAGCATTGCTACTCAAGCATTTCTTTTTCCATTTGCACAAAAAATTTTTCTCCATCCCTTTACTCTCATCCCATGTGTATATCTTTTATTCTGAGCTGGGTCTATTTCAGACAGAATATAGTTGGGTCATGTTTTTATTTTCATTCAGCTATCCTATGCCTTTTGATTAGAACATTTACTCCATTTACATTTTTGATTATTATTGACTAGAGGCCCGGTACACAAATTCATGCACGGGAAGGGGTGGTGTCCCTCAGCCCAGCCTGTACCCTCTCCAATCTGGGACACCTCGAGGGAGGTCCGACTGCCCATTTAGGCCCAATCCCACACAATCAAGTACTGCTGGCCCCAACTGCTCACCCGCCTGCCTCCCTGATTGCCCCTAACTGCTTCTGCCTGCTAGCCTGATCACCCCCTAACCACTCCCCTGCCAGCCTGATTGATGTCTAACTGCTCACCTGCCAGCCTGTTTGCTCCCAACTTCCCTCCTCTGCCAGCCTGGTCACCCCCAACTGCCCTCCCTGCTGGCCATCTTGTGTTCAATGGGGGCAGGATCTTTGACCACATGAGGTCAGGCATCTTGTGTGTTGGAATGATAGTCAATCTGCATATTAGTCTTTTATTAGATAGGATAGAGGCCTGGTGCATGGGTAGGGGCCAGCTGGTTTGCCCTGAAGGGTGTCCTGGATCAGGGTGGGTGTTCCCTTGGAGTTTGGGGCAGCCTGGATGAGAGGCCTGTGGTAGTTTTCAGGCCGGCCACACTCCCCAGTGACCCACGCAGAGGCCCTGGTATCTGGGATTTATCTACCTTCTATAATTAAAATTTTGTAGCCTTAAGGGGAGGCCTGGGCCGGCCAGGGTGTGTGGAAAGCTTGGCTTCCTCAATCACCAGGGAAACCCAAGCCTCCCTACTGCTCTCTCCATGGCCGAAGCCATCTTGGTTGTGGAGTTAATTTGCATGCTTGCTCCTGATTGGCTAGAGAGTGTGGCTTGTGGGTATAGCGAAGGTACAGTCTATTTACATATTGCTTTTTTTTTTAAATTAGACTAGGGGCCCAGTGCACAAAATTTGTGCACTGGGGGTGGGTGGTCCCTCAACCCAACCTGCCCCCTCTCACATACTGAGAGCTCTCAGGGGATGTCCAACTGATAGCTCACCCCCAGCCTTCCCAAGGCCTAGATGCTTTAGGCCTTGAGCACCCAGCCATCGCCCTGCTCAGCTCAGCCCCAGCTGCCTGTGACCACCCGGCCCCAGGGGCTGGGCACTCACCGCCACTTCCACTCACAGTGCCTGAGGCTGGGCACTCCCTGCCACCGCCACCACCGCTGTTGCCACCACAGGGCCCGGGGGCTGGGCGCTCACAGTCACCACCATTTCACCTCCACCCCCGGGGCCCGGCCCTCGTGCCACTTGGCTCTGCCCCCACTCCTGATTGGATGGTAGCATAGCCAATCAGGAGCTAAGGTACAGTCAAATTTGCATGTTTCTCTTTTATTATATAGGATAGGATAGGTACTTATTGTCATTTTAATTCCATATGGCTAGGTTTCTCTCTCCTCATTACAGCAATGCCTTTAGCATTTCTTATAATGCTGACTTGGTGGTGATGTACTTCTTTTTTTGTGTGTGGGGGGGGAGTTGGGAGTCTGGGAAGTTCTATTTGACTATTTTTTAAAAAATATATTTTATTGATTTTTTTACAGAGCGGAAGGGAGAGGGATAGAAAGTCAGAAACATCGATGAGAGAGAGACATCGATCAGCTGCCTCTTGCACACCCCCTACTGGGGATGTGCCCGCAGCCAAGGTACATGCCTTTGCCGGAATCGAACCCAGGACCCTTCAGTCCCCAGTCCAATGCTCTACCCACTGAGCCAAACCGGTCTCGGCTATTTGACTATTTTTTTAAATATATTTGATTGATTCTTTTCAGAGAGGGAGAGGAAGTGGGAAACATTGATCAGCTGCCTCCTGGAACCCCCTACTGGGGATGTGCTCACAACCAAGGTACATGCCCTTACAGGACTCAAACCTGGGACCCTTCAGTCTGCAGTGGATAGAACATTTGGCCCAATGTTCTATCCATTGAGCCAAACCAGTTAGGGCTATTTGACTATTTTGAATGATAGCCTTGCTGGATATAGTAATCTTGGTTTCAGAGCCTTGCTTTCCATTACCTCGAGTACTTCTTGCCATTCCCTTCTAGCCTGTAGTTTCTGATAAGAAATCAGGTGTCAGTCTTATGGGAGTTCCTTTGTAGGTAACAGTTTTCTTTTTTCTTGCTGCCTTTAAAATTCTCTCATTGTCTTTACTTTTTGGCATTTTAATTATATGTCTGAGTGTGGAACTGTTTCGGTTCTTCTTGCTTGGGGTTCTCTGTGCCTCCTAAACTTGTGACTTTTTACTTTACCATGTTAGGGAAATTTTTTGCCATTATCTCTTCAAATACATTCTCTATCCATTTCTCCCTTTCTGCCTCTTCTGGTACACCTGCTATTCTAATATTGTTATGTTTCACATTTTACTACAGCTTCCTTAATTTGGCCTCTGTGTATGTTTTGAGCCAAACCGGTTTCGGCTGCTGCTGCTTTTTTTTTTTTTTTTTTTTAAACTGAAAACATCTACCTGTTCTGCTTGGTATATAAGATATTCTTTTTGAAGAAAACACCTCGCGCACACTCGTTTGTGGCCCGCCTCTGGTTTAGAGGATGGCGCTAATGATAGCAGGAACAGCCTGCAGCATCGAAGAGGGAAGGCGGGGGGGGGGGGGGGGGGGGGGGGGAGGGATTAACTAAAGAACCTGTCTGCGTGCGGGCACAGACCATAGACTCCGAAGAAAGGTGGAGGAGGCGGGGTCGGGCTGGCGGGAAAGGGGGTTAATGGGGGAGAAGGTGCATTGCAATACTTCCAACAATAAAGATGAAAAGAAGCCTAACACTGTGTATTTCTGTCAGGAACACCAACACTCTCGGGGGTCTTGGGAAATGTCCAGCTGAGAAGTCCCGGGAGGCCTGGATAGAGACCCGCGGCCAAGCTCGGGTTCTGCTTCCCGGCGGGAAAGCCCCGTCTCCGGTCTCTCGGCCGTGGGAACCGGACGCCCCACCCGACCACTCACAGCCTCCTTCTCGAACATGCTAAGCCTCCTCTCTTTCCTAGGCGTCATCGGCGCCTGCTGAGGGGCCGGGGGCGCGGGCGCCTTCCCACCGCGGCCGCGCTTCTCCATCACGCCCGCCTCTGCGACTCGCCGAGCACCGCGTCTCTGCCTGGCAGAGCCCAACGCCGCCGCCGCCGCCACTTCCCGCGAGAGCTCAGTCTCGCGCCTGCGCCGCGCAGGCCGGAAGTGCTTACCGAAGTGCGGCGCGGAGCGGAGCGAGAGCGGGAGGACTGCGTCATCGCGCGGCGCCGGCTGCCGGGATCCGGAAGTTATACAGGTAGAGGGGTTGGGGGGGGGGGTGGGAATAGTAAGGGAATGCTGAAAGGATAAGGCACTTAGCCATAAAACACTGAGCTTTTGTAAGCTGACACTTAACTGATACTGTGAGTAATAAAATTTCAATCTTTAGACGTTTATGTATTTGAAAATCGTTACGTAAGTTATCTTCAAATTTAACCACAATGTTTTAATCATACAGCTCTCCCAGTAGTTATATAGTATAGTCTGTTCTTAAGATAGAACTAGAGGCCTGGAGCACGAAATTCGTGCACTCTGGGTGGTCCCTCCGTGCAGCCTGCACTCTCTTGCAGTCTGGGTAGCAGGAAACAGGCCTGAGCCGGCAGTCGGACATCCTTAGCAGCTGCAGGGCTTCTGGCTGAGCAGCGCTCCCCCTGTGGTAGGGCCTGACCACCAAGGGCAGCTCCTGCGTTGAGCGTCTGCCCCCTGGTGTTCAGTGACCGTTATAGCAACCAGTTGTTCTGCCCTTCAGTCAATTTGCATATTAGTCTCTTATTATATAGGCTATTCTTGGGTTAAGTATATAGTTAGTACTTGTGTGTCTTTACTTCCCGTAAGACAGTATCTTTTATGTTCTACATTTCAGATATCATGGAGGACCCTGTTACCACATGCCTCTCTGCCCCGGTGTATCATCTAATCTGTGAACTCGGCCGTGAAGTCCGAGAGCGTCCTATCAGTAGCATTGTGGCTGGGAACGGGGACGTATGCTGGAAGACAATCACAGACTGTGTGGTTGGTGCTGAGTCAGGTCTGCACTTTCTCTGCACCTCAGACATCCATGGATGCTTCATTTAAAATGTCTTGACCTCCAGTATTCCCCTTGCCTACCATTGCTTTTTTGTTTGTTTGTTTAGGGGGTGTTATCGTAATGACCTCACTCAAAAGATAAAAGGAATTGTTTTGAAAAGAGGAAATGAGGCCAAAGAAGCTGAGAAGAGTTCAGGGGAAGCTGGGCTAAGAAACTGTGTGCGAGAAGGGAGGTTGGGAGGCAGTGAGGGCGATGGTCTCGGCTCCAGGCCAGTCGTCCAGATGGAAGAGGATAGAAAATACAAGTCATGAATTAGGTATGAAATGACCAGAAACATGTTACACAATTATTTTAGATGTCTTCCATCTGTTTTTGCACATGTTTTTGGAGCAGAGAGTTGGCCTGGAAATTTAACAATAGTTATAAAAATGACAAACAAATGTGCTCTGGCCCCGAAGTTCCATTCCAGGAATTTACAGGACTGGCATGCTTACAGATAGCAAAGTGTGTGCCAGCAAGGGTTCTCCTGCAATGTATTTTGTAATAGCCAAGAAGAAAAAAAGCATTGGAAACAGCCAGATGCCAGACAGTAGATTTAGCTTAAGAAAATCACGAACATTTTACAGTGGAACACTATGCAGCGGGAAAAAGAATGGGGAAGTCTGGCTTTCTGAGCACTGGAATCTTGGAGCTGTGTTGCTAAGTAAAAAAATGAGGATATATATTTACATTTGCTTTTATATGTGTAAATATACACAAGGAATTAATAACAGCAGCTGCTTTGGGAAGGAGAATTCAGTGGCCAGGAGGGAGACTTACCCTCTTTTGTTTTTATCATGAACCATGGGAATGTTCAGCCCAAACTTATATAAAATGTTTAATATTATAAATATGTTCTAAATAATTAAGATCATTGGAAATCACACAGTCTACTGTTAACTAAAAAGAAAACTGGTTAAAGTATTAGATATGCTATCTGAACCTGATTTTCTATAATCGTATACACAGGTAAAGAAATTGAAGAAGACATTTTTTCTCATTTGAAACTTTATGTATTTTCCAAGTTCTCTACCAATAGCATATTTTATTTTATAACCAGATAAGCACCGTATAACTTATTTCAATGTAGGTGTATCTCTTTTGTAAGTTCAATTATAAACTGGATGTGGACTTGGTGGGAATTTTGTACTTAGAGCACTTTTCCTCTGATGACTCGGAGATCTTTTTCTCCGCATGGTATTGGCGCTGCGGTGCTAACTTGCCTCTCATCCTTGAAGCCCAGGGTCTGGATTACCAGGGAAGCGTGAAGCTGCTGGGCCCTGTGTGTGTGGCTGTCCACATGCATTTCTCATCTCTGACCAAGCAGCAGTTTGAAGTCCAGTATGCACCGTGGCTCCAGTGGACAAGTTCTCCAGAGGTTTGGCCTTTGCAAATTCCACTTAGAAACCCTATTACTTGTGAATTTTAATGGGGTCTCTCCTGGAGGGCCCAGAGGGAAACCTGGGACTGTTATGTAGGGTCTCTGGGTCTGAGTTGAGAAGCACACCCTTTGACCAAGGGGAGTATCGAGGTGCAGCATCAGGATGTGGGTGGGAGGGAGCTTGGTATGTGGGTGCTGGTGCTGGACAGAGGCCGAGTGGGCCTCTGCAGAAGAGAGAGAGCCTGCTGGCAGAGCGAGTTCATCTTGAGGCAGTGGGCCCCGGGCCTGGAGGGGGGCTGGCTTCGGTCCTGCTGAATTGGAGGGAGAGGGTCCTTGGAGGCCCAAACCTGGTATCCCTGCTTTGTTGGTTGGTTGGTGAAAACCAGCTGTGTCACATGGCACATTAAAAGACAGTAGAGCAGTAACTCCAGCAAAACCCTTGGAGTTTCCTAAGTCAGTGTGAATGGGTCATTTCTGCTCCTTTCATAGTAGCTCTCATAAGCAGCAGGGGGAGCTGCCGTATGTTTATTTTAAGATCTAATCCAAATTGGAAATAAGATTTAGGTAAAAATATTTTACCTTCTCGATGTGCAGTTACACCACACTTCCTGTTTTCAATCAATATTAAACAAAGAAAGAACATTCAAAGAACTTCTTAGATATTACTTTTTTACTATTTACCCTGTGTGGCCAGATCATTATGATCTCTGAACACATAATCATCTGGCCACTTAGTGTATATCCTATATAATAAAAGGCTGATATGCAAATTGTCCCCTCAACCAGGAGTTCGACCAGCAGACAGGCGGGCCAACCACCCTTTTCCCCTCCCCCTGGCCAGGCTGGCCAGACCCACCCATGCATGAATTCATGCACTGGGCCTCATACACACACACACACACACACACACACACATATACTGAGTGGCCAGATCGTTATGCGTTCAGAGGTCATAATAATCTGGCCACTCTGTGTAGATGTTATATTTGTAGAAAATGTTTACCTATACCCCCCAAAATCATTAAAATATGATCATCAAAATCTGTAGAGGGTTGACTCTGATGAACAGTATTGTTACTTTGAGAAACAGCTCTTACTGAGCATAAGTTCTAAAGCGTGTCTATTCGAAACAGTTGTTTCCAGAAATATTTGATGCCTTGGAGAGGCGTGAGCCCCCTGCTGTTGCTCTTAGCCTCATGAAGCTGACGGCCTGTCTGGAACGGGCCCTGGGTGATGTAAGTGTGAGAACTCTCTTTGTCGGCCATTAAAGTACCCGAAAGAACCTTAAACTACTCTGCAGTTGCCCTCAGATTCCTCGATTTTAATTATCGTTCTCCTATGAAGTCAGTTATCTGGTACGGATTTTCAGTGCTTTTTGGATGATTATGAAATTAAAACATGGGTGTCTTCAGTCATTGTCTCCCACCGATTTGTCCAAGCAGTTGCCTTATGGGTGATTTTTCTTTTCCTGAATATCATTCCGCTCATCGGAATGCAGTTGCTACATGAATTTTGTTTGAATTTTAGGTGTTTTTGCTGGTTGGGAAGGAATGCCCATTTCTTTTAAGAGACCTGCTTGCCTCTGCGGAGCTGGCTCAAGTCTTCGGGCAGCCTGTGGTAAGCTTGCCCCCCACAGCCACAGAGAAGACGCAGCGCACAACAGTTAGGATCATTGGAAGTAGATGCTGATGAGAGTGTTGTCACGTCACCGGTGGAGGGGACTCAGAGCTCCCGAGGGGAGCGGCCACAGCCTCAGTTCCCCTCGAGCTGCCCATCCTGTTTACACACAGGCCCACGTGGTACACGCTGTGGCGCTTCCGTGCCAAGCTGTTTCCTGCGTTCGTTTATCTGGACGTTAGGCTGTTTGAAGCCCAGCACCAACAGGGACAAGGTCCCACCTCATGCTGCCCGGGGTCCCCGACGTGTTCCTCTCACCTGCACAGTGGGCCTCACAGCAGCGCCTTCTTTGTGGGCGGGTCTGAGGATGGGCGAGGCGGGCGCACACAGCAGCTGCTCAGCAACTGTTGGCTGTGATTACCTCCACACCGACGACACACACACACACACACACACACACACACACACGAACGAGGGAAATGGCGGCTGGAGGGAAGAAAACAGGAACAGAACCTGCTGCATCCAGTGAGTTGCTCATGGCCACACCGCCCACCCTCCGCCGTCCTCCCTGCCCAGATGCACGTCCTCACGGTCTTCATGGGCTCTCCGCGCGGACTCAACCTGCGCAACGTCCTGTGGCACGGCTTCGCGTCCCCCTGGGAAATTCCTCCCAAGTAGGTGCTGCCAAGGGCCTTCCCATGAGGGCACGGGGGTGGGGGGTTGGGGGGGGGCTCACCTCTCCTGTGGGGCCAGGGAGGCCGTCTCAGCAGGACGTGGGGCGGGAAACGGGATGTTCTGGCGGAGCCCCTGCAGCGTCCTCAAGGTTGCAGCCCCCACGGGGCCGAGGTCCTCTTGTTGCTCCCGGCCCAGGTGGCCCTTGGCTTTCTTGCTTTTGAACTTTTTCTCCTGAAAGGAAAAGCCTTTCATGTGCATGACCGAGGTCTCCGGCATCTCTCACAGGTACTGCTCAATGCTGGTGCTGCTGACCGCGGGGCTGGGCCAGCTGCTGGAGGCCCACCTGCAGCAGACAGGGCGCTCGCTGGCCCGTCGGCCGCTCCTCACGCTCGTGGACTCAGAGGACTGGACCGTCTTCCCCGGCAAGTACCGCATTTCCCCCAACAAGTACCACATCCCCCCTGAGTAGCATTAGGGACGCTGTTGCCCGGGAGCATCAGGCGTGAGCTCCAGGCGGGGCGTCTCCGGGGCGATGTGGTGAGACAGTGCCAGGAAGTCGTGTGTGAAACACCGCCACCTGGACCCGACCTCTCCTGCCGTGCCCGGTCGCTGCGGGGAGTCCGTGGGTCCGTGCTGGTGACGGGTTCGGTCCGTCCTTCGGAGGGACTGGCGTGCACTGGCAGCAGGCCATTTATAAGGCGCCTTCTCGGCCCACGCACGGCTCTGCCTCTGCTCCCCTCGCCGCGCCCGAGCCCTCGCCAGCAGAATGGTCTTCACATCGCCGATCCTCACCGTGAGCCGGCCTTTACCACACGGTGGGGGAGGAGGGACCCAGAGCGTTGAGAGCTGTTCACCCGTGTTTGCTCCAAGCCCACTGCCCCTCCATGGGCAGTCGCGGCACGAGGTCTGCGTTGGCCTGTGAGAATGTGGGTCACGTTGCCCCACAACCTCGGCCTTTTTTGTGCACGGACCTGGTGGTAGTCGGTGACTGCCAGTAATACATACAGACGATAAGGCACTTTAAAAAATACATATATTTTATTGATTTTTCACAGAGAGGAAGGGAGAGGGATAGAAAGTCAGAAACATCGATGAGAGAGAAACATCGATCAGCCACCTTCTGCACACCTCCAACTGGGGATGTGCCCGCAGCCAAGGCACATGCCCTTGACCGGAATCGAAACTGGGACCTTTCAGTCTGCAGGCCGACGCTCTATCCGCTGAGCCACACCGGTTCGGCGATAAGGCACTTTTTTTTTTTTAGAGCAGTTTGAAGCTTGTAAGAAAACTGAGAGGGCGGTCCAAAGATTTCTCCACCCCCCCCCCCCCCCCCCCGAGGCCTGCTCACAGCCTCCCCCATATCAACACCCACCCCCCGCCGCCAGACCGGACATTGGTCGTCGAGGATGGACCTCCTTTCGCGTCACAAGCACCGAAGTGTGTCGCTTGCCCAGCATTCACTCGAGGGTTCCTGCATCCTGTGGAGGTTCATTTTCTCGGTCAGGTGGCCACCTGGTCTGTCTTGAACGCCTCTACGGAAGGTCACAGCCGCCTCACCAACGAGACGCAGTGTCTGTGTCTGCTTCCCCCAAAGCCCCTGGGCCCCCTGCCCCGCTTAGGGCAGGGTGGTCTTCCTTCCCCGGCCACGCGCTACCCGGGTCCGGGCTGCGGCTCACCTGTGTGAGGAGACTGGCGCGCGTGGCCTCGCCCCGAGGGTGTTCACGACCCCCCTCCCTCCCCCCCGTGCCTGCACGGTGGTGCTGAAACCTCTTGCTGTCTTGCAGCTGCGACTGACGAGGTGCTTTCGGTGTGGGAGGAGGTGGTGAAGAGATCCTCTTTCGTCCTGAGGATCATGCTGCCGTATTGGGAAGTCGCGCTGACCAAGTTCAGGACACACAGGTGATGGGAGGTGGCACAGAGGGTGGTTCTGGGAGTCCGGGGGCCGGTCCTGCTGTGGGGCTCCAGCCAGGGCGACCGACTGCCTGGAAGGGGGGGCTCTCGGGAAACCCCTTCCTGACCAGGAGAACGGCCTCGTTGTCGTGTGTCGGGGATCACGAGACAGCGGGTGAAGATGATTGTTTTTTAGAATCAGTGTGAAAAATCATTCAGTTTTTTTTTTTCTGTGAGTGAAACCCTGTGTCCAGGGTTGGACCAGGAAACAGGAAGTCAGTGTCTGGGGGGGGGGGGGGCAAGGAGCGAGCTGGCGCTCATACCTCAGGGGTCGGCGGTCTCCACTCCTTCTGCGTTTCCTGGGACGGCCACGTGGAGACCGGGAGAGCCCGCTCATGTCCTGGGTCTGAGTACTTTCTGGAAAGAGAACGAGGCAGCTTTCGGTGACATTTTCTCCTGAGGCGCTGACTGTGGCCCATCTGGCGTCAAAGCCCTGATGCAGGTGTGAAGCCCGAGTCTCAGGAGACCGGTCCCGCTCCGGTCTCACTCGGACACAGCGGTCCCGTCTGGACACGGCCCGGGGGCTGCGGGGCCCGTGCCCACCTCACAGCGGGTGTGCTGTTCCTTCCGCGTCTCAGGTTTGCCGACTGCGCCATGCTGCTGTTGACACAGCTGGAGACCGGGCTGCGGCTCCTGTTCGCCAAGGTCAACCGGTGTCCCCGGAGACTCCTGACGGCCGAGGTACGCGTGTGCCTCTTACACGATCTTAACGCCTCGTTTCTGTTTGCAGCCCATGAACCGATCAGCTAAGAGCTTTCTGCCCAAGACTTGGCTGTCCTTTTTTGTGGCTTTCTATTATCACGTATTATGGGGTTTATGTTCACTTATGATTGACTTTGGTAGCTCTATAATGTTTTAAAAGCGGACTTTTAAACTCAGGGATGTCATAGAACTAGTTACCATGCATTTCCTCTCTGTAGCTATACTTGCTGACCTAACACTGTAGCCCACAAGGTGGATCGGGGCCTGCAGCACGCACCCTCTGTAAGGACCCACCTCCCCTTGGCCAGAACTCAGGCTTGGGCGGCAATGTGTCCAGTTAACTATTGAAAGATCCACAGATAAGGAAGGGGGGACCCTGAATCATAGGGTGAGCAGCAGCATCTGCCATGTCTCCTTTTCTCATTTCTTTCACTAGTTCATCTTCCTCTTTTGCCTCTTTAAAAAATATATATATATATATTTTATTGATTTTCTACAGAGAGGAAGGAAGAGGGAAAGAGAGTTTAGAAACATCGATGAGAGAGAAACATCAATCAGGTGCCTCCTGCACACCACCCCCCCCCCCCCCCACCGGGGATGCGCCCGCAACCAAGGCACATGCCCTTGACCAGGATCGAACCAGAGATCCCTGAGTCCACAGGCCGATGCTCTATCCACTGAGCCAAACTGGTTTTGGCTGTTTTTGCCCCTTACGTCAACATTTCTCTCACAATTCTCTTCTCAGCCTTGTCCTCTCCTTGGGAGGTCTCCCACAGCCCCATGCCTAAAGCTGTCACCTCTATGGGGACCACAACTAGAAAACCCTGGGAACGTCATGAACATGGGAGCCCCACAGGCTGTTGCTGCAGCTAAAGCAGCTAAGAGGACAATTCATAGCATTAAGTTTCAGGGTCTCCAGGCATCGGCTCTCACCATCTCTTTTATCTCCCTGAGTCAGGTGGACACCCGTTTGCTGGATGTCTTCCGATGGGTTTCCCTAGCATCTCATACTTACTTTAGTTTTAAAATCATATTTTCTCTCCTGCAAATTTTTCATTCTTAGCCTCTCGGTGGCTCTGGCCCCAAACCTTAGCCCTGCCCTGTCTTCGCCTGCACTTTGTTCTCCGCAGCCACTCGGTCCAGCACTCCCCATTGGTTCCTCCGTGATGGATTGTCCCCCTTCTTTCTTCGCTGAGGCCTCCCTGGTTCCTTGTCCCCGGCCCCCCCTGAGCTTTCCCCTACTCCAGTCTTCATGCTGCTCTTCCTTCCTGACCCGTTCTCATGCTGCCGCCACCCAGTGTCTTCTAAACCAATACGTATTCCTGTGTCTTCTGTGGCCTCCAGTGCTTCCCCAGCCTTGTGGCATACCCGTGCCTCCCGCACAGGTCCCGACTGATCCCTCCGGGCTGTTGTGCAGAGGAGCTGCGTGCCAGCAGCCAAAGGTGGGATCAGAGCTGAGGTTCCTGGCCCGCAGCCTGTGTCTGTAGACCGTACTGGTCACACCAAGAAGTGTGGGAGCCGGGCTGTTTGTGGGAAAATGTCCTGTTCTTGCTCCAGCAGAAGCACCGTGCGGGCGGTGTGTGACTCGGTGGGCCTGGAGGTGTTAGCATGCCGAGCTGGACAGAGAGCACGGGTAGAGTTCCAGCGGCTGGGCACCCTGGGGTCCTACGTCCTGTCACGTGTGTGTGTGTCCACACTTCCTTCCCCACGTGCTGCTGCTGCGTGGAGGCTGATCTCAGACGAGGTGTTCGCGTTGCTGGCATGCGAGACTAGGCCTGCTTTGAACAGTTCACCTGCTCGTATTTTGCTCTAATTATCTCCTTTTTTTCCCTTTTCTGAAGTCGGCAGCTCTGTACACCACCTTTGATGAAGTAAGTGCACTTGAACTTACAAGGTGTTTTGAAATAAAACACTGTATCTTTTAAATCCAAAGGGAAAGGTGAGCCATCCTTCACCAGCTTACAAGGAAGACGCTGGTAGTTGTGTAAGTGACACAGCCTCAGAGCTGAGCATCGTTTTCAGGGTCACTGAGCGGGCCCAGTGTTACTCACCGAGTCTCTAAAGCCGCAGAGACAAGGCCGGAAGGTGCCGGGACCAGCACCAGGCGCTGCGGTTGTTAGGAGCGTCCACTTCTGTTAAGGCGAGCCCTGCTTGTTTTTTTTTGTTTGTTTTTTTAAAATATTTTATTGATTTTTCACAGAGAGGAAGGGAGAGGGATAGAAAGTCAGAAACATCGATGAGAGAGAAACATCGATCAGCTGCCTCCTGCACACCCCCTGTCAGGGATGTGCCCGCATCTAGGGCACATACCCTCGACCGGAATCGAACCTGGGAACCTTCAGTCCCCGGGCCGACGCTGTATCCACTGAGCCAAACCGGCCTCGGCAAGCACCTGCTTGTTTTGCACGTGAGACACATCAGCTACTGCCGAGAGCACGTGCTGGCCACCAAGGCGTGTGATCTGTGGAGTTGGGTGGGGCGGGTTTCTGAAGGAGGAAGGTGGACTAGTGAAAGTCACAGGAAGTGTTTTATCACTGATGGAGTGTAAGGCTTCTGTGTGCCTCCTGGGGGGAACCCTTACAGACCCCAACACGTGTGACATCAGAGGCCCGGAGTTGGGGGTGGTTTCCAGTCACTCTGCCTCTGGATACCTTAGCTCCAGGACCTGGGGGGAGGGGGTTAGGAAGGCGGCTGCTCACGCAGATTGATCCCGTTAGGAAATGATTGGCTGCCAGGGGCAGTCAGGTTCGGACAGGACTCGGGCCCATGGTCCTCGTGAGCGGAGTGACTCATGAAGCAACTGGTGGCCCACAAGCACACATACAGACACACACATATACAAGCAGACATAAATACACATGGACACACACACAAAACATACATGTACACGAACGTACAAACACATATACACATGCATGTACAAGTACACAAACACATATACAAGTGCATACATGCAAACACAGATACACACCTGTACAAACACGCACAAATACATGTAAACACAATGCATGTAGCCACACATGCACACAGTACACATACACACACAGACACCCTCACAGCTAGAAAGGTGCGTGTCCTGAGGCCATTAAACGGGTGAAGAGACTGGCCTGGTGGCGGTTTCCCTGGAGACGCCCGCACTTCACCTGATTGGCTTGGGCTTATTTAACGGTCGTTGAAACGGCAGAGAGGCTGTGGCTCGGGAAGGCTGTGCGTGCCTGTGTCCCAGCTGCCGTGCTCGTTTTGGTGTTTCAGATGCTGGCACAACACCTGAGCGATGGCGAGACCAATCAGCTTCCTCTTGTCCTCGGGGAGCCCGCGATGGTAAGGCCTTGGCTAGTCCGACGTTCTAGTGTTCACGCGTGTGACCACCGTTATCTCTGACGTGGCACCGACTTTGGACCATGATGTGCAAGAGGGCGAGCTGAGCCCTCCGCACGCTCCCCCCGTCTCGGCAGCCGCAGTGAGCACTGGCTGCGCCGGGCCTGCCGGCTGCTGGCTGTCGGGGTTCCGTCTCCAGGCCTGGAGCCGTGGTTCCCCCAGTGCGCCCCTTCAGCGTGTCCAGTGGGGCCTCTGCCGAGGACGCTGACGAGCGTGTTCTCTGTCTCCTCCGAAAGGAATTCCTCTGGGACTTCCTGAACCACCAGGAGGGCCCTCGCGTGCGCGACCACCTCAGCCACGGGGAAGTCAGCCTCCCTGCGTTCCCCAGAGGGCTGGCCGAGCAGCTGCTTGCCTTTTCCCTGGTGCTGCTGCTGAGATTCGTGGAGGAAGACCTGGCGTCAGAGGTCAAGGTAAACGGCAGGTCACTGCCCTGCAGCTCGGAGTGGACGTTGTTTATTTTAAGGGCCATTCACTTCATCGTCTTTTGCTTTTACCTGGCTTACTGTGCGCCTCCGTCAGAACACATGAGCGAGCATGGATTACCTGTATTGACTCTGACGTTTAAATTTCCGCTATATCCTAGTTTTTAGGAGAATCTCTCAAGTTTTCCAAATGTTTGGAATATTTTTTTTCTTATTTCTTTCTGTGTTTGCTGCGTTGTGGACAAGAGTGGATATGCCTTTTTAACCTATCCCCGTCATCGCTTCATCGAACATCATTTTGCTGGTAGTGATGTGACTTCCATCCCAAACTCGTTCTGAGGGGAGCTCAGCGGGCACAGCTGAACTTGGAATGAGACAGGGAAGTCACGAGGAATCCGACTCCCATGGGGCTTGACATTCAATAGAGCAAAAACGGGCAGCCTAACCAGACATGTTTCCCTCCCAGGAAAAGGCAGCAGTAAAGGCGTTGGTCAGGCTGGCGGAAGGCTACAGTGCCCGCTTCCACCCAGTGGCGCTGATTAGAAAACAGGTGAGCTGCGGGCGGCCGTTTGGGGCGGGGGGCAGGGTGAGCGCGCCTGCTGCAGGGGTTCAAACACTCAGAGCTGCCTTGTGGGGGCGGACTCCGGGGCCGGCAGATCTGGCGTTCCAACCGCAGTGGGTCACTCAGATGCACGGTCTTACGTGGTGGCTGAGGTGTGCAGCCTCTTTGTTAGACCTGCTGCATAGCAAGTCACCACGTGCAGTGGTGTCTACAGTAGCCACTTCATTTCCTTACTTTCCTTTTAACCTCCCCAGTGGGGAGCAAACCCACACCAGGAGGCAACCCCGTTACCTTTTTGGTGTACGAGGACGACGCACCAACCAACGGAGCAGCCCAGCCAGGGCTCCCACACGGTTGTGGGTCAGGGCTGGGGGCTGGGGTCCCATCTGATACTAGAACCGGGTGCCGGCACTTGGCCACGGCCCTGGTGCTGCGTGGTCCACAGCACCAGGAAGGCAGCACGCCCGCCCCATCCCTTCCCCCATCACCCCTCACCCCGGCCTGGGAAGTCACCCCACAGTGCGGCCACCCCACAGGCTCCTGGGGACGGTGCCCATTAAGCGAGTCTGACTCCGAGGGACTGGCCCGTCCTGACCACAGGCATCGGAATTTTGGACAGCTCCACAGCCCTCGGACTTTGCTCCCAAGGACACCTGTCGTGTCTTCCGCCTTTCTGTACTTCCTTTAATGAATAAGTGACACCCACCACCTGGCTGTCAAGCGTAAAATCCGTAGCAGTTTCACACACAGGCGTAAAGTGACTGGCACACCTGTAGCAATTTTTTAAAACAAGATTTTTAGAACCTCATTGTAAAACCTTCAGACGCCGGGGTCTTTTCCTCCCAGGTGCTGAGCTGTGAGGAGAGCATCCGGTCATGGCCTCTGCTGCCTTTGCCCGAGGATGCTGCAAGGGAAGCAGCCAGGTGAGCTCCATCCCAGGAGCATGCAGGCCTCTTAGCTGTCGGGAAGCAGCCGGGCGGTGGGGCAGGAAATGTCTGGGAGGGACTGTGGGGCCTGGTGACGGGTGGAATGGGGGGTGGAGAGGAAGAAGGATGATTGCTCAGCTCAGAGCAATCATGCTCAGAGCAATCATGGATGGGTATTTGTGGAGATCTATAAATATTTCTCTCTTTTCCGCATCCAGCGTGGCTAGAGAGCAGTCCTGTTCCTGAGTGGGGGCAGCTGGGGATTGAGAAAATGAAAGAAAGAGACAGACACAGATAGAAAGAAAAAGCTGGGGCCAGGTGGGACCACTGTCCTCTGATGAAGAGACAATGACCCAGAGCCGATACAGCACGTTTATTTTATACAGCAGAAACCAGGAAGTTTTACTAAAGCCCAAGACAAAGGAGATTGTGTGCATTCTTGTGGCTTCTTTGTAATCATCACTTCTAGGTGGGCCTGCATAATTATGTTTGTTCCTGTTGCTTGGCTGGATGTAGATAATGAAACCCACCCCCTGGCACCTGAGCTGAAGGTCAGGCTGACAATACACCTGCCTCTGGCGAGGTATGTTTCCAGGGCATGGCTCTGCCAGGCACCGCTGGGTTCAGATGACTATCAGCTCAGGAGCCTTTCCCAGGCTCTCTCTCTACAGAGACCGAGAACATGGACAATCAGAAAGGGGGTCCGACTGTTAGGAGAGAAGTGGGAACAGAGAGATTTTGGATTGTAGAGTCAGAGACAGATCACCTGAGTCAGCAAAGCATGTTGCTTTTAGCATATTGACTTTTTAAAATTCCCCCCCCCAAGGATGGCTATATGGAAATATGTATATAATTGATTTTAAAGAGAGATGCAGGGAGAAAGAGAAAAACATTGATGTGTGAGAGAGATATCAATTGGTTGCTTCCCATACACACCACAATAGGAACCAAACCCATGATCCTCCAGTACACAGGATGGTGCTCCAACTGTTACTGGGAAACCCTGGTTGGGCTCTGGCTGCCAGTTGCTGTGTCCAATAACAAGGCAGTGTTGAATCATTTAAGGCATTTATTGAGAAGGCCTGCCAAACAAGAAGACAGGATGCTTATAGGCATTCGAATCCTGTCTTCCAGCAGGTGCAGGGGACAGGACTATAAAGGAGAAGCGATTGTTTATTCTCACAGGGTTGAGGGACGGATGTCAGCTACTGTTATCAGGCAATGAGATGGTATGGATGAGATGGTGGGATGAGATGGGCTGATGAGATGGTGGGATGAGATAATGGGATGAGATGGTGCGGAGGAGATGGGGTGGATGAGATGGTGGGATGAGATGGGCTGATGAGATGGTGGGATGAGATAGTGGGATGAGATGGTGCGGAGGAGATGGGGTGGATGAGATGGTGGGATGAGATGGGCTGATGAGATGGTGGAATGAGATGGGCCGATGAGATGGTGGGATGAGATAGTGGGATGAGATGGTGTGGAGGAGATGGGGTGGATGAGATGGTGGGATGAGATGATGTTTTGACTCCTGGTGGGTTGGCCGACCATGCTTATTGGTTCTGCTTACTGGATTCACAGCTGAATCACCTCTTCAATCATATATGAGAAACTTAGCCCCCTATTCACATAGTATATTTGTTCTAAGATTTAAAATAATACGCTTATTTTTTAGATTAATTCAGGTGCTCTACTTATCTACATACATAAAAGCCTAATATGCAAACTGCCCCCTTGGGAATTCGACCCAAAGACCAAGCATTCGATCGCTTGCTATGACGTGTGCTGACCACCGGGGGGTGGGGGGAAGTGGTGTAGAATGAAGGAAGGCCCAGATTGGCCCTGATCACTGGGGAGGCCTAGGAACCCTACCCATGCATGAATTTCATGCGCCGGGCCTCTAGTTAGATTATAAGCCCCCTATCACAACTAACTGAGCCCAACCCCGGTCAAGGCACCAGGGACTTTTACTATGGCCTCCAGTGGCAGCCTTTTCACTTATAGCTGCGGAAACATCTTCAGATTAAGCACGTTTTCTCAGGGAAACGGGCACGTAAATGTGATTTTGCACAGGAGCTAGCCGGACATCTGGATTATGTCAGGTATGTGTAAATACCTTCTATTTTCCAGATTAGGTGCCAGTTCTGAAGCCAGTGCCTGCGAGCCTTTGGTTATGAAGATCATGTCTGAGCTGTGCAGCCACGTGCCTGGGCACCACTGTGCTTTCCAGGGCATGGATAGCCTTCCTGTTGAGAGGTAAGTTTCCTCCTAAACTCGTTCAGCAAGCTGGGGTCGCAGACTTCGCTGTTTTCTGTTGAAGTTTATAAGCGAGGGGTCGCATCAGCACCCACGCTGCTCCAACAGGAGTCAGTAGCTGAGCCTATGTGGCTCCGACCCCTGTGTGCGTAACAGCTGTACCTGCGACCGAGAGCAGACGCGAGCTGGCTGCCTTGGGATTCGGCGCAGCAGGTGGCACGGCAGCCCAGGAGGTTGGGGATGGCCGTGCTCACAGGGCTGTGCTCACAGAACCGTGTTCTGACCGCAGGTGGCCACGGCCGCTCCCGTACATCTGCAGCCTCCGCGTGCCGTCCCTGTTCTGCCCCAGCGCCGTCCTGGAGGTGCTGACTGTGCTCCGAAGCATCAGCTCGCGCTGTGTCCAGGTGTCCCAGCAGGTGGCGGCCTCCCTGGAGCTCAGGGGCCGGCAGTGGGCAGAGAAGACGCTGCGCTCCCGGCAGAGGCAGAACTTCCTGCGCATGGTGAGCAGGTGAGCGGCTGTGCCGTGTGCGTGGTGAGCAGGTGAGCGGCTGTGCTGTGTTCATGGTGAGCAGGTGAGTGCTGTGCCGTGTGCGCGGTGAGCAGGTGAGCGGCTGTGCCGTGTTCATGGTGAGCAGGTGAGTGGTTGTGCCGTGTGTGTGGTGAGCAGGTGAGTGCTGTGCCGTGTGTGTGGTGAGCAGGTGAGTGCTGTGCCGTGTGCGCGGTGAACAGGTGAGTGCTGTGCCGTGTGCGTGGTGAGCAGGTGAGTGCTGTGCCGTGTGTGTGGTGAGCAGGTGAGCGGCTGTGCCGTGTTCATGGTGAGCAGGTGAGTGCTGTGCCGTGTGCGTGGTGAGCAGGTGAGCGGCTGTGCCGTGTTCATGGTGAGCAGGTGAGTGGCTGTGCCGTGTGTGTGGTGAGCAGGTGAGTGCTGTGCCGTGTTCATGGTGAGCAGGTGAGTGGCTGTGCCGTGTGTGTGGTGAGCAGGTGAGTGGCTGTGCCGTGTGCGCGGTGAGCAGGTGAGTGGCTCTGCCTGGTTCAGAGGAGCCTTGGGGCAGGAGTTACCTCTGGAAACAGTTCTGGTTCTTTGAGAGAAATACTGACTTTTAGGGAAAGTTATGGAACACGTTACTGTGTGGTTGTAGCACAGGGAAGACTGCCCGCTCAGGTGAGTGTGGACCGAAAGCACAGCAGTGGTAACGTGGGGGCCGCATTAGGGCCTCTTCCCGTGTCGCGTGTCCTGGTGTGTGCTGCCTCCTCAGGGAGTGACCGTTTGGGAAGATGCCGAGCACTGAGTCGAGAGGTGTCTATAGGCTTTCAGTTCCCACTGCTTCCGAGCACGGTGCCTCGTCTGCACGCTGCCCGGCTGCTCCCGCACACCCCTCCCGAGGCGGACATCTTTAGATCCCCACCAGTTTTATGGGGAAGATGAAATCTCACTTTATTGGGATTTCTTTGAGTCCCAGAGACACTGACACCCTTTCATGCTTAAGCCTTCTTGTTGCCCTCCCTGGGAGCGTTTTCACTGACCATCGTGCTGGAAGGAAGGCGCTGACGGGTGCAGAGGTTGGCGTCCAGGAGGGTCCGGGCAGGGCCAGGTCCTCCCGGTTGCCCCCTGTCCAGAGAGCCAGCCCCGCTTGGCTGAGAACTAGACAAGAGGGTGTGAGGAAGGGGGGCCTGGTGGCAGGTGGCCAAACTCCTCCGAGGACTTAACGTGGCCCAGCTCTGTGGCTGGGGCAGCGTGGCCCAGGGCTGGTCAGGTGAGACATCATTTTCCTTATGAAATGGGAGACATTGTATATTGACAGACTTGACTCTGCTTTGCTGTCTTCAGTGTTAAGCTCCTGTCCCTGGTGCTGTCCCTGGTTGTGCTGCTGGTGGCACTGGAACTGGTCAGCGTCCACGGGATCCGTGGAGAAAAGCCCTGCGGCCGCCAGCGGTACCTCAGGTGGGTGTCCCGCCCAGGAGGAAACCGCTGTGCCGGCTGTAATGTGTCCGCTCCTGCGCGTTGATGCCTTGGTGGTTTCCAACACCCACCCTCTGCCTGTCCTCACTGTCATGGGCCTCAGGGGGTCTGAGCCTTGCCACTGCTGCGCGGGCACCTTCAGCGTTGGTACGAGAGCGTAAGCACCGCTCCACTCCAGTGGGGGGCACCTCCAAGGGGCTGGTCTCTGTGTGGCCCGGGCCTTGGTCACGGCACCAGACGTGATGTTTACAGCTAATGTTCTCAGCTCAGGAAGCCCCCTTTAGGAGCCCAGACCTGAGCTCTGAGAGCAGGATCACACACGTGGCCCACCATACACACGTGAACCCCCTTACATGTGTGTGACCTGCCTTACACGTGTGTGACCCGCCTTACACGCAGAGCTCCCAGCAGCAGGCGCCCCAGGAGAGGCACGGGATCTGCCATGTGTTCACCGTGGCTGCTCCCCCAAAGTGTTCCTCATGTCTCAGCTTTAGCTCCGCAGGCAGCTCGGCGCATATTTACAGGGAGCATGAGAACAGAGGCGGCACTTCAGAGTGAGAGCCAGGTGAGGCAAGGAGTGGCAGCCACCGGCCGTTGTTTCCAGTCTAGTCAGGATCTCCATCTCCATTGACGTCCTGAGCGGGTGCTTCCCGGGGGCATCCTGTGCCCAGTGGGGTGTCCCGTGCCCAGGAGCCCATCCACTCCCCATGGACAGAGAAGTGGCAGCATTTCTCTCACGGAACCTGTGCTGTGTCGTGTGTGGGCACCCCTTTCCTTGAGTTCGCAGACGGAAATTAAACTCGGCACTCGGCTGTAACTCCCACATACAGAGAAAGCCCACGCGTCCTCGTCCCATTCTCACTGGGTGGGATAGATGAGTCAATTCCTCACCCAGGTTCCTAAAGTCGGTCCTGCAGTTCACCGAGAACCTGGCGGCCTGCACCAGCCCCACCAGGAACCGGTGGGGCGAGGCGGCCCGGCTCACGCACGCGGCGCTGCCGGGCATCTTGGCGTTCGGCGAGAAGAGGCAGATGCTCATCCACGGAGCGGGAGCTCCCGGTGAGACCGCCCCCGAAGACACATCGGCAGCTCAGTCATGCCAGGAGCCCCCCTGATGGACGCTGCAGACTGCAAACTGGGGTCCAGGGGACACACTCCCCATAGCGGTGCCGTGTCCTCCTCGGTCAGCACGCCATCGAGCACGAGGTCCCCGTGGTGGTGCCGTGTCCATCAACAGCACCACCGAGCACATGTGGGTTCACAGGCTCCCTCCCTGGCGATGCGACGCTCATAGCATTCCTGAGAAAGTGGGGTCACTGATCTCTTCACCACGAGGACCTGCGCCTGTGAGACTGGCAGCTGCCCAGGAAGCTGCCCGAGCCCTTGCCCATTCTCCCGAGCCGGCCCTCTGTGGGGCCTGGTAAGTCCCGCCTGGCGGCGTTGGCCGTATAAAGCGGTAGCTGTTTGCCGAAACCGGTTTGGCTCAGTGGATAAAGCATTGGCCTGCAGACCGAAGGGTCCCGGGTTTGAGTCCAGTCAAGGGCATGTGCCTTGCTTGTGGGCACATCCCCAGTGGGAGGTGTGCAGGAGGCAGCTGATCCATGTTTCTCTCTAATCGGTGTTTCTAACTCTATTCCTGTCATTCCCTCTCTGTAAAGAAATCAATAAAATATATTGAAAAAAAAATAAAGTGGTAGCTATTTGCTCTCTCCTGCATCCACTCGTCACCTTCTGAGGAAGGAGGCCCTCTGGTGTATGAAGCCCCTTAGGGCGTGTTCGAGGCCCAGAGAGCCCCTCGGGTGTGTGGCTCAGTCCGGACTGGCCGCAGAGCGTCCCCGGGTGCTCCAGGGGGTGGGAGTGGGGAGGTCCCACCCGGTTCCCGCCCCGTGGATACGGCCACATCGCCTGTTGGGGAGCCTCTCCCAGAGCTGCCAGCCACCTGCATCCCTGACGGGGTGAGACGAGCCGGCTGCGCGCTTCCATGGCACCAGCACAGAGGAACGGGACTGGCTACGGCTGGATGTGAGGAAGCTGGCCAGGCAGCTCTGCTGGTGAGGCCTCGTACAGGCTGATGAGAGGGGAGCATGTGAGAGGGCGGGGCCGTGAGGAGGAGGGGCCGTGAGAGGGAGGGACACACGAGGGGGAGGGGTCGAGAGAGGGAGGGGCCACGGGAGGGCGGGGCATGTTAGGGGGCGGGTCACACGAGGGGGAGGAGGTGTGAGAGGGAGGAGGCGGGAAGTGAAGGTGGGGACACATCAGTGGACCCAGCTGCCACTCCTGCATCCGCTGGTGGGCTCCCCCGGGGCTGGACAGGTAGGAGCCCCCGGGGAGGCAGGGCCAGGCTGACCCTCGGGAAATGCCGAGTCCCAGGAGCGACTGAGGGTGCGGGACAGGCGGGGCGCCGGGCACCCCTCACTCAGACCCGCACCGCTCACTCAGACCCGGCTCCACCGCTCCTGCGTGTGATGGCCCCAGGGCCTCGCCACTGGAGGGTTCTCCGGAGGAGGGGGAGGAGGGAGGAGAGGGCGGAGGAGGCGCGGCCCGGTCAGACGGAGGGAGGGACTGGGAGGTGCTGCTGAGGGCGGCGCCAGGAGGAAGGGGGACTCCGCTGTGTCCGCACTCCCAGCGGGAAGACGGACCGGACGGGGTGGGGGGGGGGGGGGCGAGAACCATGTGCGCTCCAGCCCGACTTCCATCATCGCCCGCTTCCGCTTCTGGTGAAGGAGGTGCTGGGACCACGCGGCTGCCCCTCGGGTCAGAGCGCAGGGAGCGGCGGTCCCGCCGGGCAGTGCCTGGGATCGCCCCGTGCCCCTCCGTGGGCGCCCCCCGCCTCGGGTGTAGACACTGCGAGGGTCGCGGGCGCTGCCTGAGGAGTGATCCCCGGCAGCAGGCAGCAGCCTCGTCGGTGGTGGTCTTGCCTTCGGGTCTGGAGCTGCTGCTGCGGGAAAGCTGGGGCGTCCCTGCTGCTCCCCCCCTTCCGTGGGTTTAGCTCTCCTCCCCTGTGGGTGCTGCTGGCCTCCCCTGTGGGTGCTGAGGGGCTGCCGGCCGCGTTTCCCCGGCGAGCCGCTGGGTGGCGCCCTGAGCAAGGCGCCGCGGCAGGGACTGAGCTCCATCCTCTGCTCAGGGACAGAGGCTTTGCCAAGGGAAGTGAGCGCCACTGGATTCCTTTTTATTTTTGCCAGAGAACTTTGATTCGGTAAATCAGGCAGAAAAAGCAATTCCTGGAAGAAATGGGGCGAGGAAGACAAGTTAGGGAGGCAAAGGAGGCCCTGGGAGCTTGGGAGTGCGGAGATGATGCTGGCAGGCTTGGGCAGGGGGATGGGGGAGGAAAAGGCAGGAGGGAGAGGAGGAGGAGGAAGGTGAAGAAGAGGGGAGCAAGGGGGGGGGGGGAGGAAGGTGCTGAGCAGGCCTGCCCACCTGAGCAGCCTCCGTGCACAGGAAAGTGGATTAGGAGGCTGCTACCTGGGAATAGAGGGATCAGGGTGAGGGTGGAGCACGCTGGCCGAGGTGGGGTCCTCGCCTCCCGCAGCTGCCATGGGGAGCCAGCGCCTCGTCCTGGTTCCCATCCTTCCTCTAAAGAGGCTGCACTCAGGGACCGGCAACGGGCCCTCACCTCACACACAGACACGCACACAGACGCGGACATGCACACACATGCACACAGACATGCACACGGACACACAGACACGCACACGGACACACGGGGATGGGCCTGGCAGCCCATTTGCCTGCAGTGTTGATCTTGGGGACAAACTAGGAGGTGTGAGGAGCCGACACCCCACAGGCTTGGAGGTGCAGCGTCCCGCAGGCGGACAAATGGTGGCAATGCTGCTTCCTCAAAGTGGCTGCGTCCAGATGGTGGCGGGGCCGCCCAGCTTCAACCTGGGGTCCTGGCTGCCCCTCCCCTCGCTGTGCCCTCCCATAGACCCTCTTCCCACCCCCTGCCTGTCCCTTCCAGGGCCTCTGGGGCCTCTGGAGCTCATGAGCCAGGCTTGTTTGGGAAGCCCCCAGCAGCACTCCTGCCTCACCCTAAAGAGCAAGGGACACAGATCCTGCAGCGCAGGCACCACCCTGGTTCCGCCCCCGCAGGGCATGGCTGCTGCCCGGCCTCCTCTGGCCGGCCAGTCCCTGCCTCTGGTCCGCACACCTTCCCTCCTGTCCTCACACCTTCCTTCCCGAGGCCAGTCCCTGAGACATTCCTGTGTTGCCCCATGATGCTGCGGTTCTGCTGCCCTGGGTTGCAGGTGGGCCCTGGTGTCCAGCTCCCTGAGGCTGTGCGGATTCCACTCCCCTGTCCAGGTGTCCTCCTGACCACACCGGCCCTCAGAACTCCCCTCCCTCCAGCTGTTCTAGACGCACTGACGGATGCAGGCCTGGTTCCTTAGGGACACAGAGGTCGCCGTGGCCCAGCTGGACGGTGAGACAGGACACCACACGCCCTCTACAGTGCCCACTGCAGCGTCCAGCACAGTGCTCACCGCAGTGTCCACCACAGCATCCACCACAGCGTCCACTGCAGCGTCCATCACAGGCGTCACTCGGCACAAAGTGGGCTCCCACCAGAGGCCCCGCTCCATCCTCCACACTCTGAGCTCGGCCTGTTCCCGCACTCGCAGGCTCGGGTAAAGGTGAAGGTTGGATGTCCAGGTGCCCTGAAGCCGGAGAGGAGACAGTGAGTCCCTGTTGTTCCTGGTGGGAGAGGGAGGGGGTCCTGAGGAAGGAGGCCAGGCCAAGTAGGGAGGGGAGGGGCAGACAGAGGACACCCCGAGGGCTCGGCGGGCAGCCCAGTGCCCAGCTGGCTCCAAAGCAGGGGCGTATTTCACAGTCAGGGACCAGGACAGCAACCCTCCTGGCTGAGGTTTGAGTGCAGGGCAGAGCGGTCACTGTGAGCAGCCGGTGCTCCTGTACCCACGGTGGCCTCACACAGTCAGCAGTCATTGCACTTCCTCAGGACGTCCACACCCACCCCACCCCACCCCACCCCGAGGTGGCCGTCACCGGGAGGTTGGGAGCTAGAGCCAGTTGGTGGGACTTCCGCGGAGACTTGGCTCCCGGGCTGTGCGGTCGGCTGGCCGGGGGCAGCAGGCCGTGCCTGGGTCAGCGTGGGGATGCAGATGTCACGCCGGGCCTGGCCGGAGGGGCTTGTCCGGCTCTGCAGGGGGTGAGCACGGGACTAACGGGGATCCCTAGGCCCCCGCTGTGTCTGTGTCGGGGATGCTCCAGTCACTGGCGGGTGGCCACAGGCAGCTCCCCAGGAGCCTGGCAGCTGCTGTCCTGGGCTGACAGGACGAAGGCGGCCAGCAGGGGGAGCCCGTGGCCCTGCCAGCACAACCTGCGCCCCACCCCTCCGTGCCGCAGTCTGTCCATCCTGCCTTCTCCCTGACCCGGTTATTACATGGTCGGTCGTTATGCTTCACAGCGTAATGACCATTTGCATATTACATCTTTATTACATAGGATTTTTAACATTTAAGTTATCTGGGATGTCACCTTCATTATAGACTGGTTCCCACACACTTTGTGCCTACCTGTGCTTTGTGTTTGTCTGCTGTTCTGTATGTCTGTTGGCGAGTCAGCCCAGCGATGTCGTAATTGGGACTCTTCTGTGATTTGGGACCTAGTGGGGCTGTCTCCCTCTCTTAACTCTTTCTCTATAGGATTTTCCGTCTGCCCCTGTTTCTTTTCTGTTTGACCTTAGAGTCAGGCTGCCTAGTCCTCACCCACAATAAAGAAAACACAAAGATCCAGGGAAAAAAATGGACTTTTATTATTTTTATTGTAGTTGCATTAATTTATAAAACAAATAAGGGAACTTGACATTCTAGATGTTAACTCTTCTAACAAACAGCCGGTTGTTGATTCTGTCTGCTCACACTGGTTCCCTGTCTGAACTTCCGAGGGATTTGGAAAGCTGCTCCCGCAAGATACTAACTTCAGTTTATTCCCAGATGCTTGTCTTTGTTTTCGGCCACTTCAATGGGGGCAGTTTCTCCCATTTTATCTCCTAAAGCCAATGTTTTCTCTGTGTTAACTTTATACCCTGATAGCTTGCTAAAGTCCCTTATTTTTTATCGTCTTTAGGGCTGAGATTTAGGCATCTTATCGTGTTAAGAAAGCATTTATCTAATTTGATGTCATTAAAATTTGTCAGACCGAATTTTATCACTTCCTCAGCTTCTATAAAGATGATTCCTTTTTTTTTTTTTTTTTTTTTTTAGTTCTTTGGTCTGTTGAAGGGTTAGCCTCTAACCAGCTTTACACCAGCTTTTAAGCGAGCTTGTGTTTTACCCGAGGCCCCATGTCCCCATGTCACTCAGAGCGCCTCCCAGTGGGGGGCACTTGACAAGAGGGAAGTCGCCTCCTGGGACCCGCAAGGGCACGGGGGCGGGTGGGGGACCCATCACTGTGTCTGCACCCATACATCGCTGCCATCCCCGCCGTGTCCAGCGTTTTGTGTTCCCAAGTCACGGAGGTGCCTCAAATGGTCTGTAAGTGCTGACATCTGGATATTTATTCGTCTCCCCAGACGGTGGCCATGCATCCCCGAATGGGGAGGTGGGAGGGTAAGCACCTCTGCTCTTTGGCGTGGAGCTCCACGGCGTCGCAGATTCATAGCAGGACATCCCAGCGAAGGCCGTGCGCTGGTGCCATCACATCGTTACCGAAGGGCATCCATTTTCCTCCGAGTGAGAAACAGTAGATGCGCATCTTTTCAGTGAGGAGAGCAGTGCCCGGTTGCCATGCTACGCAAAGCTGGCAGGTACGGACACGGCGGAGGCTGGCATGCAGGCAGACATGTAGAATCCACACACGTCAGAAAATTCAAAACTGACCTGGCGCACCCCTTTTAAAAAATGTTTTATTGATTTTTTTTTTACAGAGAGGAAGGGAGAGGGATAGAGAGTTAGAAACATCGATCCGCTGTCTCCTGTATGCCTCCTACTGGGGATGTGCCCACAACCAAGGTACATGCCCTTGACCAGAATCGAACCCGGGACCCTTCAGACCGTAGGCGAACGCTCTATCCACTGAGCCACACCACTTAGGGCTGGCGCACCCGTTTTGAAAGTAACGTAAGAAATATGTGAGGAGGCAGGAAATCCACGTCCACCGATGCCCGCCGTGCCGAGGGGCCTGTCTTGCTGGTTTCCGTGGCAACGGCAGAGTGGGGAGAGCAGGACGAGCAGATGCGGCAGATCCGTTTATTCTGAGACGCCCGCTCCCTGGGCTTGTTTATCACCTCCCAGCTCTGCAGCCTTGTGGGGGGGTATGGGGGGCACTTGACAAGAGTGAAGTCGCCTCCTGGAACCCGCAAGGGCGTGGGGGCGGGTGGGGGACCCATCACTGTGTCTGCACCCATACATCGCTGCCATCCCCGCCGTGTCCAGCGTTTTGTGTTCCCAAGTCACGGAGGTGCCTCAAATGGTCTGTAAGTGCTGACATCTGGATATTTATTCGTCTCCCCAGATGGTGGCCACCCATCCCCGAATGGGGAGGTGGGAGGGTGTCGAGAGCATTTGCCTTCCTCTGAGCCGCTGTCCATCACACAGTGGGCAGGGGCCTGGCCATCAAGGTCCAGACCTTGGGAGCCACGTGGCCTCCATCCTGCTCATGGCGGGAGCAGCCCCCAACTTGGCAGACCCCTGAGCGTGTGACCCCCCCAGCAAGGATTCCTGAGCATGTAACCCCTAGCACAGACCTCTGAGTGTATAACCCCCCATCCCAGCATTATATAACCCCCCAGCACGGACCCTTGAGCATATAACCCCCCAGCACAGACCCCTAAGTATATAATCCCCGACCCCAGAATAAGCCTCTAAGCACGTAAACCCCCTCTCCCCCCCCGCCAGCATGGGCCCCTGAGCATGTAACCCCCCAGCACAGACCGGTGAGTGTGGACAGTCCTGACATGTGATTGCCACTGACATTGAAAACACGGCTGTGAGGCATGGAGAGAGACCAAGGACAGTGAACCCCACCTGGGGCACCCAGGTCTTCGGGTAGAATTTCTGGGTAAGAGGCAGCTGTGGGTCCTTCAATACCACACAGCCACACATCACTGAGTTAATTAAACAGCAGTTCAGTTCCTCAGTTTCACTGGCACAGAGCTCCGTGCAGATTCTAGCCTCGGTGTGGGGCACGGGGCATGGACCTCGGTGGGGGGCACGGACCTCGGTGCGGGACACGGGGCACGGATCTCGGTGTGGGGCACAGACCTCAGTGTGGGGCACGGGGTTGGGTGTGACGGCTGCTGGACAGTGAGGATGACAGTGTCAGCCTCACGCTCTAATTAACGGCCCCACCTGCATGGCCCTGGTCAGGAAGTGTCACCTGACCCTGCGGCTCCCTCGTTTCCGTCTCCGAGGCTGGGCAGGGAGGGCTGGTTGGGCCGAGCACCGAGCCCGAGAGCAGTTCCTGCCGTCCATCCCAAGCCAGGCGGTCGTTACCGTGTCTGAGAAAGAAGGAACCGCGATATGTACTGAGCCGTGGTTATGGGATCAGATCAACGGAGCTTGGGGTTCAGAGCGAACTCCTTCTTCATCCACGAAGCGCGGCCTGGTCTGTTTCCACAGGGCCCTGGGTTCTGGCTCCTCCCCTGCCCACCGTCCTCGCCCTCTCTGAGTGCCGGAGCTTCGGGAAGCCCCTGGCTGGTCCCTGCCATCGGCACACTCCGCACTGCCGCCTCAGGAGAGCCGGCCTCTGGCCACGCTGCCCCATGGTGCCACTTTGTCCCGTGTGACAATTCCCAGCAGCAGCAGCAGCAGCAGGCTGCCCCCACGCCAGGCACCCGCCCCACACTCAACAGCTGTTCCCTCCGCTCCTCAAAGGCCATTCACACTGCCGCCTACTGATCCCGGGCATAAAGGGCACAGCTGAGTGCATTAAAGTGTATTTGGCCCCACGTGGCCTGCCGCATGCTGACCCCTGCCCTCCTCCTTCTCTCCTCCCCCTCCACTTCCCCCACCCCATCTCCTCGCCCCTTCTCTATCCCCCACTCACTTCCCCTCCCCCTCCTCTCCCCTCTCCCTTCGCCTGCCCACGGCCCTCCTGCCTTTCCTCTCTCAGACCTCGGCACCAACAGCCTGGTCCCTTCCAGCCGCATGCTCTTCAGGGGCCGGCTCTTATGACCACGGTGACGGGCAGTGGCTCCGGCTCCACGTGGCAGACAGGCCCCGGCTGGCAGCCCCGTCTCCCGTTGGGTCTTGGGGCCAGGAGGGAGGGACAGGAGAGTGGTTGGTGACTGGCTAGATGGCGATTTCCTTTCCTGAGCGCAGGTCCTCGGCAGCCGGGGCCTGTGTCGGGCCCTGAGAGAAGGGGATGTTGGGACGTGGGCTCTTCGGTGTGGAGCTGGGCAGATGGGAGCCTGGGCAGTAGAGCCACACCGAGGTCAGGTGCAGTGGCCACCATGAGCCTTTCTTCCTAACCCCACGCCTGGCGGACCAGGGCCCACCACACCGCTACCATCACGTGTCCATGTGGCCGGCACCCAGGCAGAGCAAGCAGACGCATCTGGAATGTGGGCATCACAGCCCAGGGCTGGCTCCTGTCAACCCCCAGCTCAGGAAGGGGAGGCCGGGGCTGGACTCATGAGGGGGAAGCCCGGGAGCTGAGGGTGGGGTTGGGGTCTCCCCTGCAGGGGCACAGGGCTCAGCGGTTCCCAGAACCCAGTCAAAGCCCCCCAAGGAGGGACTGTTTCCTGGGGCTGCTGCTCTGATGGCTGACTGGCCTCAACCAGCAGGATCATGTGCTCTCCCCGTTCTGGGTCCAGAATCTGCAGTCAGGGTATCTGGGGCTGTGCTCCCTCGGAGGGCTCCAGGTGAGGGTCCCTTCTGCCTCTTCAGCCTCTGGGGGCTCTTGGCAGCACCCCTTCAATATCAGCCTCTGTCCTCATGTGACCCCTATTCCATCTTCACATGCCCCCTCCTCTGTCCTCACGTGACCCAACCCATGTTCATGTGATCACTTCCAGGTGTTCACATGGCTCCACCCCTTTGTTCACGTGACCACTCCCCGTGTTCACGTGGCTAACTGTGAAGGTACTTTTCAGCCGTGATTGATGCTGAAATCAGCTGACTTGTGCTATGTGGTGGGCCGCACCCCGTCTGTAGCAGACAGAGAGAAAAGCTGAGACCCGGGGGGGGGGGGGGGGGACTCCCTCCAGGCGCCTTTGGGCTCTGCCCGCAGTGTCTGCCCTCTCGGGGCCTCCAGCTTTGACCTGCCAGTGGCCTCACTGCCCAGCTCCCGAACCTCAGCCAATCCTGCAATCTGTCTGCCTGTCTCTCTAAACACGCACACATACCTACACGCATGCACGCACCCCACACTGCACACCCCAACCTACAACACCTTCCCTGCACCCCACACTCCACACACCTTCCCTCCCCTCACACCATAGCACAAAATATACACACCTCCCAACACCACACCCGAGAAAGGCCATGCCACTCTCTCCCCAGCGTCACCAGCCCGGTACTCGCCCTAATGCCCCACCATGCAGCCCCCCCCCCAACGGCCCCGACCCAGTGCCGGGACCACCGGGCTCCCCGGAAGCATGGGGTCGCACACCAGCTGGAGGAAGAAACAAATGTTTGTTTGGACAGTTTGCTTCCGCTCTCTCCTGCTCCTTCTTCAGACCGGATAAAAGAGAATATGTGTAACGTACACAGAAACGCCTGCGACTGGCCCCCCGTCTTAAATATTTACACCCCGGGGCAAACAGCGCCACGGAACTCCCGCATGCCATGAGCGGCTCCGTAAACACGGGACCATTACGCCGCTTCCGTCTGGGTTCAGTGTGACAAGTTAAGAAGGCGGAGAGGGAGACCAGGATCGGAGATCGGGACGTTTATATACAACGCGCTGTCGGATTCGGCCTCGCGATAAGCTGGGAGGTCCTCTCGGAGGCCACCGGCGAACCCGGGAGCCGTCAGTCCACAGGCTGACGCTCTATCCACTGAGCCACACCAGCCAGGGCTGTGCTGGTTAATTTTCAAACGAAGGCCGGACCGTAGGTTCCGCAGTACGTTCTGGAGAAATGTGAGCGGCGCCGGTGAATGACTCGTGAATAAACAGCGGGCGCGGGACAGGAGCACGTGGGGGAAGGGAGCCCGGGGAAATACGGGGGACAGTCGCCCACTCAGATCCCACCCAGACCCCGCAGGGGAGGGAGCTGCCGCTGGGACAGGTGGCGAGGACGTGCTCTGGGAGTCTCCTATCGTTTCCTGCCGTCCAGGTGCATGCAGGCTGCCATGGCCACACCTGCCCGCCATGCCAGAGACCCTCAGGCTCAGAGACCCCCCGGAGGGCTGGCTGGCCCTGGGGGGGTCGCTTATGCCATGGAAACTGGCAAGCGCCGTAAGTCAGGGCTCTCTGTGTGAAGGCAGGCCGCTGGGCACTTACCGCTCGTCTCTGTGCCCTACATCCGTCTCCTGGACGGAGACATTCATTTCCCGAGCCACCGTCCACTTCATCGGACCTCACGGACCGGTGCCCGAGTCTGAGGCCAGCGCTCAGTGTCTCTGTTGTCGACAGTGTCCACCCTGAGGCCGGTGTGGCCTCCCTGTCCCGGGCAATGGGGGTGGAGGGGGTGTGTGGCTCTGGTCCCGGGCATGCTCGCTAGGGAGTGGGCACCTGGGCTGGAATTGTCCTGGGCCAGGGACGAAGGCCAGGCCCTTGGGGCCCCAGCGTCCTCGGTCACTCGGCATAGGTACTATCTCCGATTTGTGGCCATGGGCCTCTGGCCCGTCGCAGGCTCCTGCCCATGTGAGCGCCCGGCACCCCTGCCCCCCTCTAAGCCTGGCCCGCTGGCCTCCCTCGTTCCTAAGATGTTCGTTTTTCTGCTTAAGGGAACGAGAATGAATTTGAGCCGCTTGTCAGCACACAGGGCAGACAGAGCTTTCCCTAAAATGAGCCCCGTAGAGGGGTTGGGGTACCAGCCGGCTGCCCTGCCAGGCGGGTCCAGGACTCGGGCCTCAGGACACCACCCAGGTCACGGGTGGGGTTGGGGAGAGAGACACTGGTGGATACGACACCTCAAGGCGAGAAAGAGATGCTCGCAGAACCGCCTTTCCGGGGGGACCGGGAGACGTGGCCTGTGGCCCCTCCCAGCACCAGGTCACCTGGGTCGCTCCCTCCGGGCTGAGGGTGGCTCACTTCAGCCGAGAAACCACGTCAGACGGCCCTGCTGCTCACGGGCCAGTGAGACGGTGGTGGTGGCCTCGCACTCAGAGCCCTGCGTGTCCTACACCGAACGGAGGTGAGCATGGGGAGCTCCGGGGGGAGCTGCAGGGAGCGTCCGGACCCACCCGTGTGGTGGGGAAGCCGGGGCGCAGCCCACACGGTCAGCGTCTTTCTTCCTCGCCCTCCAACTCGGCCCAGGCCCCTTCCCAGGTACTCGCAGATGGTCTCGGGTTTGATTCCCGGTGACCTACGACCCTCTGGTTCCCCACATCCCGGGTCCAGGGGAAAGCTGATGTCTGCTTCAGCAAACGTTCGTCGCCTGCGGCACTCCAGGCGTGCAGAGTATGAAAAGGCCTATGCGAGCAAATGCCTGTGCCCCGCTCACACACGGTCAGACCCGGGGGAGGAGGGATGGCCACCTGTGACAGGACCAGGCATGGGGAGCGGGCACCCTGCCTCCGCTCAGACTGCGGGCGAGACGGGTGAGCCCCAGGCGGTGGCGGGACTCGGCCAGCGGCAAAGCCAGGAAGCCACCCTCCATGGGTCGGGAGCGCCCTGCTCCTGCGTGTTTTGTGGGTGAAGAAGGCCAGGCCTGTGCAGAAAGGGGCACCTGGGCAGCTGACCTGCTGTTCGCTCGGAGGGCCTGTGTCAGAGCTGGAGGGTGTCCCCGCCCGCCCGCCCACCCGCCTGGAGTCCTCCGGCCGGGACCACGTGGAGGCACGTGGTGCTGCTCAGCCGTGGGGCCTGGCCGCCCCCTTTGAAACGCCTCCTCCGCTGCTCTAAACAGAAACAGATGTGCGCACAGCCGAGCCGAGCAGAAGTCATCCTTCAACCCGTAGATTAAAACATCTGTCAGGGCAGCCGAGACCGGCACAGCTGGGCCTGCCAATCACCGGGGCAGGGAGCCCGTGGGGGGCAGAGGGACCCGGACGGACAGTGGGGCACGGCCTGAGCTGTTCTGATCACGCATTGGACTCACACGTCCTCTCTCATGTCCTGCTGTCCTGCTGTCCCACATCCTGCTGTCCATCCCACATCATGCTGTCCATCCCACATCATGCTGTCCATCCCACATCCTGCTGTCCATCCCTGTCCTGCTGTGCATCCCATGTCCTGCTGTCTATCTCACATCCTACTATCCATCCCTGTCCTGCTGTCCATTCCTGTCCTACTGTCCATCCCTGTCCTGCTATCCATCCCATGTCCTGTTGTCCATGCCTGTCCTGCTCTCCATCCCTGTCCTGCTGTCCTCCCTGGGACTCACCTGAACCTGCCCTGTCCTCTCCGCAGGACCAGGTGTGCTGATGCCTGGACGGGTGGCCCTGCTGGCTTCTGTCCCTGACCTGGGGGGGGGGGGGCTGGCCTCCTGGAACGTGTCTAGGGCGGCTGGCTGCCCGCACACAGGCTGCCCTGGCTTCTCTCAGAACCAGGAGGGGCAGCGCTGTCCCCATGGTGATCCCGCCAGGATTCGAGGTGGGGCGGGTCCGCGTGGGCAGGGCTCCCGGGACAAGGGAGATTCTGAACAGCAGTTGTGCACGACACAGCCGCCGGCCGGCCGAGGGCAGAGAAGAGCAGTCACACTGACAGGCACACCCTCCTGACCCATGACTCCCTGCCCTCGAGCAACACGGAACATCCACCTGTGGGCCGGGCTCCTGGCGCCTGGAGAGTTCAGGGCAGACGTCCTCTCTGCCCGGCAAACGCGGTGCAGGGACCCAGGAGCCCCGGGGAGCCATTCCAGGGAATTCCAGAGGCAGGAGCAGGGATGGACTCACAGCCCTGCTGCCATTTTGAGTGTAAAAGCTCAGCTATTCACCAAGCGAAGGCACCACACGCCCTGCAGACTGGAGCCCAGAGAACCAAGGAGGGACGACGGGAGGGACGCGGCAAAGGGCACCCTGGAGCCCTGCTTGGTGGGGAGAGGTGGGCGGGACCTTCCTCCCAGATAGAAGCATCCTGGGCTCACCATGAGCCTGGCCCCGCCCCGCCCTGCCCCTGTTCTTTCAGGACTTCAGCTGTGGTTCAGTGCAGGTGACTGAATGGGAGGAGACTGAATGGGGAGGAGAGCCGGGAGAAGCTGGGCTTCGTCATCTCTGACGTCGCTCACTTCCCACTTCCCCTCTCCTGTGGGGGGCAGGCCAGAGCCCCCACATTCCTTGGAATGCTGCTGTGAGCGCAGCTGTGCCCTGTGGCCCCAGCCTTTGGGGGCTGTGCAGACAGCACGGCAACCTGACGTGGCTGCGCTAGCCTGGCGGCAGCTCACCCTCCAAGCCACAGGCCCGTCCCAAGGGGTGGGGGTGACACGAGGCTTTCCAGAGGCGTTCAGCCTGCCCGGCCGCGGCAGCATCTGCCCCTGGGCCCTAGAGAAGCTGGGGTGCAGGAGGGTCACAGGGCAGAGGCCATTTCAGCCCAGATGTCTGCCGGGGAGCCCCCAGACCTCAGGAGCCCGGACAGGAGGCTCTGGTCGGAGCACGTGGGCCTCACCAGGCAGCTGCCCTGGCCAGCAGCCCAGACACCCGTTCTGCTCTGAGCCGGACCCAGGCTCCTGCCCGGAGGCCTGGGTACACTCGGCCGTGGGACAGTGACAGTGGGATGGCCAGTGCAGCGGCCTTAGCCCCAGGCCCGCTGCACACCTACAGGCACCCCCCCCCCCATGGGTCCTGCAGCTGGTCCCTGTCACTGCGTCACACGGGAAGCCCATCCATGGCCTGCACCCCACTTCCCTCTGTCCTTAGGCCCCTCTGTCTCCAGACTCACTTGTGTCTCCGGTGTCTGCCATGTGAACATAGCATGGACACCTTTCCCATGACGGCCATGCCTTCCTTTTCCCCACTTCCCAGAAAACTGCACGGACGTGTGGGAGCAGCCGGTGGTCCCCACGTGCCCGGTCCTCTCCATGCACACTGCATCCTGGGCACGGGTCCCAGAGCTGCCCATCACCTCCGCTTAGCGGCCCGGGGCCTCCTCAGTCTGCAGGGCTCCCAGGCTGTTGGCACCTCCTCCCAGCGCTCTCGTCCCTAATAACCGTCAGGAAACTGATGGGGTGCAGGAGGGTCACAGGGCAAAGTCACCACATTTACTTATTTATTTCCTTATTTGGGCTCTCAGCCACAGATATTTTCCCCATTGATTGTTTAAAAATATGTTTTTATTGACTTCAGAGAAAGAGGAAGGGAGAGACAGAGAGAAGATAGAAACAGATGAGAAACACCCATCGGCTGCCTCCCCCACGCCCCCCCACTGGGTATCGAGCCCACAACCCGGGCCTGTGCTCTGACCAGGAATGGAGCAGTGACCTCCTGGTTCATAGTTCGACGCTCAGCCACTGGGCCTCGCCGTGATCCAGGCTCTGTGGTTTTAGAGAGAGTGGAAAGGTGGGAGGGGGGGAGAGAGAAATGTGGAGACTGGTTGCCTCCCGCACGTGCCCTGACCAGACCCGGGGGATTGAACCTGTGAGCCAGGTGCGTGCCCTTGACCAGGAACGTGACCCCCATGACCCTGTGGTGCCCAGGCCCGTGCTCTCGCCCCCCCGAGCACACGGCCTGGGCGTGTCGATGTGTAAAGAGAATTCCTCCTGCAGGGATGCCATCTTAGGGGTCAGAGTGAGGCCGTGAGGCCCGGAGGAGGCTCCGTGAGGCTGCGTGAGCGGGTGAGGGGCGTCCCCGCTGTGCGGGCGGAGCTCGGTGGCCCCTCCTCGGCCACTCGGACACAGCGCACCTGCTATGTGCTGTGACCACTGTCCAGACCAGGGAGCCCTGAAATGGGGACACCCACACGGTCGGACCTAAGCGCTTGTACCTCCCAGAGCAGAGTCTTCCCTGCTGAGACCCCCTGCTGACTGGGTGGAGGCCAATGGGTGTTATGGGTGGGGTCATGGGCAGAGGACTGTGGTCAGAGGGGAGTGGGCGGGGCCATGGATAGGGGGTGTGTGGCTTAGGGGGCCATGAGCAGGGGGAGGGCTGGGGGCAGGGCCAAGGCCTGGGGGGGAGGGCAGGGACTGTGCCCGGAGCCACAGGGGGCAGGGCCACAGGCAGGGGGCTGGGGGCAGGGTCACGGGCAATGGGGTGCAGGGGGGCTGTGGGCTGGGCTGGGGGCCGGAGGCGGGGGAGAGAGGGCTGGGGGGTGATGTCAGCGGGGCGGCTCTGGAGCGGGCAGTGTCCTCCGGCAGCAGGAAGCACAGTAGGGGCCTCTGTCCCACACGTGCAAGGACGGAGTTTCACCAACAAACGGGGAGCCCTGGTGGCTGGTCGGGCAGCGCAAGGTGAGTTGGAGAGACCCAGTGAGCCCGGCCGCACCCCCCACGCCGCTGCTGCTGCAAGCCGCTGCGTCTGCGGTGGCTCCTGGCCAACAGCAGCTGATGGCGGAGGGCAGGGCGGCCTAGCTGAGCCGTCCCCAACCCGCACCCACCTGGGCGCCAGCGGAGAACCTGCCTGGGGCTGAGCACAGCGGAGGGAGCGGGACAGTGGGACCAGCACTGGGGCCCCGCGCCCCGCCCCCCACGCCCTGCCCGGCCCTGCGGGTTCCTGCCGGGGACTTGCTGAATAAGGACAGGATGGGGCAGCAAGCCCTGGACACACTGCAGAAATGACTGAAAACGTGTGTGTTGTTAGCAGCCTCAGCCAATTTGCAATTTATCTTGGTTTTCACCCAAACAGGCTGCAGCCCAAGACAAACACGCTTTGATGTAATCAGCGAATGACTCAGGCTGTTTGCACCGGTCCCCGCGCTGCGGAAACAGAGGCCTTGACAGCCGGCCAGCGGAAACGTGTGCGGGCCCTGCCCATGACCTGGCCCGCCCGCCCAGGCGTGACGTCACCGCCGCTGCTGCCTCTGGAGTTTTCAGTTATTGTTACCCAGGCTTGGCCGGGCGCCCAAGGGTGCAACAGGCCTGACCCCGGCTGTGCACACTCCCACGAGCACGGGGCACACATGGCATGTCTGTGGTCCGCTCCAGATCTGCTGATCATGAGTTGCACACGGTGATGTGTTAGGTCAGCAATCTGCTTTTTCAGCACATTTTTTTAAAAATAATTTTTATTGATTTTTTACAGAGAGGAAGGGAGAGGGATAGAAAGTCAGAAACATCGATGAGAGAGAAACATCGATCAGCTGCCTGCTGTACACCCCCCACTGGGGATGTGCCCGCAGCCAAGGTACATGTCCTTGACCGGAATCGAACCTGGGACCTTTCAGTCCACAGGCTGACGCTCTATCCACTGAACCACACTGGTTTCGGCTTCCAGCGCATTTTGTAAAAATATTTTTTTATTGATTTTAGAGAGAGAGGGAGAAGGAGAGAGAGAGAGAAACATCAATGATGAGAGAAACACCCATCAGCTGATGCCTGCAGGCCCCACACCAGATCGAACGCACAGCCCAGGCATGTGCCCGGACTGGGAATCAAGCCAGGGCCTCCTGGCTCCGGGGTTGATGCTCACGCCCTGAGCCACCCAGCTGGGCCCCGGCACGTTCCTCTCCAGAGGAGGGCTCCCACGGGCCCGGCTGGCCTTCACCTCCGTCCCCGTCATGTGCCCGGAGGACTCACATGGAGGCGGCGGCGTTGGCATCCTGGGCGCTCTGTGCTGCTAGGAAACAGCGAGGTCTGTGCTCAGAGCCAGTTCCAACGTGAGGAGACTCTGCCGTTCACACCATGATATGCACTCTACACGCCACTACATGCACACACATGTCCATGTACACGTGTGGGTGGGTGTGATTCCTGGAACGAGGGGAAGTCTGGAGGGCACCGCCTAGCGGCTGGCAGTGATGAGGACAGGAGGCCAGACAGTGGCCATCACACGTCCTGTGGGAGGCTCTCCTACGTGCACAGACCCGTGTGTGTGCATGTGCTCACGTGTACATGCAGATCTACATGTAAGCAGAGGCTGTTCTGTGTGTTTCTCTGGTGCAGTGCTGTTGCATCCTGGCTACTGAATCTGTGCACACATGTGCAACGTGTGTGTATACACATACAACGTGTGCGCACACGTGTACAATGAGTGTGCTGTGTCACCTGCTGTCTCCTAGGCTCTGTCTTCCCTCTGCAGACACGAAACACGGGACGTGGCTTAATTTGTCTCGTGGCCCTGGCAGGAAGGTGTCAGTGAGAAAAGCAAAGGGAAAGGCCAGGTGTCCCAGCCGACACCCCCTGACCCGGGACGGACGGCCAGTGCAAGGTCGGAGCAGGGCCTCCCCGATGGGGCGTCCGATTTCATGTGTCGTCTTCCGGCCCGGACGGGCAGTGTCAGATTTATGGCCCCGCGAAAGGCTACTTCCTCCCCACGGGAAGAGGGAACCAATGGCCCGTTCACACCGAAAGGCCCTGCACCGTGGGCACCACCAGCCACGGGCAGTGACGGCCTAAGGCTCCGGGAGCTGCGGCCAGTGCTCCCTCCTAATACCCAGCAGGCACTCGTCCGAGGGCTCGGCACAGGCGGGTGAGGGTGAGGGTTAGGGCAAGGGTGAGAGGGTGAGGGTGAGGGTGAGGGTTAGGGTGAGGGTTAGGGTTGCGTGATGGTTAGGGTTAGGGTGAGGTTTAGGGTTATGGTGAGGGTGAGGATTAGAGTGAGGGTGATGGTTAGGGTGAGGGCGAAGGTTAGGGTAAGGGTGATGGTTAGGGTTAGGGTGAGGTTTAGGGTGAGGGTGAGAGAGTGAGGGTGATGGTTAGGGTGAGGGTGAAGGTTAGGGTGAGGGTGATGGTTAGGGTTAGGTTTAGGATTAGGGTGAGGGTTAGAGTGAGGGTGATGGTTAGGGTGAGGGTGAGGGCAAGGGTGAGGGTTAGGGTTAAGATGAGGATTAGGGTGAGGGTGAGGGTTTGGGTTAGAGTGAGGGTTAGGGTGAGGGTGAGGATGAGGATGAGGGTTTGGGTTAGAGTGAGGGTGAGGATGAGGGTTTGGGTTAGAGTGAGGGTTAGGGTGAGGGTGAGGATGAGGGTTTGGGTTAGAGTGAGGGTTAGGGTGAGGGTTACAGTTAGGGCTGCTGTTGCCGCCAGGGCCTTTTGTGGTAACGTCATCGCACCTTGGAGACGGGCGTCGTGTTAACTAGCCTCAGGAGAGACCATCCCCGATACGTAACAACGGCAGACCATTCCTTACCTGTGCACCGAAACCGATCTGTTACATGCGGTCACACCTCAATTAGCATGACAATAGAAGCAGAAAGAGGGGCTACCCACCATCCCCACATCGCAGGGGATGGTTATGAAAACGGCTGAGAGCGAAGGCAGGTGCGCGCCTGCAGCCACCACTTCCAGGCACTGGGCAGTGGGAATGGGCTCCGTGTCTCCCTGAGAGCCGGGAGAGAAACCGGGGATGTGGACGAAGGGCCAGCACAGCACCTGGCAGGCTCGGAGCGCTGCGGGAGGAGGCACGAGACACTCCCATGGGGGACACTGCGGAGGCAGGGGGAGGGGGGCAGACACAGGAGTGGCCCCTGGACCCAAGGCCCTTTGTTTTCCGTTCCCATGGGTGCAGAGCCGCACACAGGAGGGAGGCTGCGGTGGCAGCTGGCACCTAACCCTTCCCTCTGGCCCCCGGCGCCCGGCCTGCTCAGAGGACATGAAGAAGGGACGACAGCGCCCTGGCAGAGCGGGGAACCGAAGCTTAGAGTGATCCAGCTGTGATCACTGTCACGCTCGGGAGGCGAAGAGCTGGGTCTGAGAGGGGTGACAGGCCCAGGGCTCCCCCACCACCCACCTACCTCCGGATAGCTCTCTGGGCACCTGCTCTGGTGCGGAAGCAGCTCCCGCAGCCCAGCCCGTCCTCGCCTTGTGCCGGGTGAGTGGGCCCTCTGGACAGTGATGGTGAGCGAGAGCTACAGGGAGGAGGGAGGAGGGAGGAGGCAGGCTGGGGAGGTTCATGCTGGGGCCCAGGAAGTTTGTTTTACAGCTAATTTTTACACGTTTGTTTAATCTGTCACCGAGGGTCACTGGTCAGGCCGCTGCTCCTGTCCTGCAGCCCCGTTCCCAGCGCCGCCGCCTGGGAAGGGGCAGCGAAGCTCTTTGCCGAGGTTCGGCACACAGGAAGTGCGCCCAGGACACGCGGTCGCCCAGCTGCCGGGTCAGGAAATTGCACCTGCCCTGTGGAGGCTCCTCTGTTCGGGTGGCCAGTCACCGGCCCAGCCCACGCGCAGCCCCCTGGGACGTGGGGGCCGGCGGCAGCCGCGCTTCCGCTGGGATTGGATTCTGGTCAGTGGATGGGGGAGAGGGGTCGTTTATCCAACATGAAGAGGGGTCTTTGGTTGTTCTCTGACCTGGATGTCAGGTTCGGTTCTAAGAATCACACCGTTTTAATTTCTCTGAAAACATTCTTCCCATTTTCAACCCGTTCGTGAGGAGCTCACGCGTGGGGCCAGGACTCCAGCTCCACTTGCAGCGAATGGGGGACCCTGGGGGCTGGAGAACGGCCTGAGGGCCTCGCCCACGTCTGGTGTGAAACTCACTTTTAAAGGGTCATTCGAAATCCTTCGTGGGCCCACCTGGTTTGGCTCAGTGGATAGAGCATCAGTCTGTGGACGGAAGGGTCCCAGGTTTGATTCCAGTCAAGGGCACGCACTTGGTGGCAGGTTCCAGGCCCTAGTTGGGTGTGTGCAAGAGGCAACCAATCAATGTGTCTCTCTCACATCGATGTGTCTCTCTGTCTTTCCCTCTCCCACTCTCTCTAAAAATCAGTGGAAAAACATCCTCAGGTGCAAAAAAGAAAAAAATCCAGATTAGCTCTCTGAGAAACAATTCTTTTTCCTTCGTGCACTCATGTAGCAATGCCTCATGTACTTTGTTAATGCATGTGCTCTCTGTGCCTCCTTGGTGTCTGGCACAGCCTGGTTTGAGACAAACACATTCTGGGTGAGCACAGCTCCACTGGAGACACAGGCACACCTGTGGGGAATGCCCACAGACCTGAGGGTCCAGAGTGCCACCAGCACTGTGTTCTGGACAGGACATGTATGAAAGGGCCAGGGACCAGCTGAAACAGCTTTATGTTGTCCTCACACTATCACCACTACCATCACCACCACCATCATGACCGCAACCATCACCATCCTACCACCACCATCACCATCACCATCATCACCATCATCATCACCACCACTACCATCACCTTCACCATCACCATCATCATCGTCATCACCATCATCATTACCATCATAACTGCCACCATTACCATCACCATCACCATCAACACCACCATTGCCAACACCAGCACCATCACATCCCTCCATCACCATCACTATCACCATTCCATCACCATCACCATCACCACCATCATCACCACCATCATAACTGCCACCATCACTATCACCATCACCAACACCATCACATCCCTCCAACATCACCATCACTATCACCGTTCTACCACCATCACCATCATCATCATCATGTTATCACCATCACCAACACTATCACCATCCCACCACCACCATCATCACCGTTATCACTATCATCACCATCATCATCATCATCACCACCATCATCACCATCATCACTACCATCATCACATCACCATCTCACCACCATCACCACCATCACCACCATCACCACCATCACCATCATCACAGGCACAACACCATCACCATCCACCACCATCACCATCATCATCACTACCATCATAACTGCCACCATCACCATCACTATCACCATCACCAACACCATCATATCCCTCCATCACCATCAAAATACCATCACTATCACCATTCTACCACCATCACCATCATTATCATCATCACTGTTATCACCATCACCAACACTCTCAGCATCCCACCACCATCATTACTGTTATCACCATCACTATCATCACCATCATCATCACCACCACCACCATCACCGTCAGCACCATCATCATCATCACCGTCACCATCATTACCACCTTCACCATCACCATTACCAACACCATCGCATGCCTCCATCATCACCAACACTATCACAACACCAACACCATCACCATCGCCATCATCACTGCCATCATAACTGCCACCATCACCAACATCAACACCATCACATCCCTCCATCATTACCAACACCAAAACCATCACTATACCACCACCACCACCATCATCACCATCACCTTTACCACCATCACCATCATCATCACCACCATCATCAACATCATCACCACCACCACCACCTTACACATCACCATCATCACCTTCACCATGGCCATGGACTGCATTGGGGGAGCAGGGGCCACCTCTCAGGTGCTGTGTCACCCTGTAGGCAATTAGGAGTCTTTTCGTTCACCTCATGACCAAGGAAAGGCCGAGGCTCCACCTGCTACCCAGGGCTGGGGAGCTGCAGCCCACCACCTCGTCCTGGGGTTGGGGTGGACTTGCTGGCTGTAGCCACAGACTTCCAGGGTCACGTTCTGACATACAGTGTAGGCTTATCCTCTTGGGCCCCAAACCATGGGAATTAGTTCCGATCCTTCTTGTAATTATTAATGATGGTTAACACAGACTGGAAAATTCCAGCCTCCTCCCCTGGCCAGCCCTCACACCTCCTGTCTGTTTCCTGGTGAGCCGGTGTTAATGAGTAACCCCAGGAAGGACCCGCACTGTCTCATTTACCAGCCCAGGGGCTGAGTTTTGGAGAGCATCTGCAGCAGCTGATGTGTGGGAGGGAAAGCAGGTCTCCAGAAAGTTCTCATTCATCAGTTTCTTTGGTAAAAGTTTGGAGAAGGGAGGGGTGTGGGCCCTTTCAGTGTTGCTTTGGGGGTGATGAGCCTGTGTTTCAGGGGGGTTAAGTGGGATTCACAATGACCCACGTGCCCCTGTATTTTCTCTCCTGCGTCTCGATTCATGACTGGAAGCCCACAATCCGCAGTCTTTCCGGCACCGTTCCTGGTAGTGGCCCAGCCTCTACTCTCAGCGTGCCATGAGTAGGGAGAGGAAGGGGAGGGTTGAAGATGATTCCCAGTCTTTGGGGCTGGGCACAGGGTGGCCAGTGCCACCGATCGAGATAGTGAACTCAGGAACTGGAGCCGTTTAGGGTGAGAGAGGGAGTCCTTGAGAGAGAGAACATTGGCTGTGGGTACAGTGAAGGGGTGCTCGGGAAGGAAGTGGTGAAAAAGCTCCAGGGGCTCAGAAGCTGAACCAGGAGGCAGTGCTGTCGGTGACCCCAAGATGTCGGGTGGTCACAGTGAGGGGGCAGTCAGTGAGGGGGTGGTCAGGTGGCTCCTCTCCTCGGCTCCGTGGACGATCGCAGGAGCGGTTGGCTCCTGACCCTCCCTGTTCACACGAGGCCTGACTGAAGGAACACATTGGGACACGTGGCCGATCTGCCTGCAGGAGCTGGACGCTTCCAGCCAGCTGCCCAGGGGCCTCGCCGCCCGTCACCCTGAGTGCAGGACAGGGACCCCTGGTGTCAAGGTTGTAGCATCTCCAGGGACTGGGCTCCCAGGAAACCCCATCGCTGGACAGGGCTGGTGGCCACAGATCTGGGCAGAGTCCCAGTCTACCACCTCTGCTCAGTCCTGAGAGTGTCCTTCCGGCAATCCGGAGAGGGTCCCCGGGGATACCTGTCCCTTGTGACCTGGGGCCTTCCGGCCCCTCTGCATCCCACAGAGACCACCGACCACTGCTGAGGACCCACTGGGCACCTCTGTTGCTCAGCCAGGTCGCCCTCACCTCCTCTAACTCTCACACCTTCCAGGACAGCCCCCGCAGGTCCCCTCATCCCCCCGCCCCTCCCCCAGTGCCTGAGCTGCACCCTGACCTCGTCTCTCAGTTCTCGCCTCCTGGCTTCGTTGACTGTGTGAATCTAACAGCAGAGTTTTTGTTAAGTCTGCAACTTACACATTTTGTTCATGAACGTGGTACATTTTATATTAGGATGAAAAGTACTCATTCTCTATTTTTTTTTTTTTAGCTTCATGCTCAGCTATAAATTTTTTCGGATGAAATGCACATAAATATTTTAAGCCGGTTGATTGAGTAAACCTTCCAGAGGTTACATGTCGAAGCATCATCGTAGATTTGACTTCGCTCCTTCTTGAACACCACATCAAGAACATGACGCCTCCTCGGTGGCTAAACAGTGTCTATTCGCTGCCAACAATCATCAGCTGATAAAGCTGGTTCCCGAGTTTCCCAGCCGCGGCCTCGTGGACACGCTGAGCGGCCCCTCCTCACTGTGGGGCGTCCAGGGGTCCTGGCTCCGCCCCTCTCGGTGCCAGGATGCTCTCAGCCTGATGACAAGAAGTGTCCCGGGCTCCCTGAAAGCCCCTGGGGTAGAGGCACAAATCCCCCGGCTGAGAAAACGGCCTCAGATATTGAAAGCTGAACAAATTTAATCAGCTGACCCCTAACTATGCTCTTAAATCACACATTTTCTACTTCAGATGCATATAAATGCTTCAAGTGCATTTTTAAAATCAGAAGACGCAAGCTCGTGATGCCAAATCGTGTGCTTCGTGTCCGGTCAGCTGCCACAGGGCCACCGATACCCCACGTGGTCTCACCCGTGTCCTCCCAGAAGTCGCCGGCCCCCAGGGACGTTCTCGCCACGACTGCGGTGGGACTGCGTCCCCGGTCCCCCGAGGGGCCGCGAGGGAGCAGGTCTCAGCTCAGACGGGACTCGGGGGTCCAGATGAGGGACAGGAGAGGGATGACGGCCAGGAGTGGGCACCACCGGCCCCGTCCTGACGCCCCGTGGGCCATGCGCCCTGTCGCTGGGCCTGGCGAATCCCGGGGCCCGGCAGCCAGCTTTCTCTCTCTCGTCCAGCCTCTGGCTCTTACCACCCATTTCGACCTCCAGGGCTGGCCGCCGTCTGAGCCAGGGTTTGCTGATGGGATTGTTGGCGGGGCGTGGACCTGGGAGCATGGACCAGGTGACGACCCGCTGGTCTTGGGCAGCCCACACGATGGTGGCCGTCGGTGGGCCCCACGCCAGGGGAGCCCTCGGTTTTACCAGACACAGCTTTAAAGGAAGTCTCTGCCATCGGCATGCAAATGTGTGGTATGTGCGGTGTGTGGTTATGTGCATGTGTCCATGTGTAGCGCCTGTGTGCATGTGCAACCTTGTGTGTGTGCATGTGCAGTGTGTGCATCTGTGTGATGCATGCCCGCATGTGTCTATGCATATGTAAACTGTGCTTGCGTGTGCACATGTGCATGTGGGGTGTGCGTGTATATGTGTGCACCGTATGTGTGAGCTTGTGTGTGCCCTTCCCAACCTGCACCGCGTCTGCCTTTGTTTTCCGTGTTTGGGAAACGTGGCATTTGGAGCCCATGTGGACCTAGCACGCGTGACTCCACATGGAAAGGGTGCCTCTCAGCGTGTCCTCTGCCCTGACGCACGGTGGCTGGGCCACTCGGTGCAGGAAGCAGGTTCCCAGCGCGGAGGAGTCGTGGGGGTGGGTCTGCGCTGGGGCGGCGGCTGGGCCAGCAGGCAACAGGGCGGGCAGGGCGCTTCCTCTGGCCCCATCTGGTAATCAGGCTCTGCCTTCGGGCACACACCGATGCTCCTCCGTGTTTGTCTTGGCCAGGGCTGTAGCAGTCGCTGCCGCTGTTATTCCGTCTCGGCCGGCCCCATTTATGAAATCTCCGTCGCCTGGCAACCCCGGCAGCGCCGTGATGTATGGCCGGCGATGCTGCTCGGAGGGAAGGGAAGCTCATTTCCCGCTGATGAGAAGCCGCTGTGCACAGTGACCCCGGGGGCGGCCCCGGCGCTGGCCGTCACCACAAATCCTGACGGCGAGGCCCCGTGTTAGCCCAGCGGCCTCAGGGAGCCCATTACATGAATTATTAAGTGCCGTCCGTCATGCGTGTGTGAGTCCCCTGCACACAGTGCCACGGCCATAAATTCCTGGTCCGTCCGGCACAGGAGGCCGTCGTGCTGGCCGCCTTCTTTGTTCCCGGGTGTGGGTGTGAGCATAGCCTGCCTGCCCCCGCCCCAGGCTGTGACACAGCGGCTGGGGCCCGCCGAGGTTCCCCGGGCGACACCTAGGTGTGGGGTGGACGCCACAGACACGAGGGGCCGAGGGACAGTCCTCGCCCCGGCCGTGGGGAAGCCGGTGCCAGGAGCTGGCGCTTTCCTCTGGGGGCGCTGGCGTCCGTGGGTGGAAACCGGCCGCGTCAGCACCACCGCGTGGAGATGCCCGGCCAAGGGCTGGGCCCCTGAAGACGAGGCGGAGGGTGAGCATGTGGCCACTCACGGGCGATGGTCTCTGGGGGACCCCCAGCGCTGCAGGGCCACCCGTCCTGCTTCAGGGGCAACAAGAGGCGGCCCTAGGACCCTCCGCTGGCACCTCCATGGCAGCCCCTCCCGCCAAGCAGCCCTCTGCCCATGGACGCTGGGGCAGGAAGGGAGGGCAGGATGTGGGATTTCCCGAATGGCCCACCAGCTGGGAGGCCACTCAGGGCCTCTGACCAGCCCCCCCCCCCCCCCCGCCAACCCCCCACCCCCGCCCCTGGGACACTCAGCAGGAGGGCCAAGCAGCCCTACTGCCCTGCCTGCTCCGAGGTGCACACCTGCGTTCTCAGAAAGCTGTCATCCTGAGGATCGGTGCTTCGAGGGTCGAGGCAGGTCTCAGGACACCCACAGCGCAGGGGGTGGGGTGCGTGCGCTGAGGAAGGCCCGGCATGCCCTGAAAGGGGGATGTGGCAGGCGGCTAGAGGCAGGGCTGTGGCCTCAGGCTCAGCCCCCAGGCGCAGGCAGGGCCAGGCTGGGAGAGCGGGTGGGGCCTTATTAATGTGTTTCTCCCCTTTAAGAGTGCTGAGCTGCCCTTGCAGGTTTGGCTCGGTGGATAGAGCATCAGCCCCCACCTGAAGGGCCGAGTTTGATTTCTGTCAAGGGCACGCACCTCGGTTGCAAGCTGGGTCCCCGGCCCCTAGCGTGCGGGAGACGACAGCAAGGCGATGTGTGTCTCTCCTGCATCTGTGTGTGTCTCTCCCTCTCACTCTCTCTAAAAATCAACGGGGGAAAAACAGCCTCAGGTTCGGATTAACCAAAACCCAGTGCGCTGAGCTGAGAGGGTGGAGCCGGCCTGGCCCAGGGCCGGGTGTCTGCGGGGCCACATCCTCCGGACTCTGAGGCTTCCGGGAAGGTCTGGAGTGCAGGCGGGTCTCAGGGCAACAGAACCCGGAATCGCGAGGAGTTCTGGCTGCAGCCTGTTCAGCGGCAGCCGGGCACCTCCAGGGTGGCTCTGGTCTGCGCCGCTCCATCCCTGCCAGCCCAGCACCCAGGCCCAGCTTGGTTTTCAGTGTTGGGGAGGGGGGCTCCTGGGGCATCTGCTCTGATCCACCTGCCCCTACCCTTCACCCCTCGCCCTCCATCTCCCGCCCTCCGACTCGGGTTTTCCGGAGGCCCCACGGCTTCCAGGGTGTGGATTCCTCACTTTCTTTCAGAAAAGGCAGGGAGGCGGGTGGGGGTTGGAGGGAGCATAAGGTGGGGGGAGGGTGGGCGGGGAGCTATCTCCCTGCGGTGCAGCCAGGAGACCTGAACACAGTCCCCGCAGAGCTGATCCTGCGTCCGCTGGGCCTGGGACTCTGCCCAGCTCCCGTTCTCCGCCTCTCACAGCTGCAGACACCCCTCCCCCCCACGGCCGAGTGTCCAGGGCCTGGTCCCTCTGGGCTCGGTTTCTACCGAGAGCGACACCATCCAGCGGGTGTGACCGTGAGGCTGAGGGGGCCAGGCTGGCATCAGGGAAGGGGGGGTGCCTTGGCACTCAGGGGTCAGCTCATCATCGCCACATGGTGCTAACGGCCAGTCTGCACACCACCGCCCACGTCCCCTTCACCCGTGACCACCAGGAGCAGAAGGCGTGCCCGGCCCCCCAGGCCTGTCCATGCCCCACACGGTGCAGGAGGCAGATCTCCCGGGACCTGGGCCAGTGGAGTCCAAGACCAACACCCACAGGCTGGTTCCCAAAGGCGTCACTGTGACTCCTTCCCCAAGGAGAGGCCCGCCCACCCCCTTGTTTGCATCAGCCGTTCTGGTGCTCCAACACGTGTGCACGCTGGTGGCGGTCGCAGAGCTGGTATTGTGCACCCATGTGCAAGGCCCCGCCTGTGCATGGTCTACCGTGTGCAAGGCCCTGTGTGTGTGCACGCTGGCAGCAGTCACAGTGCTGGTATCATGCACTGGTGTGCAAGGCCCCTGCCTATGCACAGTCTCCCACGTGTGCCAGGCCCCACGTGTGCACACTGGCAGCGGTCACGGTGCTGGTATCAGGCACCCGAGTGCTGGGCTCTATTTTTCCTCTCATCTCACTCAATCCTATTTCACAAGGTCAAGGCCGCAACCTGCCAGGGGCGGTGGCCGGGCTGACACGCCCAGACTGGCTTCAGCAACAGCAGCTTCTCTCTCACCATCGAGGCGTGGGTGTGGGCGGGCCGCCTCCCCGGGCTGTAAGGAGGGCGCTGGGTTCTGGCCTGACTCGGCTCCAGCCTGACCGTGTCCACAGGGTCCTCGTGCGTCTGTGTCACACTCACACCGGGGGGAGGCCTCCCACACCGCTGTGACCTCGCCTCAGCTCTGCCCAGACCCCATCTCCACATAAGGCCACGGGCTGAGGTACTGGGGTTAGGACTTCGGCACGGAACTTGGGGGTGCCATGGACCCCTGACCCCAGGCACAGAGCCGGCAAGAGGCTGAGGCCCCGCCATGGGCTGCAGGCCACGGGGAGGGCCGGCTGCGTGTGCCCCACGCAGGGTCTGGGTGGTGCCAGGACACGGGCAGAGCTGGGCTGCTGGCGGCCCCACCCCGGGGGCGGTCCCTGTGGTCTGGAGGCCTCACGCCGGCTCTCTGGGAGGCTCTGCCGAACACCCAGCTCGGAATGACTTTTCCAGACCCATTGACCTGAGTTGTTTTCCCAAAGGAACACCCCATCCCCCCAAAAGCAAGGGAGGTTGGGCTGGGCCCCAGAGGCAGCAGGATGGTGGAGGTCTGGGCCAACCTGCAGGCCTATCCTCGAAGGCCCAGGAGAGTGGTTTGGGAGGAGCAGGGCGTCTGCCAATTACAGCGGCGATGACAGCAGGGCCTCATCCTTGTCAGCACCGGAGCCGAGAGGTAGCAGAGGTGGCAATGGTGGTGATGGCAGAGCAGCCGTGACTCAGCCTCACGGTCTCCCAGCACAGCTTCCCGTGAGCAGCAGGGATGTGGGGTGCCTGGGGATGAGCAGCAGGGATGTGGGGGGGGGAATTGGGTATGGGCAGCAGGGACATGGGGGACTTGGGGACGAGCAGCAGGGATGTGGGGGACCCTGGGAACGGGCAGCAGGGATGAGGGGGACCCTGGGGATGAGCAGCAGGGAGACGACAGGGATGGTGGGAATGAGGTGCAGGGTCGTGGAGGGCCTTGGGGATGAGCAGCACGGTTGTGGGGGGCTGTGGGGATGAGCAGCAGGGTTGTGGGGGGCTGTGGGGATGAGCAGCAGGGTTGTGGGGGGCTGTGGGGATGAGCAGCAGGGTTGTGGGGGGGGTTGTGGGGATGAGCAGCAGGGTTGTGGGGGGGCCGTGGGGATGAGCAGCAGGGTCGTGGGGGGCATTGAGGACGGGCAGCAGGGACACCGACAAATGTTCTCCGTTTGGTTGTGTCGGCCGCGCACTCTCTCAAATCCACAGAACAATGTGTGTTACATCCTGAAGTTTAAGGCACGTAAATTATCTCTAATAATGACAGGGTAATATGCTAATTAGACTGAATGTCATTCCTGACAAAGCCGGGGCTGGAGGGAAGCTAGCTCAGATCCCGGGTGCCCATAGGCGACCAGAGGAGGGAAGCCCGGTCCCGGGATCCGGAGAAGAAAGGCCTACTCTTGTATGAGTTGTCGTGCATCAAGCCTCTAGTGTCTCAAGAAAGCTGTTAAGAAAACTTACTGAACAGCACTCGTTGAATTCAAAAACATTTACCAACAGGGGTTTTACGACTGTTTTTAAAAGAACACAAGTGTTTCCCCAAATGTCATCGAGTGTTTTGCAAAAAGAGCAAAGCAGAGGAGGCTGCATGCAGTGCAGGTGCGGGAGGTGCTAACCAGAGGTGTCAGAGTATCTGGAGGCGGCAGGCCTGCTGACCATGGGGGCCCCAGGGGGTAGATCGGCCCAGGCTTTCCCACAAACAAGCTTTGGGGTTCAGCAGGGTCAGGGAGACGGGGCTGTGTTTGGCCTCCACTCGGATGAGCAGCCCCTTTCCCACAGGGCAGCAGGCTCGCCCGCGGGTGCACGTGAGCTCCGACAGGCTCCTGGGTGGGAGGAGGGTGCTGGGCGGGTGTGGACGGCCAGGCCTCTGCCATCCTGAGGCCCCCAGGTCTCTGAGCAGCTCCGGCCACAGCTCCCAGGGCACAGGGAGGATGCACGAGGCTCTGGGCTTTGGAAAGATTTCCCCCCAGCCCCGGGGAAAGCAAACCAGCGTGCTGTGCCCGCCCCCCGGCCAGCTTGCTGCGTCCACCCCACTGGCCAGGTCATCCAGCCGTTGACGGGGGGCCTCGTTTGGGGTTGCGCTGTTGGATTCAGACCTGGCTGTCTGAGCAGTGTAGGGGGGGCTGGTCACTGCCCGGTTTCCTGGGTTGAGACCAGGACCAGCCAAACTGGCCTGTGTCCCCCCTTTGAGAAATTGAACCGTCTGCGTCGGAACCCAGACCCGCCACATCCGGGGTTTTCCTGAAAGGGTCTCTGAAATCCTCGTGGGAGGGGCCTGCTCCTACCTCCCAAACCTAGCCGGCCGTCCAACCGGCAGAGCCACCGACTGCGCTCACCGGGCAGGTGCTCCTGGCCCCGTGCGCCCCCCAGCGGGTCCTGGACCCAGCCACACCGGCCGCCCTCCTAAGGGACAGCTGCCGCCTCCCAGCTGGTCCCACGTCCGTCCCCACAAACGGAGGCCCCTCGGGCCCCTTGATCCAGTCCAGTGACCTGAGCTGGGACCGGGCTTGCTCTGAGCTGGACTGCTCGACCCCCTTCCTGGGTCTGGGGTCTCACCCAAGGTCAGGGTGATGCCGGCTGCACCTCCCTCCCGTTCCTCCATGTGGCTAAAGAGGAACCCGCTGGGGCAGGTCCAGGGCTCAGGGCGGCTGGACCCGCGGGCACCCACGCTGTGGGCCACCACTAGCCACCCAGGACCGGCCACTTCCTGGGAGCTTCCGGGCCGGGTGGTCTGGCCTCAGCATCGCCACCTGGCCTGGGGGGTTCCCCCAACTTGTTTCCGTGGGTGCTGGTCCCTGCTCCTCACTTCTCCAACCCTCCCTCTGCTGTGTTAGCGGGGGACTTTCCCGTCTAAGTTCCAGGAGTCTGGTGGTGATCACATGTGACGAGCCACACGGGCTCCTGTTTGGGGCGTCAGAGGTGGCTGCTCCCTGACCGGCCCACCCTGGGTGCCCTGGCTCCCTTCTCCTCCCCTGCCACAGCCTCGGGGTCACCTCCCAGCAGGGCCCGGGCCGCATTCTCCGCTATCTGTCTGTCTGTCTGTCTGGGGCCGAGGGGACTGATCCGTGCCCCAGGCAGCGCCCATTTGAGGGCAGAGCTGTTGGCTCAGGAGGTGGAGGCAGCGCGTCTCAGAAGAGACACTTCCGTGGAAACCTTGCATCCGGAGAGAAGCTGAGCCGGGCGGGGCGGGCGGGCTGGCGTGGGGCAGGAAGTGACACTGGGGGACCAGGCCCTGAGGGTCAGGCCCAGGCCACCCCGAGTCCCCCAAGCTCCTGGAGGCACCTCAGGTCCACGCCCCTCCACCCAGCAGAGGGGTGACTCCTGTGCCCGTTGGAGACTTGGAGGGAGTGACAAGCAATTAATCTCCAAGGGCAATCAGTGACTGGCCTCTCTGCCCCCCAGGGAGAAGGCGAGGTGCAGCCTGCAATGGCAGCCTCTCCTCCCCTCTGTGCTAATCCCCGGGGCTGGCGAGATGGTTGGTCCTCGGAGGAGGCCGGGGAGGGCGCCCCCACAGTGAGGCTGCGATGGAGGTGGGACAGAGGGACCCGTGCTCGTCTGCCCACAGGGGCTCCCCGGGCGCAGGACATCTGCCAGGGGAGGGGTGGTTTTCGGCTGCGTGATTGGGTGCGTGTGCCCCAAAACGCCATCATGGGGCTCATTGAAAGGGAATTCAATTAAATGGAATTGGGGAACTCTGTGGAGCGCCCGCTCCAACTGGGGTTCCAAGAGGGGGGGAGACAAGTGGCTCCTGAGGGGGGGACCCCGCCTGGGGTTTCCGGTGGTCGGTTTGGCAGTGGGAGTGTCAGGAGGCCGGTACCATCCATCCCACTGGGGTTCCCGGGGCTGGAGGGAAGCAGGCCGGGAGCAGGGGGGACAGAAGCAGGGGGAGCCCTGGGCCACGACCAGCCGTGCGGTTACCTGAATGTGTCGGGTTTAAAACGCAAAGTAATCGCTTCACCAGGAGGCTCGGGAGTCCCACTGTCAGGAACGGGCCTTCCCACGCTCCCCCCACCTCAGCGCCCCCCACTCCCCCTGCCCCCGTGGCATGCAGCCTGCCCTCCCCCGCCAGGGACGTGGCATCCATGCCCCAGAGAGGATATGGGGACGCTGACCCGCCCCCCCCCCCCAGGAACGTGGCTGGGCCACCACCTCCCTTCAGAGGAGGGACCCCTCATTCGTGTCCGTGCTGGTGCGTGCTCCCCACACTATCCTGACGTTTATGCCGGAAAACAGGCTGGAAAGAGAGTGTTCCCCTGTCCCTTTATTTGTTAAATAGGAAGTACTTCCTCCGCCTGCAAACACTACTGAGGGTGGGGGGCCCCGGGCACCCGGGTCTGGCCCACGAGGGAGAGGGAGGGACGATGTCACCGAGAGGGTTGGGGGAGGCCCAGTCCCCCATGTCACCACCCTCCACGCTCGAAACAGACGTTACGGGACCCATCCGCGCTGCATGCCTGCTTTGCTTGTTCTAACATAAATGTGTTTCTCTTGGTCTCAGAGAGGAAGGGAGAGGGAGAAAGAGAAACATCCAGGATGAGAGAGAATCACAGACCGGCTGCCTCCTGCACTACCCCCCACTGGGGATGGAGCCTGCAACCTGGGCATGTGCCCCGATCGTGACCTCCAGGGTCATAGGTCGACACTCTACCCCGGAGCCACGCCAGCCGGGCAAGAGTCACTTGTCTGCATCCCATGAAGCTGCTGCTCTCACCCTCAGCAGCAGGTTCCCCCTTCCCTTTTTGTGCAGCCTCGGTCCCAGGAAGTGGGGTGCAGGCCCTACTCCCGCACCGCCTGCTGGACAGAGCCTGGCCTCACGCCTCCTCTCAGGCGCCTGCCCCCATTCAGCCTCCAGCCTCTCCATCCCCACCCCTCAGCTACTCTGTGCCCAGGTCACTGCCCTCCTGTCCGCAGTGACCCCCTTGCGCTGGGCACAGGGCTGCAGCGGGTACTGGTCTCACCGTAGGCGCCCAGGAGAGTGCGCTGGGTGGGCTCATGTGCACCCTCACCCTCTGTTGGTAGAGGGTGGAGGGTGAAGGGTGAAGGAAGGAGGATGGAGGAAGGAGAATGGAGGGGGGTGGGGGGGCGGGGGGAGAGTGGAGGGTAGAGGTGGAGGGTAGAGGGTGGAGGATAGAGATAGAGGGTAGAGGTGGAAAGGGAGGGTAGAGGTGGAGGGTGGAGAAAGGAGGGTGCTGTTGGTGGAAGAAGGAGGGTGGGGTGGGGGTGGAGGGTGGAGGGTAGAGATGGAGGGTAGAGGTGGAGGGTAGAGGGGGAGGGGGAGGGTAGAGGTGGAGGAAGGAGGGTGGAGGGTGGAGGGTGGAAGTGGAGGGTAGAGGGTAGAGGTGGAGGGTAGAGGGGGAGGGGGAGGGTAGAGGTGGAGGAAGGAGGGTGGAGGGTGGAGGGTGGAAGTGGAGGGTGGAGGGTAGAGATGGAGGGTAGAGGGGGAGGGGGAGGGTAGAGGTGGAGGAAGGAAGGTGGAGGGTGGAGGGTGGAAGTGGAGGGTAGAGGGTAGAGGTGGAGGGTAGAGGGGGAGGGGGAGGGTAGAGGTGGAGGAAGGAGGGTGGAGGGTGGAAGTGGAGGGTGGAGGGTAGAGATGGAGGGTAGAGGGGGAGGGGGAGGGTAGAGGTGGAGGAAGGAGGGTGGAGGGTGGAGGTGGAGGATGGAGGGTAGAGATGGAGGGTAGAGGTGGAGAGTAGAGGGTAGAGGGTGGAGGGTAGAGATGGAGGGTGGAGGGGGAGGGTAGAGGTGGAAGGTGGAAGAAGGAGGGTGCTGTTGGTGGAGGAAGGAGGGTGGGGGTGGAGGGTAGAGATGGAGGGTAGAGGTGGAGGGGGAGGATAGAGGTGGAGGAAGGAGAGTGGAGGGTGGAGGGTGGAGGGTAGAGATGGAGGGTAGAGGTGGAGGGTGGAGGGTAGAGATGGAGGGTAAAGGTGGAGGGGGAGGGTAGAGGTGGAGGGTGGAGGGTAGAGATGGAGGGTAAAGGGGGAGGGGGAGGGTAGAGGTGGAGGGTGGGGGTGGAGGGTAGAGATGGAGGGTAGAGGTAGAGGTGGAGGGGGAGGGTAGAGGTGGAGGAAGGAGGGTGGAGGGTAGAGATGGAGGGTAGAGGTGGAGGGTGGAGGGTAGAGATGGAGGGTAAAGGTGGAGGGGGAGGGTAGAGGTGGAGGAAGGAGGGTGGAGGGTGGAGGGTAGAGATGGAGGGTAGAGGTGGAGGGTGGAGGGTAGAGATGGAGGATAGAGGTGGAGGGGGAGGGTAGAGGTGGAGGGGGAGGGTAGAGGTGGAGGAAGGAGGGTGGAGGGTAGAGATGGAGGGTAGAGGTGGAGGGTGGAGGGTAGAGATGGAGGGTAGAAGTGGAGGGGGAGGGTAGAGGTGGAGGAAGGAGGGTGGAGGGTAGAGGGTGGAGGGTAGAGATGGAGGGTGGAGGGGGAGGGTAGAGGTGGAAGGTGGAGGAAGGAGGGTGCTGTTGGTGGAGGAAGGAGGGTGGGGGTAGAGGGTAGAGATGGAGGTTAGAGGTGGAGGGGGAGGGTAGAGGTGGAGGAAGGAGGGTGGAGGGTGGAGGGTAGAGATGGAGGGTAGAGGTGGAGGGGAGGGTAGAGGTGGAGTGTGGGGGTGGAGGGTGGAGGGTAGAGGGTGGAGGCTGTTGTCGGAGGTGAAGCCATAAGCCCGGTCCTCAGCCTCACAGGCAGGCGGGCGGGTGTCTGCGGGTTCCCAGACGAATCCACAGCCGGGCGGCGGAGTTTCTCATCAATCAGGCCTGGCCCGGGAGTCAATTAGGACCAGGCCAGCTTCACGGCACAGACGGTGGGGCGGAGGCCGCCGGGCTCGCCATGTGGGGGCGCGTGATTAATTGTGAGCGGGTGGGAACGGGGTCTCACCGGCTTCAGCTGCGTGTGGACGTCTGTGTGGGGCTCGCTGAGCGGCCCGTCTGCGCCAGAGCAAACGGCTACCTGGGTGTCCGGGCGTGGGGGCGGCCCTGGCTGTGTGTGAGGACGGCCCCTCCCAGCGCCCGACACCCAGAGGACCCGGGACACACACGGGACCCCCCCCCTCCCCTTGATGCCCTCGCCTTCCCCAGGAAGGGGGAGGTCAGGCTCTGAGACCCTCGGCCGGGACAGCCTCACTCCACTGGTCCAGGGCCGGGTTTGGACCACGAACCCTGAGTCCCAGGTGCCCTGCCAGCTTCCTCTTGAAGCCGCCTCCTCCTCCTCGCTGCTCCACCTGCCCAGCCTGCGACCCAGGCACGCCCGTCGCCGTCACCGCAGCCCCTCCTCTGTGGGAACGCGGCTCCCTCTAATTAATGAAGTTCTGTGCTCAGAGCCATCTGCCTGCTCTCGGTGGTCCTGGTGATTAATGGCCTCGCTGTGCCCGGAGCTCACAGGGGCTCTTGGAGTCAAGTATGCGTGGATGGTGGCCCTGTCGGCCTGTGACCTTCAGCTGGAGCCCCCACCACCTCCTCCAACCTGGGGGTTCACTATCGGGGCTGCAGTGTGATGCCAGGCTGCCGGCTTACCACCCTCTCCCAGGGTGCAGGCACCGCTGGGCGGACTCCCTGCCCACTCTCAGGACCCTCTGCACCCAGCTCTTCACACAGTCACACAAACACACACTAACACACACTCACACATACACACATACACACATACACACACACTCACACCCACACACACACACTCACTCTCACACACACACACTCATACACACCCACACCCACACCCCCCCACACACTCACACTCACACACATTCACCTCCCCCACACACACTCACCCACACACACCCACACACTCACTCTCACACACACCCACCCACACACACACACATATACACACACACATTCACCCCTACACACACATTCACCCCTACACACACATTCACCCCTACACACACATTCACACACACTCACTCTCACACACACACACCCACACACAATCACACACACACACTCACTCTCACACACACCCACCCACACACACACATTCACCCACACACACACATTCACCCCCCACACACACACTCACTCACACACATCCACCGACAGCCACACACACACATACACACACACATTCACCCCTACACACACATTCACCCCCCCACACACATTCACGCCACACACACACTCTCCCACACATCCACACACACACACACACACATACACACACACATTCACCCCTACACACACATTCACCCCACACACACACGCTCACTCTCACACACATCCACCCACACACACATACACACATACACACACACATTCACCCCACACACACATTCACCCCACACACACACGCTCACTCTCACACACATCCACCCACACACACACATTCACCCACACACATCCTCACATTCATACACAACTCACACACTCACACACACTCACAAACACCCACACACTCACACATATACCCTCACTCACACACATGCACATGCACATGTGCATACACACACAGAGAGAGACACACACACATACGCACCCACCCACACATACTCACACTCACACACACCCACACACACACACATACGCACCCACCCACACATACTCACACTCACACACACCCACACATACTCACACTCACACACACCCACACACACTCACACTCACACACACACTCTCTCACACACACACAGAGGCTCCGGCTGAGAAGCAGCAGGGTCTCGCCAGGCCTTGAGTGGCCCCCACACATCTGGGAACTGGACCTCCCATGACTCCCCGCCCTATACCCGGCACCCGGCACCCGGCACCCGGCACCCGGCACCCCCACCCGACTGGGAGCAGCTCCTCTTCGGCTTCGGGATGCACCCACCTCCTGGCTCCCCGCTCTGGGCTCCTGGCTCCCTGCTCTGGGCTCCAGGTCCAGGAGAAGGGCTGGCTGCCCAGCGTTCCCACGGGGCACGCTCCAGCTCCAGGGACAGGGCGTGGGAGGCCCACCTCCAAACGCTCAGTCTGGTTTCCCACGACCTTGGGGACAGGCGACCTTGGGGACACTCACCAGGCATGGGCTGCGCGTCCCAGGAAGAACTGAACGGACGGCAGGGACCCCTTCATGTTAGGCCACCCAGGCCTTCAGCCCCGAGGCCGGGCCTCTATGCAACCTGCCCAGTGGACACGGGGGGCCGCCACGGAGACGCCTGCTGCTGCCTTCTGGGCCCCGGGTTCTGACGGTGGGCGCACCGCCATCCCATGTCCCTAAACACAAACACCGTATGGAACGTGGGTCCAGGAGGACAGGATGCTGGGGAGGGGCCGTGACTTCTGGGTGCCCGCTGAGTTCGGCCCACCCCTGTCCTGGACCAGCTTCTTCAGGAACGAATCGGAATCCGTCACCAGGTGGAGGGGGGTGGCCCCTGCCAGCGGCCGGTGGACAGTGGTAGCCAGCCCCTCCCTCCCCCCCGAGAACACCCGTGCTGGCTCTGGGCCCAGGACTGTTTGGACGAGGCCCACGTGGGCAGGAGGACATGGGAGGCAAGTGTCCACGCCTCTGGCCTTGAAGTCTCCAGCCCTGTGGGCGCCACACGGAGGCCAGATGTTGGTGGGACTGGCGGCTCCGCCCGGACTGTCCCCTCTGCGCCGGAGCCTGGGTGGTCAGTGCCTCCCGGGCCTCCAGGCGTGTGGCCGGCCGGAGTGACAAAGGGGCCTGAGCCTGCCGCGCCAGGGCAGAGGGTCCTGGCTGTGGGACTGAGGCCTGGATGCTGGGGTTGGACAGGATTCAGACAGTTCTCCGGCTGTGGCCAGGTGATGCTGGGCTGGCCAGCAGAGGTGAGGTGAGACCGGCACAGACTCTCCCGCCCATGCCTGTGTCCCTTACCTTCCTCAGGGTCACAGGCTTCCCCTCTCAAGGCCAAGTGCAAACACCTGTGCTTTGGGGAGAAGCTTTGGGTCCCAAGAATGAGACTGTGCCCCTAACTCATTACTAACAAACTGGTCGGTGACACACCCAGTCCCACAGCGGGCGTCCACAGCGTCCTATTGGGGGCCCCCGAGCGGCTACAGCCGCACTCGGCCTTCCCAGCCAGCCCATGGCCTCAGTGGCCGCCACGTGGCTCTGCCTCCTGCTGCTGGCACGACGGTGAGCGCTCGCGGTCCTGGGTCCAGACTATGCTGGCTCTCCTGCACGTGCTCCCTCCTGAGTCCAAGGCAGTGAGCATCTGTGTTTGCGATTCCCAACACCCACGTGTGCCCATCACTGGCGTGGAGAGGGACGGGAGCCTGCCCAGTGAGTTCGGCCAGGGGATGGAGAAACACGTGTGTCTGGTTCCACAGCGTTGGTTCAGTGACAGCGTTGCCCTGAGGCCAGGGCTGTGAGGGTCTGGTCACCTCCACCCCCTCCTGCCCTCCTCCCCACTGCTGAGGTCTGTGGTGCCACCAGAGCTGACAGGGCAGGGACAGAAATGATCCTCGGAGTGATGCAGGCTCACTCGTCCTGTTCAATGGCCTCCCCCTGGGACAGGGGTGGAGGGGTGTTGGCCTGTCTGCCCGTCCAGACTGTGCAGCAGCCGGTGACCCCCACTCCCGCACTGTTTTCCCTCTCCCCCTGCCTCCCTGGCCCTGAGGACCCACCCTCTCCTTCCTGCAGCCATTGTCTCCTTGATTAACGAGCCACAGAGAAGGGGGTCAGTGATGCCGAGTGCAGCAGAGGACCCAACTTAAACTCCGGCAAACTCGTTAGCTGTATGGGGCGTCTGGCCCTGGGTCAGTGCAAAGAGACCCCTGGACCCTCCTTCCACCCCATCCCCAGTCCAGGTGTCTTACCCAGGAGAAGGGGGTCAAGAGCCAGGTTCCTGAGAGGCAGTGTTTGAGGGAGAGTTGGGGGAGTGTGCATGAGCAGCAGCAGACAGCGAGCTTGGGGCTGGGTGGGGACAGGTAGCAAGAACATGGGCAAGTGCCGGGGGCAGTGTGGGGCAGACGTCAGCTGTGTGGAGCATTCGGCTGTCAGCTGAGAGGGTTTCCATGCCTCCCATGAGCTTCAGTTTTTGATTCCCTCCTAAGAAGAGTCAAATAGCATCCTCTGTGTTCTGTCATCCTCTGTGCTCTGTCATCATTTGTGCTCTGTGCTCCGTCATCCTCCATGCTTGGGCATCCTCCATGCTCCGGCATCCTCTGTGCTCTATCATCCTCTGTGCTCCGTCATCCTCTCTGCTCCATCATCCTCTGTGCTCTGTCATCCTCCGCTCTGTCATCCTCCGTGCTCTGGCATCCTCTGTGTTCCATCATCCTCTGTGCTCTATCATCCTCTTTGCTCCGTCATCCTCCATGCTCTGGCATCCTTAGTACTTTGATTTGGGAGCAATTGGATATTCACATCTAAATTATTAGTATTATGCTTTTTCATTTGCCTTAGTTTTGACTCATTAAGTGGGTCATAGTTTCTTTTAATATATTTTTAACCATTAATTTCAGCCTATTGTAATTTTCATCCTAACTGTAAGCTAGGACAATGATGATTAGACAGAGCGGGGCACTGGGAATGAACACAGGCCACGCCTGCTTAGTGCCGGGGCTGTGCTCAGAGCCCGGACCCACCAACTGTGGCCAGCTCCCAGTGCCACAGACCCAGGTGCCTCGCCCTCACCGTGTCCGGGGAAGGCCTTGTCCCTGCCCAGCAGCCGCCATCGGCCTCTGCCCTTCAGCCCGGAAGGTCCTTCACAATGTGGGGTCTGGTGTGACTCAGGCCGAGGGTCTGGGCTCCAGCCCCAATGGGGCCGTGATGCTAAGGTGCACAGGCAGCAATCCCCGAGTCCCGGGAGGCCGTGCGGGAAGGGGGGCTTGGCCGTGTCACCACCATCCTAGCCATGCGTCTGCTCCATGTGGAGGGAAAGGAGACGCCGCAGGCGGTGGGGTCCTGCAGGGTGGTCGACGGGCTGCCCGCGTGGAGGCCGCGGACGAGGGCTGGCGCCCCACCTGGGCGTTTGGTTTCCATCTTCAAAGCAAAGGATGTTTTAGGGGGAAACAAATCCATGAATTGGAGCGTCTTAGCCTTCTGGGAAGAATCAGTGTTTTTAATCAGGAGACAATAAGAGAATACACTTTGAAAAGAAAGAGGCACACACGCAGGCCTCCGAGGGTAATTAAGGCTGCACGGCCACATGGGCCTCCCTCAGGGAAGTCAGCCTCCGCTCTGGACGCTGTTCTCAACCGGAGCCGGAGCCGGAGCCGCGGAGGCTGGGGTGGCGGCAGCCAGCCCTCAGAGCGTGGCCCGTGTCCACTTCCTGTCGGGCAGGATGCCAGGTCCTGGACCAGCTGCATGGGAGGGTGGGTGGGCCTGTTCCTGAAAGCTGGAGCAATCTCAGGCGGCAGGTGCCAGAACAGGGCAGGGACCGCCGCGGGAGTCTATGACCATCGTGTGTCTCCGTGACCATCGCATGTCTCCATGACCACTGTGTGTCTCTCTGAGCACCGCATGAGTCTGTGAGCACCGCGTGTCTCTATGAGCACCGCGTGTCTCTGTGAAAAACATGTGAGTCCGTGACCACTGCGTGTCTCTGTGACCACTGTGTGTCTCTGTGACCACCGTGTGAGTCTGTGAGCACCATGTGTCTCCGTGACCACCACGTGTCTCTGTGAGAACCATGTGAGTCTGTGAGCACCACGTGTCTCCGTGAAAAACATGTGAGTCCGTGACCACTGCGTGTCTCTGTGACCACCGCATGAGTCCGTGAGCACCTTGTGTCTCTCTGAGCACCGCAGGTCTTTGTGAGCACCATGTGTCTTCGTGAGAAACATGTGTCTCTATGAGAACCGCGTGAGTCTGTGAGCACCGTGTGAGTCTGTGAGCACCATGTGAGTCCGTGACCACTGCGTGTCTCTGTGACCACCGCATGAGTCCGTGAGCACCTTGTGTCTCTCTGAGCACCGCAGGTCTTTGTGAGCACCATGTGTCTTCGTGAGAAACATGTGTCTCTATGAGAACCGCGTGAGTCTGTGAGCACCGTGTGTCTCTGCTATCACTGCAAGACTCCATGAGCGCAGCCCGATGGGACGGGGAGCGTGCCTGTGCTGAGACAGCCATTTGGCGCTGTGTCCACAGCTCCCCTCCCCGCAGGCTCCTAGGAAGACAGGCACATGTGTCAAGGTGCGCGGAGACTGTGCACCGATGGTCCCTCCAGCCCAGGTTCCAGTGTCTCTAACACAGATAACCGGTCGCTCTGTCACCTAGAGAGCCAACAAACGTGCTCTCGGGGAAGACAGTGGGCTCTGGTCTGACTGACCCCGGTGGTCAGTGGGGCTGGGGGCAGAGAGCCAACAAACGTGCTCTGGGAAAAGACAGGGGGCTCTGGTCTGACCGCCCCAGGGGGTCCGTGGGGCTGGGGGCAGGATGGGGAGGAGCTCAGGGAGGGCGGAGAGGCCAGAGCAGGAGGGACCCCGGCCTGGACCACAGACTGAGGACAGGTGGCCCGGAGGTAGCTGACCAGGCACCATTCTGCATCTCGGTCTGAACAGAATGGACCATAGCATGGTCGGACTTGGGACATGAGAGAGGGAGGGAGACAGACATCTGGGCCTTCTCTGGCTGTCCTGGGCGGCCTCTGGTCTGTGTCTCTGTTTCTCAGCAGCTTTCAAGCCAGGCTTCTCACATCCAGGCTGCCTCCACCTTCATCGCAGGTGTGGGTCTTGGGGCAGTGAAGTAGAGTGACAGAATGTTCCAGAAGCCCCGTGGCTGACCCTGGGCCAGGAGCTCACACTGCCTCCCACTCTGCCTGCATCCCTTTGGGGCCAGGGGCATGGGCCCTGCCCTGCCTGGGAGATGGGAGGACACAGGGTGTTCGGGGTGAGCGGGCAGCGGCCGGGGCGGGCGCTGACAGCTGTGAGCTGTAGCCACCTCTGTGGATCCCATCAGCACCGGGAGGAGGTGACTAGGACCCCGCCCATCTCCGTCGGGAGAACAAGCAAACACCCATGTGTTGTCATCACTCAAGGCCCCCGGCGCCCGGAGTGGGAGGGAGCGAGGACACGGTGACTGGCCGCCAGGGAACCTGAAACTGGGAAGGAGCTGCTGCGAGCGGCTGAGTACAGGAGGGATTTAGATCAAAGGCCTGCAGCTGTGAGGGCGGAGGCCTCTCCCGTGGCCGGGGCGCAGCAGCTGGGCGGGCTGGGCTCTGGTGCCTGTCCTCTGCCTCTAGACCACGCCGCCCAGGTCACCCTCCGGCGCAGGGTCCCGTCCTGGGGACCCCCCCCCATCCTGACAGTCCTGCACGCTCCCCTCAGGAAGGAGGGAGGCCCCAGCGTCAGAGCTGGAGGTGGGGCTGGAGCCCTCCAGCGTGTCCAGGGCCCCTGCAGGGAGTGTCCTGGCAGGAGGACATAAGTCACCCCCTTCAGAGCTCTGTGAAATCAGCTAATCGGGAAGCATCGCGTGACCACCCCGTCTACCAGGAGCTCGGGTCAGGCCTGGGGAGTGGGGGCCAGGCCGGGAGAGCAGGGGCCACCAGGATAGGGTACCGGTCAGTGGGGTCTCCGGAGCCGAGTTAAAGGGGGACATCAGGTTCCCTCAGTCCCTGACTCTCACCGAGTCCCGTGTGTCTGAGGAACTGGTGTCAGAATCGTGTGAGATGGCGTGTCTGCGTGAAGCACCAACGGGTACCGGCCCAGGGCCCTGAGAGAGACACAGCGGAGGCCCGGGCCCTGCTGGGCAGGAGAACCGCTGGCAGCGACCTCAGGGCCACCAAATAGGGTGCTCTGCGATGAATGGGCGTCTGCCCTGGGAGGAAGGGCCCTCGTGGTCCGGGCCAGAGGACCAGGTGGGGTTGGTCCGTGGGAGGACGTGGGGAGATCCCAGCCAGGGGTCCTCGTGTCTGCTCCAGGGACAGGTCCTCGGGGACGAGGCCAGAGGCCTGGTCCTAGCCTGGGGTCCCCCAAAGGCTCATGGGATTGCCAGAGGCCGAAGAGAGACAGGGCCCCGTGGTCCCGGGATAAGGCATGGGCCCCCAGGATGGAGACTGCCCCAGTCGCTGGATCTCAGCCCCTCGGACTCGCTGTGGGAGACCCCGTGGCCAGCCGTGCTGACGGGCCTGTGGCCTCCTCCAGCCGGGCTCTGTGGGGAGAACGCTGAGGCTAGGGTCCAGCCGCTGGCTTCTCTGTGAGAAGCAACGCCCCCTGCGGAGACCACGGCCTGGTGTCCTGGCACTCGGCAGCCTGAGCTCAGAGGCAGGTCCGGGTCACACACACATAGCTGCAGGTACCCCCACCTCAACCCCTCCTGATGGAAAACTCACCCCTGCCCCCTCCTGCCATCAACATCCCGCAGGCTCCATAGCTGTCACCGCCACACCCAGCCTCCTGGGGACTCACTGTACCCCCTCCTGCCAGGACTCCCTTCCCAGCCTGTATCCCCTCCCGGCCTGTACCCCCTCCCGCCAGCACCCCCTTCCCAGCCTGTTCCCCCTTCTGTTAGCACCCCCTCCTGGCCTATACCCCCTTCAACCAGCAGCCCCCTCCTGGCCTGTACCCCCTCCCACCAACACCCCCCCTCCCACCAGCACTCCCCTTCTAGCCTGTACCCCCTCCCACCAGCACCCCCCTCCTGGCCTGCACCCTCTCCTGCCAGCACCCCCCCTCCCGGCCTGTACCCCCTCCCACCAGCATCCCCTTACCAGCCCGTTCTCCCTTCTGTCAGCACCCCCCTCCTGGCCTGCACCTCCTCCTGCCAGCACCCCCTTCCCAGCCTGTAACCCCTCCCACCAGCAACCCCCTCCCAGCCAGTACTGGCCTGGCAGCGGGACATTTTAATCCAGAGCCTATTGCTGCTTCTGTTCTGATTTGGAGCCAAGACCAGATGTCTACACTGCAGAGTCTGTTCGCACAGTGTGTGCAGAGGGGGCTGCATGTGGCATCCGTGCTGGGCTTCCGGAGGCACACAGAGCAAGGACACACTCCCTGCAGTCAGTGCAGAGGACACAGATCAGGACACAGCCGAGAGCATGGCCCATGGCCCGGCTCAGGCAACACGGCCCAGGCAACACGGCCCATAGCACAGCACAGTCGGTCCACAACACGGCACAGACAGCCCACAACACGGCACAGACGGCCTGGCCCACAAACAACGTTTGGACGATGACAGAAGGTCGGGGCTCCTCAGAGCTGGTGACAATGGAAGGTGTGTGGGTTCCAGGGACAAATGTCTCCCCCCCCCCCCCCATCGCCCTGAGCGTCGCTGGCACCACCTCTCAGCCTCAGGGACCCACTCCCCTCATCCCCCCGGGGGCCCTGAAGCTGTGAGCACTGGGTGAGCAGCCACAGCTCGATCCTCTGCCTGCCTCTCTGTGCCCACAGGTCCCAGGAGCAGCATGGCATGGCCCTCCAGGACATTGGCCACCCTGAGGCCCTGACAGAGGGGGATCCAAGGTTGGCTAACCTAATGGGGGAGCGGTCAGTCCCTCTGAGAGGCAGCCTCTGTCTGTCAGAACCGGGGGAACGGGATCCGGCGCCGGTTGCCCCCTCCTCGGCCACCTCCAGCACCGTGAGATCCCGCATGTGGGCCCGTGCAGGCCTGTGCACCGGGCTCTGCTGTGGAGTTGGTTCTAAGGATTCCCATGCCCTGCCATGGCCCTGGGACCCCCGTGCCCTGTCCCTTGCGGCCCCCTGGGCCCTGAACCTCGACCCCGGGCCCAGGCTGTGTCGGGGGAGGGGTTCCTGGCGGGTGATGCCTGTGAGTAATTCCTCTCATGTGCTGTGCTGAAGGGCATTCACTGCTGTTTGTGTTCTGGTATTAAAAACAGATGAAACGCCCATTGATCCATTGGGCTGCTCTTTGGGGGTTACAGTCACAATAATTTGAAAGACCTTTTCAAATGCTTTTTAACTGCAGTTCCAGATGGCGGTGAAGGATGTGTTGAAGGGGTTCTGCCTAAATCAAAAGGAACTGCCACAGAAGGAGCAGGCGGGCGGGCAGCGTGTCCGGTCTGTGCTCAGTGCCCAACACAGGGAACACTGCCCGACCTGGGACCTGCACTCCCTCGAGAAGTGCAGCCTCCACCCCAGTCCCAGCGGCCGTCCTTCTGAAAGTGCAACATCCATCTTCAATCCATGTGGCATCTCAAGGAGCCACAAAGAGCCCAAACAACCTTGGAAAAGAACCAAGTTGGCGCTAGTCAGTTTGGTTCAGTGGGTAGAGCGCCGGGTTTGATTCCAATCAAGGGCACGTTCCTTGGTTGCAGGGTCCTCCCCAGCTTGAGCCCTGGGTGGGGTGTGTGCAGGAAGCAGTCGATCGATGTTTCTATCTTTCCCGCTCTCTAAAAGTCAATGGAAAATAACCTCGAATGAGGATTAGTCAACAGCAACAAAAAGAATGAAGTTGGAGGTCTCACACTTTCTGGGTTTACAACTTATTACAGAGAAGTAGTGATCAGAATACCCTGGTGTTGGCACAAGGACAGACGTATAGACCAGAGGATTGGAATGGAAAACCCAGAGATAAGTCCTCAAGGTCATGGCTGAATGACCTTGGACAAGGGTGCACATGCCCTTGGGAGGGTCAGTCTCTTTCACAAATGGTACTGGGACACGGGACGTCCACACCCAAAGACGGGAGCTGGTCCTTAGGTCACATCAAACGCAAAGATGAGCTCAAATGGGTCAAAGACTAAATGTAAGACCCAAAACTACAAAACTCCTAAAGGAAACAGAGTAGAAGATATTGGATTCAGCAAGAATTTCCTAGATATGACACCAAAAGCACAGACAACAAACGTTAAAAATGTTGGAGTTATCCAAATTTAAAACTTGTGCGCATCACAGAATCTGTCACAGACTGAAAGGAACCTATGGCATGAGAGAAAATGTTTGCCAATCATCTACCAGGTATACCGGTTAATAATGTGGATTATTTTCACTAGATGGAGTTACACATATGTTGCTATATATGTGACTTGATATGTATGCCATTTTGTTGTATTGCTCCTTCAGATTACCACTTGTTCAGATCGACGCCACACACACTTTCTGAGCAGCACTTTAATACATACGAAGAAGTGGAAAATTGGGTCTCTGAATGGTCTGCCTCAAAACGAGAAAAGTTCTTTTGGGACTGTATTCACAGATTACCTTAAAGGTGGGGGAAATGTGTAGCTAACATTGAACATTATGTTGAATGAAACACTTTTGATGTTTCTCTTGAAATTATCATGTGTTTTTAAATTACAAAATCCAAATTATTATGGTTAACAAAGCAGATGAACTATTAACTGGTTTAAAATGCAGATTAACCATTAACCGGTTAATAGTGCAGTTTAACTGGTTAATAATGCGGATTTTGTAATCCAAAGAAAACATGATAATTTTAAGAGAAACATCAAACATGCTTTATTCAACATAATGTCCATCACTGGCTACACATTTCCCACAGCATCTGAAGAGAGAAGCAGGGTCTGATCCATAGCCTCGGTGGCAGCTGTTGATCAGCACTTGCCTCTCTCTTTCTCTCCCAGTCTGGCCAGCAGCTGTGCCTCCATTTCTCTTCAGGCCTCCGCTGGGGCTGCTGATCAGCCCTGCCTTTCTGATCAGGCCCCATCAATAGGCCCAGAGACACTGACTGGCATAAAAACCGACCAATCAGAACCAAATCTGGATGAAGCGTGAGGAACCAATGGTTGCCTAGGAGGCAGGGCTTTTGATGCTGACTGACCAATCAGAACCTAATTGGCTGGCAGAGGGGGCAGTTGGGGGCAAGATCAGGCCTGCAGGGGAGGGCAGTTGTGGGTGAGATCAGGCTGGCAAGTGAGGGAGGAAGGGGTGATCAGGCAGGCAGGCAGAGGCAGTTAAGGGCGATCAGGCAGGCAGGTGAGCAGACAGGAGCCAGCGGTCACAGATTGTGAAAGGGATGTCTGACTGCCAGTTAAACCAGCACTCGGACATCCCCCAAGGGGTCCCCGATTGGAGAGGGTGCAGGCTGGGCTGAGGGAACCCCTCCTCTATGCACAAATGTCATGCACCAAGCCACTCGTAATATATAAACTCCCAACAAGCAGGTGAAAATATGCTCCATGCAGTAACCCTTTGGGAAATGCCAGTCAAAGCCACAATGAGACACAACCTCACACCTGTCAGGGTGGTTGTCATTAAAAACAACAAAAGGAAGAACAGTGTCGGAGGGTGTGGAGGAACTGGGGTCCCTGTTGGTGGGCTGTAGAGTGGGGCAGATGCTGTGGAAACCAGTAGGGTGGTTTTCTCAAAATGGTAAACACACAGGGCTGCCATTTGCCACAGCACTCCTGCTTCTGGGTGAGTACCCCAAAGAAATCAAAGCAGGGTCTCAGGTATGTGTCCACCTGCCAGCCTCCCCATGTTCACAGCAACACTATTCCAATGGCTAACACACGGAAACCAACCAGTGTCCAGGGACAACAGTGATTGGATGGGAAATGCCATCCAACCTGCAAAGATGTCACTCAGCAGCAGGTGAAAAGAAGGGCATTTGGGCTCCGTGCTAAGAGAGGGGAGCCAGGAGAACAAACCCTGTGCCACCCTCATGCGGGCACCCCCCTCCTTACCCCCATGGAGAGGGAAGGTGAGGTGTGTGCGGGTGGGGCGGACAATGGCTTTATAAGAAGAAAAGGTTTGTGACGTGAGTGAACCTGGCACGCTGGGCTATCCGCGTGGGGACAGACAAGATGGTGAGTTTCGTGTGCTGCTATTTGCA